>CM053601.1:185537776-185567869 GCA_028646575.1 Pseudocheirus occidentalis | reverse complement strand
CCTGTTACTAGCCTGGCCCTCCATTGTCCATCTGCTTCCCACCCTTGAGCCTATCAAAATATCAATCCACTCTTGCATTGACCTCATTGACTCTACCTGAAGACCCTCCCCAAACTCATCACTGGAGTCTGAACTCATTGGCTCCTCCTGAAGACCCTCCCCAGGCTCCTCCTCTGAACCACCCCTAGATTCCTCTGTATATAAGACCCCATCTTCCCTCCATCTGGGTGAGAGCACCACAGAATGCCCTAAAAGAGACTTACTCTGTAAGAGTCTACCCCATATCTTTCAATAAACTTTACTTTTTCCTTGGCTGAGAAGACTTGAGTGGAATTCTTTTCCGCAGGACCCGGCATGTTGTTATTTTGGGGTCTCAGACAGCCCTAATCCTCTTTGGGCACCCTCTTCAGTACCACCTGGTCTAGTCTCTGGGGGTTAATATTGGGGCTGGGCAAAGGGGGCTAGCTGGGTTTGTAATCCCAGGCCCTGGGTTCAAATTCCAGCTCTCCTACATTCTCCTCACAAAGGAAGCCTATCAGCTCAGCTGACAGGGACTCAGTTTCTTCCCCCAGAAAATGAGGGGGTCAGAGCAGACGTCCTGGGGGCCCTTCCAACTCTCATTCCACAGTCCTGATGCCCTGATGGCTCATGTGTGTGGAGCATTACATGATTACAAGGCATGTGAACTTAATTATTTATCCTTAGTTCCTCAAAATAATCCCAAAGGGAAAGAGAGCAAAGGCTTTTAGCCTTATTTTAGATGAAGAAATCTAGGCCAAGTAACTTGCTCAGTCATAGGCTGAGTAAATTTGTGGAGCTAAGACTTGAACCCAGATCAGGGGTGGTGGTGGTGACTGGGCCACCTCAGACACTGTGACCATGGGCAAGGCTCTCCTCTGGGCCTTAGCTCCCTCCTTTGCAAGGTTATGGTTTGGGAGAGTTCCTTCCTTTGGGTGTCAGCTCCCCTGACTCCAAGCCCATTCCTCTTGCCTCTTCCTGTCCATGCTGGAGCATCAGCTGTCAGCTGGCCTGGTGAGGGTGGGCCGGGGGGAGCCAGGTCGTTCACAGGTGGGGGTCACTCCAGCCCCCATCCCAGTCCTCCATGAAAGAGGCCTCAGGGAGGTTGGCTCCCTTCCTCCATTCACCAGCCTCTGAGGGGCAGTGGTTTTCTGCCTCCCTCTTCCAAAGGCCCATGGTCCCTTTGAATGGAGATATGGAGGCTAGGACCATTCATGAAAGCCAAAAGTAGTCAAGACCCAGAGGGACATCCTTTGCAGGAAGGGGCTTCTCCCAGGAATGCTGAGCTGTCACAGCCCATGGCCAAGCCTCTGTCTCTGATGGGGGATCGGGGTTCTGGAATCATGGAACCCTCCTTCTCCCTTGCGTCTCCTGTTCCATCTCTGTCCTGTCTCATCAGCTGAGATAATAATATAAGCCCTTGGAAAACCTGAATGTGCTTTGTAATCACTAGCTCAGAGACCATCTGAACTGACCCCCACATTTTACAGATGAGGAAACTGAGGCCCAGAGAGGGAAGGATATTTGTCCAAGGTCACATCAGAATTTGAACCCAGGGCAGCTGTATGGCACAGTGGATTGAGCACCCTGCCTGGAATTAGGGAGACCTGAGTTCAAATCTGGATTCAGATATTTACCAGCTGTGTGACCCTGGGCAAGTCACTTAATTCAGCTCCATTTCCTCAATCAGATACAACTGGAACAAGTGAACACCACCTTTGATGCCAGAAGCAGTGAGGCTTTATCTCTGGGTGGGGAGGGTCTTGGGCTCTCCGATTCTCTCCTATTCTCCGCACATCCTTCTGTTCCCGTCCTTAGGTGACAAAGGGGATAAAGGCCTGGGCTTGGAGTCAGGAAGGACTGAGTTCAAATCCTGCTCTAGAGGATTACTGGCAGTGGGACCCTGAGAAAGTCACTTAACCCCTTTTGACCTCAGTTTCTCTGTCTGTAAAATAGTGATAAGATTGCACCTACCTCTTAGGGTTGCTGTGAAGGTCACATGAGATGGCGTGTGAAGGGCTTTGAAAACCTTAAAGCATCAGATAAATGCTCTCTATTGACTGCCCTTCAGGTGCCAGCCAGAGTGAAGGGGTTCCTGGGGGGGGGAACAGAGCCCCTTGTCTGCCTGCCACCCCAGAGACAAGGGGCCGATGGCCAATGTCTCCCACTCCCTGTCCTGTCTCCAGCAGATGTGACATGGTAGTGACTGGCAGGGGCCCCTCACTTGGATGGTGCCTGACCTGTGGGCAGCTCCTGGCTCCAGGCCGTCCGTGGCCCTGCCCCTGCCCCCTCCTTGGGGGACCTGGCTCCCAATCAGCAACTTCCCCAGACATGGTGGAGGCACTGCCCACAGCAGCTGTGTCTGGGAAGGGGAGGGACCTGAGGCTAGGGCCCTGGGAGGCCAGAAGGAAGGGATGGCTGAGGTCTCAGGACCGACCAGCAGATCATAAATGACCCCAGAGCCAGACCAAGAAGGGAAGCCCAGAGGGGTTTTGACTTGGCCAAGGTCACTTAGGAGAAGGAAGGACTGGGATCCAGACCCCAGCCCTGGGGTGGGGGATGGTGGAGGTGGGGGTGAGGGTAGCCAACACCGGTCAGGCCTCGATGGCCCTGTTCTGGGGGATCACTCAGTCCCCTCCAAACCCAATTCCTTCTGATCCCAGGAATCTCTACAGACATCTTCCAAGCTGGGTGTTCCTCCCTAGGGGACAAGTCAGTGTATTTAGGCTCTCAAACTTGGGATCAGGGTAGAGGGTTAAAGGGTCTACATGCCCCATCTGACACTTGTGCTGTGTGACCCTGGAGGAGTCACTTGAAATGGAGAGAAACCAGTAAAGAGAGAGCGCTTCATCCAGAGTCAGAGCGCCTGGGTTCAAAATTCCTGCTCTGCTGCTCCCTCCCCGTGAAACTCGGCCCTTCTGGGAACTTCATCTGTAAAAAGAAGGCTGGGCTGGTGGGCTCTTAAAAGGGCCCTCCCACCTCTAGGTCCGGATTCTCTGTTCCTACATCTCCTGTTTCGGCAGCCTTCTCTCCCACTGACAGCTTCTTTGATTTGCACCAAGCTACCTGGTCTCCAAGGTCCCTCCCAGCTGTGACTGTGATCCCTAGGGCTTGCTGGCCTATGCTGGATGTCCGGTGCTCTCTGAACCCCAGTTTCTGGGTCAGTAGAATGGGACTGTGAATACCTGTGCTCTCTGGGGCTGTATACAAAGTGCTTTGTAAACGGGGCTTTGGCAAGGAAGGAGGCACCCTTTCTCCTTCCTACTCAGCCTCCCCACTCTGCAGCGGCACAGGGATTGTGTGGCCCCAGGTTAAGCTAAAAGCTACTTGTTTTAATGAGCAATAATCATTCTTATCAGCGGTACAATTCTTTGAGGTTTGTACCACACTCTACGAACATTATTTTCGCATTTGATCCAACCTTGGGTGTGTTGGTGCTATCTTACAGCTGAGGAAACTGAGGCTGAGCGAGTTTCCCAGGGTCTCAAGCAAGTCTCGATTCCCAGACTGGCTCTCCCTTCCCACCCTTCTCCTCTTCCGCTCCCCTGGGCGGCACAATGCCTTTGAAGCAGGAAGGTCCGAGTTCAAATTCTGATCGGGACCCACGCTAGGTATTTTGTGCGTTGCCTTTCCGGGCAGCCCTAGGGTGGGGCAGCCTGGGGAGAAGGGGATGGTGTTTGGAGGGGGCAACCCTTCCTGTAGCCCAGGCCAGCCAATGGCAGGTTCCCAGGCCTGTTGACACAGGGCTTGGATTGGTGCCCAGGCTCTCTACTCCCGGTGGCTGTGAAACGGCCAGAGAGGATGACGAGAGAAGGATGTGGAGGAGAAGGAGGGGGCGAGGCTGAGCTCCGCTGTCAATGGATTTATAAGGGGGGGAAAAGTTCTTTGAGGCTGAGAGAGCCTTTGGGAAGGGAGACGGAGCAGGCAAGGTGGCTGCGGAGGGAGAGGAGCCCAGGAAGGAGGAGAGCCCAGGAGGGAGGAGAGCCCAGGAGGGAGGAGAGCCCAGGAGGGAGAGGAGAGAGGACCGCCCGGGGAGAGGGGGCCGCTGCTGGGGGCCGGTTAGCCCCCGCGTCCGGAAAGGGCTGAGGGCCAGGGAGCCGCCAGGCGCGCAAGGGGCTCGGCAACCAGGAACCTAAGGTGGGGCCAAGGACAGGGGCCATGGGGGAACCGGGAGAGGGCAGCGGAGCGCCGGAGACCCCCGTGCCCACCTACAGCTGGGAGGAGATCCGGAAGCATTGCCTGCCCACGGACAAGTGGCTGGTGGTAGAGCGGAAGGTGTATGACATCACCCGGTGGGCTGATCGGCACCCTGGAGGCAGCCGCCTCATCAGCCACCATGCAGGAGAGGATGCTACGGTAAGGGGACCTTTGCCCCCACTCCGCAACGCGCCCCAGGGCTCCTCGGGCGGCCTCTGCGCTGGGGACATTGTCCTTTCCGGGGAGCTGGGCGGGGCGAGCCCCTGCTCCGGTCCCCGGCCCCCGGCCCCCGGGCTCGCAGCTACGGGCGGTGGTGCCTCCCAATTTCTGTCCCAGGGCGCCGAGTTCAAAGGCAGCTCCTGTAAAGGGCCGGGCCAGAGGAGGTTCAGAGGCGTCTGGGACCCGTGCACTCCCCAGCTGCGCAGGCCCTTGCCCCAGCCCAAGGCCCAGTGTCCAAGGCGCCCCCCCCCTACCATCGGGCCACCGAGGAGAGGGGGGACAGCAGTGCCGGGAGCCTCCTGGCAGAGGTTTGGGTTCGAGTCCTGGCTATTACTCACAGGGCTTTGACGAAGTGTTTTTCTTATGACATCCCTGGACGACAGAGGTGACATATTAGAGTGGGGCCTGCCTGTCCCAGGAAAGGGTGCTAGGGAATGGACAGGCATGGGAGGAGGGGCCACTTCTGTTTTTCCCTCTGCCCTAATCTTAACTTAAGACACAGCTGAGACTTCAGGCAGTTCCCAAATGATTAGAACTGACAGAATGACCCTCAGGCTCCGGAATCCCCACTTTTCAGGTGAAGACACTGAGACTGAGGGAGAAGGAACTTGCCCAGAGCTACCCAGGGAGTAGGTAGCCGAGGCCTGCCTCCTCAGCAGGTTAGCAGATTCTGCTTGCCGTCTTTAAAGGAGCGTTTCTGGTCAGGTCCCCCCACCTGGGGCCCCTTCCGTGTACCGGCTCAGGGAGGCAGGGAGGCATCGGCCAAGCTTAGCTTCCAGAGGGAGGCAGATCCCTTGCACAGGCAGGAAGGCAAGAGGGGCAGGGCCCGGCGGCTGGCTTCCAGGAGACTGGCCCAGACAGCCATGCCGGGCACCAGCCCTGGGTGTGAGTGAGTCACTGTTCTCCCCAGGCTGGCCAGCACGTGCCAGGCCCTTTCCCACCAGGGAGGAGCGCCTGGAAGAGCAGCTCCCTCTGTGTTAAGGGGGTGGGTAGGTGAGAAAGTGAGAGGGGTTCCAAATGACTGCCCAGGACAACATCAGGGCTTCACAACTGTATGAACAGTCATATTAGATAACATTTCTTCACCCCAGTCCTGGGCATTGTACAGGGCAATGATTATTGGAACCACAGAATTCCAGGGCTAGGGAGGAGAGGCCTCAGAGACTTCCGCTTGGAGACCTTGAGGGATGGGGAACTCACTACCTATCAAGCACACTGTTCTGCTTTCACTCTGCTCTAAATGAAGAATCATTGTCATCCCCATTTCATAAATGAGGAACCAGGAGCCCAGAAAGAGGTCATAGCTTGTCCTTTGTCACACAAGGATGTGTGGAACTGGCATCAGATCTTGGGACTCCAGGCTCAGCCATCTTTGTGGCATATCCCACTGCTTCTTGGTTCCAAGAAACCAAGCACATGAGATTAATTTGGTGAAGAAGGCAATGTCTTGGGTGATTCCTGCCTCTCTTTCTGGCTCTGCCTGAACTCCCTCAGCAGGCTTCCAGTCAGATTCCCTTCCAAAGTACAGATCAACAAAGCGTGAGGTATCACCTCTCCCAGGGCACTCTGGAAGTCCTAGAGTCCTTCAGTAGCCAAAGAAATGGCTCTAATGATGTCACTTAAAGCAGGGCCCCCCCACCCCAATCCTCCTCTGCCATGAAGGCAGCCCCTTTTTCTCCACTTGCCCACAAGACCAGCCCTGCTTCCCTGCTCACCCACTTTCCTGCTCTTTTCTCCATGCCCAGGATGCAAACAGGCCTTTCTGGCCCTCCATGACTGTCCCCAGAGAGTCCAGGACCTAAGTCGGGAAGACCAGTAACTAGGAGGCTGTTCATAGGAAGCTAGTGTGCTTTTGGGTCAAGGGCCCTCAGCCTAGAACTTTGAACACTCAGCAGTGGAAAGCAATGTCTCTGGCCAGCTCTCCTTGGGAAAGTAGGGCCAGGGGGCATGTAGCAATAGTTGTCCCATGAGCTGAACAGGAATGTGTGTGTGTGTGTGTGTGTGTGTGTGTGTGTGTGTGTGTGTGTAACCCCCTCCCCTCCTCTCAATCCAGATCCTGCTCTTCCCTTAAGGCCTACCTTCTCCAGGAAGCCCACCCTGATTGCACAGTTCTGCAGTGGTCTCCCTTCTGAGAACTCCACACTTTCTTGTCTAACCACTCACTTGAGCTCTGGCACCTAGTGAGAGCTGGGAGGGACCACAGATACCCTCTGGCCACATGGCATGAGTAACAGAGCCTTAAGTTCAGTCCAGCCTGGCTTAGGGTTTTCAGGGGTCATCTAGTGCAGTCCCTCCTCAGTTTACAGATGGGTAAACTAAGGCCCACAGAGGTGAAAGACCTTGTTCCAGATCATGCAGGTGATAAATAGCAGACCTGGAGTCTGAACCCTGGAGCCCCAGTCTCAGAAACAGAGAAAGCAGGACGCCGCATCTCCTGGGGGCAGGTCCCCTCTCTTCTTTCCCTTAGCTCCCCCACAGTGACTAACACTGGGCTGGGCTCTCATACAGTTTTGCTTATTGAGCTGGCTGATTTAAACAACTGAATCCAGGGGCCACATGTGAGTGAGTGAGTGAGTGAGTGTGTGAGTGTGTGAGTGGGGTGTGTGTGTGTTGTATGTGTGTGGTGTAGTATATGTGGTGTGTGTGTGTGCGTGGTGTGGAGGTATGAGTGTGTATGTTGTGTGTGTGTTATATGTGTGTGATGTAGTGTATGTGGTGTGTGTGTGGTGTGTGTTGTATGTGTGTGTTGTATGTGTGTGGTGTAGTGTATGTGGTGTGTGTGTGTGGTGTATGTGTGTGGTGTGAGTGTGTGTGTGTGTGTGTGTGGTGGGGAGGTATGAGTGTGTGTTGTGGTGTGTGTGTGTGTGTGTGTGTATGTGTGTGTGTGTGTGTGTGTGTGTGTGTGTGTGTGTAATATGCATTCTAAGGGTCAGCCAGCTGGCACAGTACAGGGTGCCAAGCCTGGAGTCAGGAAGACCTGAGTTCAAATCCAACCTCAGACACTTCCTCGCTGTGTGACCCTGGGCATGTTGTTTAACCCTGTCTGCCTCTGTTTCGTCATCTGTAAAATGAGCTGGAGATACTTGGGTGCCTGCCAGGAAAACTCTAAAAGGGATCAGGAGAACAGGACTGAGAGATGACTGGAACACCAGCATATGCATGAGACTGGCCAAAGGTGGCTCAGGCCAGACAGTCCGGCTTGGGCCACACAGATGGGAACCTTTAGCTGACGTCGGATTGAGCCTAGCCTGCGGTTCAGACCTCTCTTTGTTTCGGGGTCACTTCTGGGAGATGCCTTCCTTATCACATTGCTGTGTGCAGGGCTGGCCCTGGACATCTGGAGGCGCTGTCTGGGCACACTGACTGGGGGAAGGGAGAATTGTTTGGTCTGAGTTTCTTTCCCAGGGGAGTGGGGCCTTCAGCTGCTGCCTCTGGTCTGGTCACTCCCGAGGAAAGTGCTTTCTGTGTGAGGGGGGTTGGTACGTTATTATTAGCTCCGTCCCACCCAACCCTGTAGGAGTTCCCACATTCCTGCGACCAAAGTCTTTCCGACAGACTCCTCCTGGCAGGACATTCCTCTGGTTGTTTTAAGTGAGGTCATAGGTTGGGCATCTTAGGAGATAGTGCTGGGCTACTCTTCAGGCCGGGGGCAGCTTCGTGGAAGGGAGCCACCCGCCCTCTCTGCACTGACACCAGCTGGCCATTGGTCATTTGGTCAAAAGCATCAATTAAATGCTTCTTATGTGCCAGGCTAAGTTTGTATGAATGTGTGTGTGTGTGTGTGGGAGGGGGGTGTTAGTATATTAAGAAAGACAAGAATTATTCCTGCCCTCCAGAAGTTTACCTTCTGATGGGGAGACAATACGTAAATAACTGGACGTGTACAAGATATGCCCAGAGGAGGCAGAAGGTCATCACATGGAGGTAGTGGAGGAGCAGCCCAGGGAGGCATCCTGTAGGAGGAGGTCAGGGAAGCTCAGAGGAGGTGAGGCGGAGGCAGAGGACGAGGATCTTAGTGATGAGTCAGAGCCAGCTTGTACTGGTGGTTGTATTTTCTTTTTGGAGGCAATCAGTATTAGGTAACTTGCCCAGGGTCACACAGTTACTAAGGGTCCAGTGTCCTAGGCGGCATTTGAACTTAGGTCCTCCTGATTACAGGGCTATTGCTCTATCCACTGCACCACCTTGCTGCCCCTCTATTGTTTTGTTTTGTTTTTTGCTTTTTGGAGGGGGAAGGGAAGGGCAATTGGGGTTAAGTGACTTGCCCAAGGTCACATGTGTTAGTGTTCAAGGCTGAATTTGAACGCAGGTCCACCTGACTCCAGCACCAGTGCTCTATTCACTGTGCCACCTAGCCACCCCTATTGTTATATTTTCAATGTTAGCATTACACCCCAGAAATCAGCAAACGTTCCAAATCATGACTTGTTGTTCTGTTGATTGTCTAGACTTATGAAAATGACATAGGAAATTTTGTAATCACGGCTCAAACATCAAAGTATGTCATAGGCATATTTCCCCTCAGAGAGTGGGTTGTCGAACATTTATCAGTACACTTTTGATGCCAGTCATGGGGGAAGGCAGGACAAAGCAGTTACTGAGAAATTAGGGCTCAGTCAGTAAGCTGGGGGTTTGCCCAAGGAAGCCTAAAGACCCCCTGTCTGCACACAGAGTACACAGAGATCAGACCCATAGGTCACAACTGGGAGGGGCTATAGAACACAGAATGTCCTTAGAGCAGAAAGCAGTGGAACATAGAATATCAGAGCTTGAAGGCATCTCAGAACAGAGTGTAAAATATCAGTGCTGGGAGACCTTAGAATGATAAAGGCTGGAAGGAACCTTAGAACATAAAATGTCAGAGACAGAAAGGTCCTGAGAATACAGGACGTAGAACATTAGCTCTGAAAGGGACTTTAGAACGTAGCACATTAGAGCCAGAAGGGACCTCAGAACCCAGAATGTTAGAGCTGAACACAAAATGGAGAAGATTAGTGCCAAGAGAAATCTTCAACCCTAGATGTGAGAGCTGGAAGGAACCAGGACTTGGAATGTCTGAGCTGAGAAGGCTCTTTGAACATAAAACATCTGAGCTGGAAGAAGCTTTAGAACCTAGGGCTTGGGGGCCCCCCAGAGTCTCACCTAGTCTGTTGGACTTCTTCACCTAGCACTACAAGGCTGAGGTATTCAGAGGCTGTCAGCACAGAAAGACAATAGTATTCACAGGGCGCATAGCCTGAGAACTCCAGAGCATTGTAGAGATTGTTGTTGCTTCCTAGGAAAACAATGAGAATGCCAAGCAAAGTCCTGGCCACTGTTTTGTTCTTCCCTACTCTGTGACTCAGAATTAGAGCTCATCCTTGAACCTCCTATGATACCATGGCCAGAGTCATGTCTTCCTTTCAGACTGGGCTCTGAAAGCTGCTGAGCTCCACACAGGCTCCTGAGACATGTAGTACCCCCAAGAGCCCAAGGCAGACTCATGGCACTGCTTAGAGCTAGGCTGTTTCTCCTTGTAGTTGAAGAGGGAATCTCCTAGCCTGTGAGTGTGTTGGGGGAGGCTGGAAGATTGCCCTTCCTTCAAGGTGACTTGTGGGGGGGGGGAGATGATATTCTAAGCCACCTGGAAGTAACCACAGTGAGATCAAACTTGAGTGCAGCGGGCTGAGCTACTCACTATGTGCCACCATACCCAGATCATCCTGGTCCCTCTTCCTTCCTCAAAAGGTTCCCCTGCTCTTTACATGGGATTCCAGAATCTCGATGCCTTGCAGGGTGTGCAGTGGTAGTTGGCAGAGAGAAGGAGGACTGATTATATAAGATGCCTCAGAACTAAAATGGGTGGGCAGGGCACCCTAAGAGGTTCTCTGTTCCCATCTATGACCTGGCCTGGCTTTTATTCTTACTTTTGCAAACCGCAGCCTCCCCACCAGTCTCTACGAAGGGTATCAGGCTAGAATTATATCCATCTGTGTGCCTTAGATATTTCTTATGTAAGGGTATGGGTCTAAGAAACTGAGAAGCTGCTTCCCTGAACTCTCTCAAGGGGAACGATGGCTCTTAGCTTGATCTTTCCAGCTTAGTTCCTTCCTACCACAAAAGCAAGCAAGCAAAGCCCATTTATACAAGCAAGACAGTAAATAGAAGTCGGGGAAGTTACTCAGATTGTAATGGACCACAGAAAACGCTGTAGGAAAGAAGCCATTGAGCTGGAGGGCAATCAAAGACTTCAGCTCCAACCAGGAGAGAGGCAATGATCTTACCAAGGGCAGAGTCAGTCTCAGCTGTCTTTGGGGTTGCAAGCACTGGAGATGGAGGGACAAACTGGATGCTGGCTTCCCCTTACCATCTGCGGCTGCTCAACTCCAGCCTGACAGTCAAGTTTGCACCTTGTCTCCCCCTGGTGGTCTTCTCTGGAAGCTTCTGCCCCTTATACAGACTCCCAGCATCAGGCTCAGCGTTCTCTCAGTCAATCAGGAGTCCCATCTTCTGCATATGGAGGCCACCACACACAGTATGCCAGGAGGGAGAGGCAGAGAGGGTGTTCAGATCCATCTGATCCTCTCCACAGCCCTCCCAGTTCTTCAGAGCCCTCCCCAAGCTCCCACCCTTCTCTTGGATCCTAGACTAACATTTCTTATATCCAGTTCTCTGCATCTAATATCCAGATCTGCTTGGCTCAGAACTTTTAATTAGCTCCCTATTACCTAGTGAAGAGAATTCAGACTGTCCCACCTGGCTATTCAAGACACCCTCTTTCAATTCTTCAAGGCCCTCCCCAAAATGGTGCCACCTACCCCCCACTTTTCACACTTTTCAGGTCTCTCAGTATAATGCCGACACACAGTGGGTGTTTCATCAATGCTCGTTGCTGTCATGTGCAGCTGTCTCCCACCTCCAGACCTGGCTCAACCTGTTCTTTATACCTTCCCCTTGTTCGCCTGTTGTATCCTTACCCATCCTTGAAAGCCTGACTCAAATGCTTCCTCCTCCTTGATGCTTTCCCCATTGCAAACCAGTCCTGGGCTTCCCCCTCATCCCCAAATGGCTTACTTGTCTTTCATCCCTCGGATGAACATCTCCTGCAATTTGTTCATCTACAAGATGAGGCTGGACTTGTGGGACTCTCATTTGCTTCTCCAGCATATCCACAGCTTGCCTTGACTTCCCTTGATGCTTGAAGACCTCCTGAGCACTCTCCTTATCAGGGCCCCATGAGGGAGACAGAGAAAGGCTGATTACCTTCTTCTTCTGTAGGAGCAGGAACCCAGAGAGCTGGGTGAGGCTCAACGAATCCAGGGAGTGGTAGGGCCAGGAGTCAAACTCACATCCCACACGAGGCTAGTACTCTCTCCAGTGGGCCTGGTGACCTTTCTCTGGATCCTGGACAAATTCCTTTTCTGAACCTAATTTTCTTTGTAAAGTGGGAAGATCAGGCCTGTATTCCCTTATCACACAGGGTGGTAAAGAAAGCACGTCGAAATGTTTTCATCTATTAATATAAGGACCATTTTTAAGGATAACTGTGGTAGGAGCTGGAAAGCTAGGTCTCAGAGTCAGGAACACTGGGGATTAATTCCAGCCTTCAGGCCTTACTGGTCACATGGCCATAAGCACTTACCCTTTCTATGTGCCCTGGAAATCTCAAAGACCAGAAGTTACAGGTGCTGACAAGTACTGACCTCACGAGTCTGGTCCAAAAAAATCATCACAGTGGCTGGCACACAGTGCAGCAACATTTACAGAGCCATTCATGGGCATCATCACATCTGATCCTCATGCCTGCCCTCTGAGGGTGAAGGTACAATTCCCATTTCATAGATGAGGAAAGGAGGCTCTGAAAGTTCAAGTGATTTGTCCAGGGTCACAGGGCTGTAAGAGCTTGTCCGAGAGAGGGGGATCTTCCTTGACTCCAAGCCCATCTGTAATAAGACAAGCTCTCCCCTGCTTGCCCCTCTGTTCATACCCTGCACAGCAGCCCCCCCATCCTGTACCTTGCTGAGGTATCCAGGGAGACGGGAAGTGCCTCTGGGGGAACAGGAAACATGACTCATCCCCAGTTGGGCTGCGGCCAGATGGGGAGGAGGCTGCCAGTGACCTCACCCCCAGAGCGAAGGCTATTAATAGAAATCCGTAGGGGTGTGTGTGTGTGTGTGTGTGTGTGTGTGTGTGTGTGTGTGTGTGTATGTGTGTGTGTGTGGCCTCCAGACCAGGTCTTACAAGCTCCCTGAGGGTCTGTCTGCTTCAGCCCCGGCCCACCAACCTTTCATCAGTCCTCTCCCAACCCCGGGCAGGGCTGAAATCATGCTCCTTCCCAATCTTAGGAGCAGAGACCTGGAGCTAGATGGTGTCTCAGAGACCCAAACATGCCCCCTCCCTTCATCTTACAGATAAGAAACTGAGACCTCAAAAAGGGAAGGGCCAACCAGGAATTACCAGAACAAGAGTTGAGCTCAGTGCTCAGCACAGTGCCTAGGACATGGTGATCACTGACTGACTAAGCCAAGTCTTCTAACTCCAGAGCAGCCAGGGGCCCTTCTGTAGTTTGCTCCTGATGAGGAAGACTGGAGGCCCAGGCTTCCTCCTTTACTCAGGTGGAATTCATTTCCATGAAGGTGAGAAATTGGCCTGGCCCTTACACTCAGCCAGGCCCTTAGAGTTTAAAGTTAGAAGGGGGCTTGATCCAATGCTCTCATTTTAATGATGGGGAAATGGAGGCCCAAAAAGAAGGGGGGGGTTTTGGAGGCAATTGGGGTTAAGTGACTTGCCCAGGGTCACACAGCTAGTGAGTGTCCAAGACCAGATTTGAACTCAGGTCCTCCTGATTCCAGAGCTGATGCTCTATTGACTGCACCACCCAGCTGCCCCAAGGGCACTCAGCAAGGACATAGGCAGCCAGTATTGAGACAAGTCAAGTGATTGTCACTTGGCCTAAGATGCCAGTGGGTGTGTATGTTGGGGAGGCAGGGAGTAGTACAACTTCTTCCCTGGGTCAGTCTGGAGACAGCTCCCCCATACCTTGGCCCTCCATCACCTGCCACCTTATAATGCAGCCCTGCTCCCTCAGCTGGCCCCACCCCCACAGGCCCAGTACCATCAGGCCCCAATCCTAGGCCCTAGTTCCTGCACTGATTCCAGGAGAGGGAGATTCTTCAGAGCAACAGATCTCAAAGTGGGGTGTTGAGACCTTTCAGGAGTGCTCAAGTCAAAACCATTTTTATAATACTAAATTATTATTTTTATAATTTATAATGATAAATTATTTTTATACCATATTATAACAATAAATTGGATATTGGATATATCATTTAATTCATCATACTACTATATTATATAATATATTCTATAATAAATTAGAATGTTTTCTATTATGGTGGATTGCAATAGATATAACCCCATAAGCAAACGCTCCTGGGGAGAGGAGCTGAATAATTTTTAAGAGCATAAAGGTGTCCTGAGATAAAAAGTCTTAGAATCACTCTTCTAGAGGATGCTTCCCCCTTCCTTTTCTGTTTCATTCATTCAGCATCAGATGGTAGGTAGGCATTTAAAAGGGAGGTGATTACCCCCAAAACTCCAGTATGGCTTCACCAAGAAGAGGCAATAACAGGTCGGTCTCACCCCTTCTTTTTGAGAGGCCAATCTAGGAATGCTGCCAGGAGCATCCTAATTTGTTAAGATTTAAGCAAAGCATTTGAAAAAGTCTCTCGTACCAGTCTTCTGGGGGAAAAACCTGGAAAACTGTCAATGTGATAGAACAGGTGTCTTCAGAACTGACGCAGTGACTAGACACAAGGAACAGTCTTCAATGGGTCAATAGCAGCCAATAGGGAAGTCTCTAGTGGAGTGCCCCAGGGATCTACCCTATGCCATTTCACATTTTTGTAACTGGTTTGGATGAAGGCATAATAAGGTGGCCCACTGATCAAATCTTCCCATAATGGAAATCTGAGAGGATTAGCTAACCCATGATAGGCCAGGATGAAGAGCAATAAAGATGTCCGTGGGCTAGAATAAAGGGTCAAATATAATAATATGAAATTGAATATACGTGTATCTATACATATGTACATACATAGACATATGTACATAAATGTGTGTGTATTTTATATATGTGTATATAGCTACACACACATTCATTCCTGCATGTGGGTTTAGAAAATCAGCTTCATGAATAACTCTCTGAAAGGGCAGGGATGGAAACCAGAGCACAGCCAGCCTCCACCCTCTTGGTGGAGAGGGGTCAGGGCTATTTGGGTAGAATGTTGTCAAGTACATGCTGTCAGGGTGTGATTTTTTACATCATTTTATATCTCCTTCGTTTCTCCTCTCCCCCTCCAAGGAGCCATGCCTTATTAAAAAAGATTTTAAAAGAAAACAGAAAAGAAACAGCTAACCCAAACCAACCAACACATCTTCAGTGACTGACAGCGTTCACAACAGTCCACACTCACAGCCCCCCACTTCTACAAGCGGGAGCATCGTCTCCGGATCAAGCTTGGTCACTCCAGTCAGAGGTGGCTGGTGTAATGACAGGAGACACGAACTGAACTTGTTTCAGCAAAATGGTTTAAAAAAAAATCAGCTTTCTGAGTGTAAATGGCAGGGGTGGGGTTGGGGAGAGGGTACCAGACAAGATCTCCCTTTAAAAGGTCTGGGAGTTTGGGCAGAGTGCAAGTTCTGTGTGAGTGAATAGGGCATTGGGGCAGCCAAAGAATTCACGCTTTCCCAAGGTGCCTTAAGAAAAGCAGTGAAGAGGGAGGCAGTTGTCTTGCTGGACTCCCATCTTGGAGAAGGTTGGATTCAGCTAGTGGTGTCCTATTGTGGAAGGATAGTGATGAGCTAGCTAGGAGCTTTCCAGAAGAGAGTAGCCAAGATGGTGGTGGGCTTTGGGCTCCGGGTTGAGGGGCCTAGAGAAGAAAAAATGGAGGGGGGGGAGGGGAGGAATGGAGCTTTCTCTGAGAATTTGAAAGGCTGTCTGTCATGAATAAGGGAGATTCAATTAAATTTGTTCTGCTTGGTCCCAGGCAGAACTAGGAGGGGGCAAATGCAGGGAGGAAGATCCTTAACCACTGCAGTTGCATGGAAAGAGAAGGGGCTGCCTCTGGAAGTGTGTTTTGGCAGGGCAGGAGCTGAAGGACCCCCACTGAGGATGGTGTCTGGAGAAGTTAGTGCTCTTCAGAGTCAGCATGGACTGGAGGGCTTCCAAGTCCCTTCCTAGTTGGAGATTCTATAATTTCCTCTCGGCGTGGGGCTATGGCTGTACCATTCAGAGGGCAAGAACTGAAAATTCAAGGCTAAAGGTCTTCTGGAGAGGTGTCCATAACAGTCCATCCAATTTTCAAAGGGCAGTAACAGGAAGGGTTAACAACAGGATCCCAGTAGCTTATATTTACACTGCTGCCTTATGGATAATCAAGCGAGAAATTAAACTAAGTACTAAGGGCTAAGGATGCAAAGAAGACCAAAAGACACTCCCTGCCCTCAGAGTTCCCAATCTAACGGGGGAGACATGCAGCAAGCAAACAATTTAAGCTATTGTAAAGTTTCTTGTGCCAAGTTTCCTCCAAGAGGGGTGGGCACTGCCAGCTCTGGTCTCTACTCCAGCCTCAGGCTCCAGAGCCACAGACCCAGGCTGGTGATTCAGGCCGGCCAGCAAGAGGGTGGAGAAAAGTCAGGGCTGGCAGCAGCCTGTTGGGCTGGGGCAGTGGTGATCTGCCTCCCTGTCCATCTTGTCTGTGACTATCTGCAAATCTCTTATCCACACCCAGGACGCTTTCCACGCCTTCCACCAGGACCTGTGTTTTGTGAGGAAGTTCCTGAAGCCCCTGCTGATTGGGGAGCTGGCCCCTGGAGAGCCTAGCCACGACAGACAGCAAAATGTGAGTTAAGATCACTTTCTTTGTGGAGGAGATGAGAGCAGAGATGAGGCACCACACGCCCTGTGCCGCCAGCACACAACCAAGTGTTCCCCAATTCCCAAAGCCAAACCTCGTCCCTCCATCGCTCAAAAAACTCCTATGGCTCCCCATTGTAAGATCTTAGAGAGACAGAGATGAGAAACTAAGGCCCAGGGATGGGAAAGGAGCTGCCCAAGGTGCTGGAGGAAGTGGGCCACAGACGAAGATTGTGAGAACAGTCTATATGCTCCTTGCTCTTTCTGTCCCACAATGGCTGCCTTAAATGGCAATAAGCATCTTCTGGACAGTCCGGGTCCTCTGGAAGGACAGAGTAGTGGGGAAAGCTTCTAGAATCCCCCTCAGTGGCTGTTCGTTGACTAAATGAATGGATGAAGGAGAAGTCTTGGATGAATAGCACCTATGTAAGATTCTTTCTTTGTTGACCCATCCTCCTGGCCACCCTCAGCACCTCTTCCTCAGACCCCCAAGTCAGAGCCATAATATCTATGATGGTGAGGTGGGAATACAGTTGGATTTGGGCGTCCCACCCAAGGGTGACCCTCCAGAAGCCTCATTTTTCTCATCTGTAGAATGGGACAATTGTGCTTCAATCATAGACTCACACAGCTGTGAGATTTTGCAGGTGGAAGGGCATCTCTGAGAGCATCTGGCCTCTCCTTTCCAACAAGGCTTCCAGTGACAGGGAGCTCACTATCACACAAGGTGGTCTATTTCACTCTGGAGATCCCTTTCCCCCCTCAGAGAGAGAAGAGCTTATGGGGAGTGATGTGTGCTTGGCTTCTTCCTGGCTGGCCAAGGAGGTGGGCTGTGCCCCCAAATAGGGACTGGGAAGAAGACTGAGAATCCTAGATTTAGGGCTGGGATAGATCTGCCCGACTCACCCCTCCCCTCTCCCCACTAGGAGCAGCTGATCGAAGATTTCCGTGCCCTGCGCAAAGCTGCAGAGGACATGAAGCTGTTTGAAGCTGACACTGAGTTCTTCTCCCTAATATTGGGGCACATCCTGCTTATGGAGGGGCTCGCCTGGCTGGTGATCTACCTCCTGGGCCCTGGCTGGGGCCCCACCATCCTTGCTGCTGTGATCCTGGCCGTCTCCCAGGTGAGCATCCTTTGGCTAGGCACCTGGAGGAGTCACGCAATGTGGGAGTCTGCCTAAGCCAAAGCTGGCTCTCGTCCATCCTCAGTAACTGAGATATGGCCGTATGAATGCGGGCTATCAGTTTGTATAGCAGATGCTGCAAGGCGCCTGAAAAACCTGTGTTTTTACTCAATTTTTGTTAATCAAAATAACCCATTTTAAGTGCAAGGAGAGGAGGTATAGACGGAGCTGCATCCCAGGGCAGATATTCCCATTGCTTTGTCTTTTGTGTAAATGAGGTTCCTTTAGACTAAATTGCCTTGAAGGTCCCCACACCCCACATTCACACTGTACCCTCAAGGACTCCCCCCCTCCTCCTCCTCTTCCTCGTCCTCCTCTTCCTCCTCCTCCTCCTCTTCCCTCTCCTCCTCCTGGTGTAAGTCAGATTTTCAGACTGGAGTGGAGTAGAGGATGGGGATAAAGAGAAGGGTGAGCAGTCCCAGCTATTACCTCCCCACCTCTTACCAAGGCAAGATTAGAAGAAGCAAAGACAGGTCTGACCCTGAAATTCTTCAGTGTCTCCTGAAGAGCAAAGAATAAACCTTAGACTAGCATTCAAGGCCCTGATTAGGAGAAGTTAATTATTTATTTGTCTAACTGAGTTTAATGTTACTTCTCTGCTTGATGACCCCAGGGCAGCTGGGTGGAGTATTCACCTTGGAGTCAGGAAGATGTGGTCAAATCTGGCCTCATATACTGACCAGCTATGTGACCCTGGCCAAGTCATTTCTCTGGGCCTCAGCTTCCTGCTTTGTAACATGAAGGCACTGGACTAGATGACCCCTGAGGTGCTCTATTTCTCTAGAGGGATGGTAGCTATGATCCCTGGTATCAAAAGGCTTCTGTGGTCATTCTCTGTGCCCTGATATCTGGGTTGTTATAATAATAATGAGCAATAACAAAGGGATTTACAAAGTTTTGCAGAGTTCCTGTTCTCTCATTTAAGTTTCACAACAAATCTATGAGGTCAGGGCTATGTTTACAAATGGGAAAACTGAGGCCAGGAGCCCCAGAGTCACACAGCTGTGTGTGTGGTGATCCAGGTCTTTCTGATTCTTAGTTTAGTGCTCCATCCACCAGCAACTCTACCTGTAACATGGAGGCATTCAAATAACCTTCCTTCAAGTCTCAGCTTGGAGGGCTCCTCCTCCTTAAAGCCCACCCTGACTTCCCCAGTGGAAGTGATCTATCTCTCCTCAGATTTTTCTGGAGCCCTTTTCTGGGTATCCCCCACATGCCCATCATTCTCTACCTTGTATCCTACATAGGTGTCTCTCTGCCACCTTCCACCTTCCACCACCTCCCTTTAGGGTCTGTGAAGGTTTTCGGTTTGTTTCCGTGAGCCTAGCACCAAGGACAGGGCCTCTCACACAGGGCTTAATAAGGGCTTTTCCAATTGAATCCATTGACTGGGATCCTGGGTTAAGCCCTTTGAGCTGCCCTCCGGGCTTTTCTCCCCAGGCTCAGTCCTGGTGTCTGCAGCATGACCTCGGACATGTGTCTGTCTTCAAGAAATCCAGGTGGAACCACGTGGCCCAGCAGTTTGTGATGGGGCAGCTGAAGGTAAGGACTGGAGACCAGATCCTGGAAGTGTGTGTGGAGTCCACCTGTTCCTCTTTCCTTCAGGAAAGCTCCTTCAGAGTTCCCTTTCCTTGGAGCTTGGAAAGTGGCCAGGTGGCTAGATACTGGGAAGTCTTGTGTGGAGGCCCCTTGACTCAGTGTGTTATGTTGGGCAGCTCATCTCTCCTCATCAGAAGAATGAGGGGGGCTGGGTCTGGATGAGACCATCCAGGTCATCTCAGGTCCCTCAGCACTAAAGTTTCATGTTCTCAGGTCCTTCCTAGGTCTAACATCCCATGTTCTAAGAGTCTCTCTTGTAACATTCTCTGTTCTAAGGTCTCTCCCAGCTCTAACATTTTATGTTCTGCCCTATGGTCCCTCCCAGCTCTCACATCTGACAATTCCATAATTGAACACCAAGACCTCATTTGTGATTGAGAGGGAATTACCACTTGAAGAGTCTTTTCCTAGAAAGGCAGTGGGGCATGAGAGGACAAGAGCCCCTAGACCCTCTAACATCCTGCCCTGGGCTTCTGGGGTTGTTCTCAGCCCACTTGGGGGAGGGTATCCAACCACGAGCTCACTTGACTGTCTTGTCTGGGTGTTTTGGGGTGTGTGGTCAGATAAGCCCCTTCAGGTCCCAGCCCCTTCCTTCCTTCTTTCCACCCTAGCACTGGTGCCTTCTGTCCCTTGAACTTAACCTTGTCTCCCTCTCCCCATTCCACAGGGTTTCTCGGCCCACTGGTGGAACTTTCGTCACTTCCAGCACCACGCCAAACCCAACGTCTTCCACAAGGACCCAGATGTGACATTGGCCCCTGTTTTTCTCCTGGGAGAGTCATCAGTGGAGGTATTGGCTGAGCACCCCATGCCACAAAGGGTGGCTCTCCAGTCTCTGGAGGGAGAGGAAGGAGATGAACAGAATCCAGGCTCTGTGGCCCTCGTGGCTTGCCCAAGCCTACATAGAGAGCCAGTTTAGGAGTGGAGGGGAGACCCTCTTTACTTTGCTTACCAGCTCGAGATTCATTAGCTCAGGGTTGAGAGAAGAGACAAAAGCTTAGGGTTGGGAAAGAGTTTCTTATCTGAGCCAAGGGGCTTCATTCTATTCCATCCCTGACTCTAGGCATGGACCCTGAATTCTTGACCCCAAACATTGACCAGCCCCTCTAGTCCAAGCCACTGTCCAGGCCTCTTAATCCTGATCATAGACCAACCTCCCTAATCCAACCATGCTCAGCATCCCTGATCCACACCATAGGCTAGAATTCAGATCCCTGTCCATTAAGGGCATGTGAAGGTGAGAGCATGGATAATGATAAGCCTACTCCCACCGGTAGAAAAATAAGTCAGGAGGCATGTCCTCCTGAAGGATGGGGTACATGGGAACTGGAGACAGGCAGTCCCTCGTTCTGGCCACTGCATGACCAGAGCAGCTGTCACTGGGACGGTTTCATCACCCAAGACTCGCAGGAGCTCCCTACATTCCCATGCCATTCTTCCCTCCTCACCCAGCCCTTCTTTCCTCTTCTTTTCCTGCTTTTACTTCAGTATGGCAAGAAGAAGCGGCGGTACCTGCCCTACAACCATCAGCACCAGTATTTCTTCCTAAGTGAGTGCTCTGGCTCCCTGGGGCTCCTACACCCACTTGGCTATCTGCCTTCCTAGGACCTTAGGACCTGGGGCTGGATGGGACTTGGATGAAGGAACAGGCTAGTGAATACACTGAATAACAGAGTCAGTATCCACAAGCCAGGGGTGGAGGGGGGAGAGGGAAGGACACATGTACCTGCCATATGCTGTGAGCTTTACAAATATCTCAATGGATCCTCACGACAGCCCTGGGAACTAGTTGTTATTATTTCACAGTCGACAAAATTGAGGCAGACAGAGATGAAGAGATTTGCTCAGGGTCATATAGCTAGAAAATACCTGAAGTAAGATTTGAACTCAGGTCTTCCTGGCTCCAGGTCCAGAGTGTCCCACAATCAGGCTCAATCTAATAAGACAAAACCCACAGAGATAAATGTATAGTTTTGCACTTGGGATCAAAAAAAAATCAATCTCACAAGTGTAAGATAGGGAAGAATGCTTATATATCAGTCATTCTGAAAAAGAGCTGGGGGCTTTAGTGGGCCACAAGCTCAGTCTGAGTCAGCAGTGGGATGGAGCAACCAAGAAAACGCAGAATGATCCTGGGATGCATTAACAGAGGTGAGGCATCTAGGAATAAAGGGTGGAGATTGCCTCAATTGACTCTGCCCTGGGCAGACTTTATTTGGAGTATTGTGTTCAGTTTTGGAGACCACAGATTCAGAAGGATGTGAATGAGCTGGAAGACAGCCAGGATGGTGTAATATTGAAATAGCAGTAAGGACTCCATTTTGTCTTTATCCACCATTTTGTGAAGTTACTTCTCAGTCAACCGAGTTTGGAGAACTCACAAGATTACGCCTCCCCCCCTACCCCAACACATTCACACCAAGAGTCATGCAATGGAAAGAATGTCACAAAATGTCCCCCTTTCCTTCTCTCCTCAGTCTCCTGATTGTCTCCCAGTCACTCTCCAGCCAGCCCTCATCCGCACCCTATCTTATCGTCCAATAAGAAATCAGGTGTCTTACCCCTTTCATCCCATTTTCTGTTCCTTCCAAACTGTATGTTATTTAGTAAAACAGGTTCTTGACTACTTTGTCTTGCAACCACATGCTCTGCTAAATTAATTGATGATACTTGGCTTAATTATTTAACTGTAATAATGGGGAAGGGCCTTGAACCCATGAAAATGAGGTTCAGTCTTCCTGTTTAGTCTGGAGGAGTGATTCTGAGCCCCTGTAAGTTGTCATTGAAACCCCCTCCCCATCCCACCAGATTCCATCTTCTCATCTCCCTCACATCCATCCCTAAAATTCTAACCAAATGCTACCCACCTCCTCCGTGGTGCCCTCTGGAATACTTGTTCCATAGGCAACAACCTTTCCTTCATCCTAAATCTTTTCTTCTTCAACTCCCTCCATCTACTAGCTCCTAGTGAATACTGGTCCCCCTTCACTCCCCCGTGATATAGCCTCTGTGATCCCTCTTCCCAATATTGGTTCCAAGCCTGCTTGTTCTCCTCGAGTACTCTGCTCCTCATTGCCTCTTCCAGATGCTCTTCCTGCCTCCATCACTCTGGGCTCTATCCCTTTGAGTTTCATACTACTTTTATCTACCACCCAATCGAAATCCTAGTAGGTGTTGTCTATAGATTTCCAGTTGACTCCCTTTCGCTCTCCTCCCCAACTCCTGCCCTCCTGTTCGGGACCTTCAATGTACATAGAGACTCTGACTCAAACACCCTAACCACTTGGTTCCTCAACCTACTCATTTCCCATGTCCACCCTACCTCAGCCATGCACAAAAGAGGTATGACCAAGGGTATGATCTTGCAATTACCCACAAATGGACTACCTCCTTTTTCAAGAATTCTGGAATTCTCCTAAATGGCCACAACCTAGTGGTTTTTCTCCTCTCCCTTTTCCTTTCCCTTATAAAATCCTTCCCCTACCAAACTCTTCATCTACA
Organism: Pseudocheirus occidentalis; assembly: GCA_028646575.1. NCBI lineage: Eukaryota > Metazoa > Chordata > Mammalia > Diprotodontia > Pseudocheiridae > Pseudocheirus > Pseudocheirus occidentalis. The sequence goes on along the minus strand of CM053601.1, from coordinate 185,545,255 downwards.
CTGTAACCTCTAATTCCTTAATTCTCTCCTCAGGCCATTTCCCCTGCAATAGCCATCTCCATCCCTTGCAGAACTAATTCAACTTTGCACTCAATTCCTCTCTTGACTCTCTCACCTCTATCTTATCCCTGATTACTCCCAGCCAAGCCTTAGCCTTGAATACTCCCACCATTTACCACCTTCACTTCTACACATATGCTGCTAAATGAAGGTGGAGAAAATCATACAACGGTTTGTTCTGGGTCCTATGTTATGTGACCTTAACCGGGCCCTCACTGCTGCTAGGCAATTTCACTGCCTGTCTTGTCAGTCCCCAGCTCTGCAGCAGCCCTTCCACACCTTTTCATCCCTCCCATGGCTCTCCCCTCCCCAGTTGAGAATCTTGCCTCATATTTTAAAGAAAAAGAGTCATTTGCTGTGAGTTCCCTCTTCTCCTCTTCCTTATCCATCAGTCAGGAGCCTCCTGCCACTCTCTCCTTCTTCACCGCTGTCTCCCATGAGGAGGTGCCCTTACTCCTGAACATGGCTAACCCCTCCGTTTGTTACAGCAATTCTATCTTATCCTGTCACTCCACCAGATTGCCCCTCTGTCACCCCCTACTGATTTTTAGTTGTTTCTTCTCTCACATGCCCGTTTCTCCTCCTTCTCTGGTCCTCCCATCCCCACACCTGTCCTGTCTCTCTTCTGCCCTTTATGGCTAGGCCCTTTCAATCTGTCTTCTAACCTGTTGCTTTGTCCAAAGTTTTGGTTGCTGAATACGGAGGCATTTTCTCACTCCTCATTCTCCTTGGCCTCCCTGTGGCTTTTGACACTGTAGCTTACCCTTTTCTGCTGGCTGCTCTCTTCTGTCTGGCTCTTCAGGACCCCCTCCCTCTCCCTGGTTCTCCTCCCACCTCTCTGACCACTCCATCTCTGTCACCTCTGCTGGGTCCCCCTCCAGATCACACTCTCTAACCACAAGTGCCCCTCAGGGCTCTGCCCAGGCCCTCTTCTTGTACCACTTCACTTGGGGACTTATCAGCTCCTCTGGATTTATCTTCCCTGTCCTGCTGACTCTTAAATCCCCCTCTCCTGCTCCAGCCTCTCTGCTGACCTCTGATCTCACATTTCCAACTGCCTTTCATACATCTCGGAATGGACGTCCAGGAGACATCTTAAACACGTGTTCGAAGGAGAAATCATTGTTTCCCCTAAACCCTTCCCACTGCTCGCTTCCCTGTTACCACAAAGGGCACCAGCCTTGTCGAGTCCCCCTGGCTCACAGCCTAGGACTCATGCTGGACTCCTCTCATTATCTTGCCCCTCCTATCCAAGCTGTTGCCGAGGCCTGCCGACTTCATCTCTCAGATATTTCCCCTTCTCTCCTGAACGTGCCCCCATCCTGGTGCAGACCCCTCATCCCCTCACACCCGGATTATTGCCGTAGCTGCTGGGGGGGGGGAGGGTCTACTCTCTCTAATCCATTCTTAGCTCAGCCACCGAAGGGATTTTCCTAATGTGCTGTTCTTATTATGTCCTCCCCTACTTAGTAAACTCCAGTGGCTCCCTATCACTGTCAGGATCAAATGAAAAATGCTCTGTTTGGCCTTCAAAGCCCTTCATAACCTGTTCTTTTCTCCCTTGCCCCCATGTACTCTTTGGCCCAGTGACGCTGGCCTCCTGGCTGTTCTTGTAACAAGACACTCTGGGCTCTAGGCATTTCATCTGTACCTGCTAACTCTCAAATTCAGGGATTCGCTGGTTGTTTGATTCAGTCTCCTCAAAGAAAGAAACAGGCCCAGGAAGGGCAAGAGATTTGGTCAAGGCCACACCGGCAGTAGTAGTACAGAGCAGGGATTCAAACCTGGTTCCTCTCACCCTAAAGCTGAATTGGGTTTCAGAGAACTGACTCATTTCCCTTTTCAGGGCCACAGCTTCCTCATCCATGAAATAACAGTAGCTAACATTTAAAGGTTTGTGTGATCTCATCAGAGCCTCCCAACACCCTTGGAGGGTAGATGCTGTTGTTATACTAAGCTTAGAGATGAAGAAACAGGCCTGATGAGATCAGATTCCTCCTTTATAGAATGTGGTTGGTAGACTCAGGGCCCTGGGACATCTGGATCCATGCTCTGGGTCCATGAGTCCCGCCCCGCCAGCCTTTGCCCTAGACACCCCCTAAGCATCTGCTCAGCTAAGCTGTCTCTCCACTAAGCCCTGGAATGGGGTTGGTGCAGTCCCTCCCCTGCTAACAGACCCTTCTCTTTCCCCACAGTTGGGCCACCCCTCCTCACACTGGTGAATTTTGAGGTGGAAAACCTGGCTTATATGCTGGTGTGCATGAGGTGGATGGTGAGTGACAGGGCCGGTGTGGTCCTGGGGGAAGATGGTGAGGGAAGAGGCAGAGACAGAGTGGGAGGAGGATGGTGGAGGGAGCTGCCTTGAAAGGAGGTGTGTGTGTGTGTGTGTGTGTGTGTGTGTGTGTGAGAGAGAGAGAGAGAGAGAGAGAGAGAGAGAGAGAGAGAGAGAGAGAGAGAGAGAGAGAGAGAGAGAGAGAGAGAGAGAGAGAGAGAGAGAGAGAGAGAGAGAGAGAGAGAGAAAGCAGGAAAGGGAGCGGGAGAAGGAGATAGAGACTGCCAGTCAGACTGAGAGGAGACAGGGACAGAGGTAGGGAGAACAAGAGACAAACAGAGGCAGGAAGAGAACACATGAACAGTAAATGCAGTCGAGCCCTGGGAGCCTGGGTGGGAACTGGAAGGATCCTTCCCCAGGAGAGCCGCGTCCCTCCCTCCTCCGGGGGTCAGTGGGTGCCCGGTCCAGCCCGGGTCTCCCACACTCCCCCAGAGAGGGATGGAAGGGGAGGAGGAGAAGCCCCCTCAGGGAGGGCCCTGAAGCTCCCGATCGACTCCGCGTCTCCCCAGGACCTGATCTGGGCGAGCAGTTTTTACGTCCGATTCTTCACGTCCTACGTCCCCTTCTATGGCATCCCAGGAACCCTGCTCCTCTTCATCTCCGTCAGGTATGTCTGGGACTGGCCGCCACTGTTGGTTTCACTAATTCCTTCCTCCCTTCTTTCCTTCTTCTCTTCCTTCCTTCCTTCCTTCCTTCTGTCATTCATTTATTAAAACTGGCCACCTGCCAGGGTACAAAGAAAGACACAAAGGCCCGTGCCCTCTGGGAACCTGCAGTCGGATGGGGGAGCCAATGCCATAAGAGTTCATAGGGTTAGCAGAGTAAATGGGAGGTGACCCCAGAAAACCCTAGCAGGGCTAGGGAGGGGGCCAGAAAGGCCTCTGGCTCAGAGGGGTGAGGACAGGGACAGACTGGGGAAAGGTGTAGTCAGAGATGGGGTGTTGTATTCGAGGAGCTGCAGATAGACCAGGGTGGATGAATCTTAGCAGGGAGAAAAGGTAAAAATGCTGGAATGGTAGGAAGAGTCTTAGATGCCAAAGGGAGGGCATTGTTTGATCATAGAGGTAATAGGGAGCCCCAGGAGGTTAATGAGCAGGAGAGGGACATGATCACGTATGTGGGAGAGTAAAGTCCTTTTGGCAGGTCCTGGGGGGCCAGAAGCCAACATTCTCATACCCCCTCCCTCCGGTCTCACTTGCCCAACTGCCCCGAGGCTTCTACCTTGATGCCACCTTCCCAAACCCTAGCCTTCCTTTCTTTCCTGATAACAAGGATGGCTGACATTTCTGGAGCTTTATAAAGCTCAGTCAGCCCTGAGAGGCAGGTCATTCAGGCACTCCTGTTCCCATTTTATAGATGGACAAACAGGCTTAAGGAGGGGAAGAATTAAGTATCAAAGCTGGGGTTGGATCCTGCTTCTCTGGTTCCCAATCCAGTGTTCCTTCTTCTGCAGTCTGAGTTCACATCCTACCTCTGAAGCCCATTCCCTGTGTGCCCTTGGGCAAGTCAGTGACCTTCGGGCCTCATTTCTCAGTTGTAAAGTGGCATCTCCAGAGGCCTCTCCCAGGTTGCCCCCTGTGATCCTCAGGCTTGGAGCAGGGAGTGAACAGAGAGGCCATTGTGTCCCTCTTTTTGTGGATGATGCCAGTGGGCTTGGCTCTGCTTCTGACTGCAGTGTGCATCCCCCAGGTGGCATTCCAGAGTGCGCCCATCCATGGGCCCCCAGGGCTACCTTTGAAGGCCGTTGGACCTCAGTGTCACTGGCACCACTTAGAAACTAGAGGGATTTCTGCCAGTGGGCACTGCCCTCTGTTGCCCCCTCACCTCCTTACTCAGCCTGGGTCCCCCAGGACACCCCGGACCAGGGCTCTTCAGGGCATCCGCAGGGAGCTTGGCAGGGCAGTGCCCATTTTGCTTCCTCTCCAGGGTCCTGGAGAGTCACTGGTTTGTGTGGGTGACACAGATGAATCACATTCCCAAGGACATCGGCAACGAGAAACACAGAGACTGGGTCAGTGCCCAGGTGAGAACTTGGGGCTGAGATCAGGGTGGTTGGAAGGGAAGGCTGGGGCCTGGGAGAGCAGGAAGGAAGGTGTGAGTGGTCAGGGTACTCCGACTTCTGGAGATGCCTTAGAGACAAACTGCCTGTGCGCATGGGGGTGTCTGGCAGGGCTTGAAGGACTGACGACTGGTGGGAAAGACTCCCGTGGTATGCACCCCCCTTCACATTTCTGTAGCACTTAGGACCTTACAAATGTGAAGAGGCCTTGCATCAAGCCTAGAACTTTTATTAAAACTGGTTCTTTATTAAAGGTACGGCTTGCAAAGAGTGAAGTAGAGACGTATGTATGCACACACATGTAATATGTACATGCAGTTATACATATGTGTGTTATGACTCATCTGTGGTCATCCAGCTGGTAATTAAATGCTTAATATAAATGGGTGCCCACAGGCTGATTCAGCTGGCTCTGACTTGGCGTTTTTCCTGATTCTAGGTTCAGACTGCCGCCTACTACGCCACCTAGCGGCTTTCACAAAGCAATGTTCTCCCAGTTAGAGTTAGTGAAAGGATTGTTCCCATTCTACAGATGAGGTCACTTAACCAGAAAGTAAGGCAGGGCCAGCATTGGAAGCCAGACCCCAAGCCTCCAAATCCAGTGCTCGCCTCACCCTGACCAGCAATGCCTGCACAGGTCCAGTGCCTGGGGGCAGGGGGAGGGCCTTCTGACCTTCCCAACCTGGTTCCTTCCCACAGCTGGAAGCCACCTGTAACGTGAGGCAATCCCTCTTTAATGACTGGTTCAGCGGCCATCTCAACTTCCAGATTGAGCATCAGTGAGTGGGGCTGTGAGCTGGGGAGGGAGCTGCTCCGGAGTCAGGATGGCTGGGTCCCTCTCTGCCTGCTGGGTCCCTCTCTGGAGTGGATGGGGGACTGATGGGGAATGAAGGCAGGTGGGCTGAGGTCTGGGGGTCCCGGCTCCAGCACTGGAAGGGACGTCAGGGAGCTTCCAACCCAACCTCCTTGGTTTACAAGTGAAGACACTGAGCCCCAGGGGGGTTCTCAACCTCCTGTCCAGGGTGGCACAGATAGCAGGCGGCCCCTCAGTCAGCAGGTGCCTCCCAAACCCTCTTCTCTCCTGGTTTTTTCCAGCCTCTTCCCCACAATGCCTCGGCACAATTACCACAAGATTGCTCCCCTGGTGAAGTCTCTCTGTGCCAAGCATGGGCTCGAATACGAGGTGAAGCCTTTCCTGAAAGCGCTGGTGGACATTGTCGGGTAACATGCCTACTGTGTGCAGAGCACACAGCTGGAGAGTGGGGAAGTTGTGGCCTTGAGATCGGACTGGGTCCCTTGGGTCTAGTCAAGTGCCAAGGGCCTTCTCTCTCGGCCCCACCCTCAGGAGGGTCACCAGGGCCTGGCCGGTGCACTGGTCACAAAGGAGCTTTCACTCCTTTCTGTTCTGGGTTCTGGGTTTGTGGGGTCATGTGACTGCTGCATTGAAGGGCTGTTATAAGGATGGAGTTCTAGATTTGTTCTTTTAGCCCCCTGTAGAGAGAACTAGGAGCAGCATGTAGGCCGCAGGTCTGGAAGTGCTTGCTCTCTGACCCATTAGAGACACCTAGAAGTGGGAGGGGCTGTCCTGTAAAGGTGCTGAGAAGCTGGGTTGGGAGGGAGCTTAGAACACAGAGGAGCATCAGAGGAGGAGCTTAGAAAGCAAGGTCACAGGTGAAAGGGAGATCACAAAACAGAATGTCCGAGCTGGGAGGGAGGGATCTTAGAACAGGGGATGGCAGGGCTGGGAGGGGCCTCAGAACAGGGGATGGCAGGGCTGGGAGGGGCCTCAGAACAAGGAATGGCAGAGCTGGGAGAACCCTTAGAACAGAGAGTATCAGGGATAAGAGGGACCCTAAAGCAGGGTCAGAGTTAGGAGTGGCCTTTGAGACCCTCATTTTAGAGAGGAAGAATACCAAATCTCATTGAAGGTCCCATAACTGGCTGGAAGGGCTGGGGTTAGAACCCGAATGTCCCGACTTGCAGTCTTTTGCTTTCTTTATGAGTTCATATGACTCAGGTCAAGGTCAGGGGGCCACTGTGGCCTGGTCAGCTGCCCTGTGTGCAAGGACCACCCCCATTTTGGAGCAGCTTTTCCCAAAGGTCCTGGGGAAGGGAGGTCATCACCTCTGCTGGCAAAAATGTCCCTTCCCTTTCTACAGGTCCCTGAAAAAGTCTGGCGATGCTTGGTTGGAGGCCTATCTCCATGAGTGAAGCTGCCCAGGTGGAGAGAGCCTGGGGTAACCCTAGGAAGCGGGCATTCAGCCCCATCTGCAGAAGGAGGCTGCAGCCTCCCTCAGTGCAAGCCAAGCCTGAACCCTTGAATTGTCCCAACTCTTAGCCTCACACACAATGGCTAATTCTGGGGGGAGCTGGAGAAGGGAGGCAAGCCAGTGAGCCCTTTGAAGATGGCATCTCTGCTAAGCTCAGCCCTGTACAACAGGGCCCCAGCTGTCCCCCCAGAGCTGGCACAGCCTCTTCTCTGGGGCCTTCTGAGCCCTGGGCCCACTGGGGTCTTTTCAGGCCCCTCCCCCAGAGAGATCTTAGGGGCCTGGGCTCAGGGCCAGCCCCTGCTGCCGAGGAGGAGACTTCCTTCTGGGTCTGTTCTCTGCCTCTTCCCAGGATTTCTGCCTGATCTGTGAGCACTCTAGGTTAATGATTAAAAACACACAGATAAGCCGGACACAGCTTTGGTCACTTGTGCGTTGAGTGGCTCCTCTTTGGTCTCAGTTTCATTATCTGTAAAGTGGGACAGCTCTGGCTGCGGAGTCAGGGAGATGTGTGAGTGTGTGTATGTGTGTGCACGCGTGTATGTGAGTATATGTGTGTGTGAATGTGTATGAGTGTGTGTATGTGTGTGAGTGTGTGTGTGAGTGTGCATGTGTGTGTGTGCATGTGTGAGTGTGCATGTGTGTGAGTGTGTGTGAGTGCATGTGTGTGAGTGTGAGTGTGCATGTGTGTGAGTGTGTGAGTGTGTGTGTGCATGTGTGTGAGTGTGTGCATGTGTGTGAGTGTGTGTGTGAGTGTGCAT
>CM053601.1:185502019-185537276 GCA_028646575.1 Pseudocheirus occidentalis | reverse complement strand
GTGAGTGTGTGAGTGTGCATGTGTGTGAGTGTGTGTGAGTGTGCATGTGTGTGAGTGTGTGAGTGTGCATGTGTGTGAGTGTGTGTGTGCATGTGTGTGAGTGTGCATGTGTGTGAGTGTGAGTGTGCATGTGTGTGAGTGTGTGTGTGCATGTGTGTGAGTGTGTGTGTGAGTGTGTGTGTGAGTGTGCATGTGTGTGAGTGTATAGACTCCGTGTCTCCCCTTCCCCACTGCTCACCCCCAGCTGTGCTCCTGTGCTCTAGCGTTAAAGGATCACAGGTCTAGAGTTAGAAGAAATCTCAGAAACTTCATTTTACAGTTGAAGGAAATGCGGCTGTTTGCTCAAGGTCACCCAGGAAGTGAGTCAGAGGCAGGATTAGAATACAGGGCCTCTGCCTGCTGCACCAGGCTTCCTGTCCCCCAGTCTCTTCCAAAACCTGGGCAGAACCCCTGTGGGCAGGGCTGGGGAGACTGAGCAGGGCCTCGCCCACCAGCATGGGTCCAGAGAGGAAGGTAAAGTGTGCTTTGAGGCCTGGACTGCCCAGCATCCTCTGGGGGCAAGGGTGGGCACCAGGCCCCTCCCCTCTTGGGGAGACTGAAAAGACTTTCAGAGCCCATAGAAAATGAATCCTTAATGGTGCTTGGAAGGGAGTGAGTAGGGCTGGGTGGAGGCCAGCCTGAGGCTATTCAGAACCCACAGATGGGTGGCCACATTTTTGGATCAGGGCATAAACTGGAGCATCATTCTTGCCGGACCCAGGTGCAAGTAACTGCTACCAGTCTGATGGGGGCCCGAGTGACTTTGTCTGACTCTGAATGTCCCCTCTAGAGGGAGACAAAGAGACACAGAGAGAGACTGGATGAGGGCCAAAGCAACCAAGGGCTCCCCTTGACATTCCCAACTCTGATCCTTTGCCCAGGCTGTGCCGTACTCCTGGCATGCACCAAATGGAAATCCTTCACGTCCTTTGAGGCTCAACTTAAGGGCCATGTCCTACAAGAAGTCTGTCCTGCTTCCCTGGTTTCTTGACCCACTTTCCAATGACTGTATTTCCTTTTCTGTGATTCCTGCAGGTTTAGAATGTAAGCTCCTTGGGGGCAGGGACAACTTCATATTTCTGGTGCCATGCTCAGTCTGTATTGAGTGCTTGCTGAATGAATGGATGAAGGAGTAGATGGATGGATGGGTGGATTGATGGGTGGACGGATGGACAGATGGATGGGTGGACGGGTGGGTGGATGGGCGGACAGGTGGATGGAACAAAGGAGAAAAGGCAGACGGCTGACAGACAGTGAAGTAGAACGGGAGAGAATGAGCCGGAGCTTGTACAAGTAACACGAGTTTCTGGAGCCTGCAAAAGAGGAGGGAGGGCAGGGAGAGGAGCTTGGCTCCTTGGGGAGAGAGGATTGGCTGAGCCTGGTATAGTGGGCATCCCAAGCACACCACTTGCCATAACCAAGCTTTTTTATTAAACACCTACTGTGCCATGTCCCATGCTGGACAATGGTGATACAGAGGCTCAAAAAAGGGAAAAATTCTGTCTCAAAGAGCCCACGTTCTGTTGGGGAAGAAGCCATGTACCCACACATGCATGTGCATGCGCATGTATGTAAAATGGATGTCTGCAGAATACAAGGTGGGAAGCATAAGGAAAAGCTTCCTTTGGCTCAGGTAGGGGTGGAGGTGACCCCGGGCTCCTCATATGAGGCTCATCCCCAGAGAGTGACAGGGACCCTGGCACCAGACCCTGGGGAGACATGCCCAGTCTTCCTCTTGCCCATGCCCTGGCAGCCTCTATCGTGATGGGCTGATAGTTCCCAAGAACACACCTGCTGCCAGGGCACGCCATCCCCTGTCCAGTCTGCCCTTCTCTCTCCAGTTTTTCCAGTCCTGATGAGGTTCCTTGCATTGAGGAAGCGGCAACCTGAGCTCCTAGAGGCCTGGCGTGGGTGCCTCATGCACATGCCCCTGGCATTGGAGCTCCTTGGGCACAGACCTTGCTCTCTTCCCAGACTCTGAGCTCTTCCAGAGGAGGGACACTTTGTAAGGATATTGAGTTCTAGGACAGATGCTTTCACACCTAATTCAGTCACATTTCTTGAGGGTAATCCTTGATTTCCCCATTGGTAAATAGAAGAGGTTGGACCAGATACCAAAATCCCAATTCCTTACACCCATTCAGAAATTCCCTGCTCTAGATTCCTTCCAGGCTCTTCCCAGCTTTGGCTCTCCCTATTCTAAGGTCCTCAGTTCTGACTTTCCTTGCTCTAAGCCCCTTCCCAGCTGACATTCCCTGTTCCAAGGTCCATCCCAGCTCTGTCTTGTCTGTTCTAAGCCCCTTCCCAGCTGACATTCCCTGTTCTAAGCCCCCTCCCAGCTGACATTCCCTGTTCCAAGGTCCATCCCAGCTCTGTCTTCTCTGTTCTAAGCCCCTTCCCAGCTGACATTCCCTGTTCTAAGCCCCCTCCCAGCTGACATTCCCTGTTCCAAGGTCCATCCCAGCTCTGTCTTGTCTGTTCTAAGCCCCTTCTCAGCTGACATTCCCTGTTCCAAGGTCCATTCCAGTTCTGATGCTGGGTTTCCTGAGTTCTGACACTTTTGCTTGACAGGACATTTGAGACAAAAATGAGAAACTGTCAAGATTCTTCCAGCCCATGTAGTATGTGGCTCAAAGCGATAAGTATTTCCTGGACGTCCAACAAGGGAAGGGACATTGAAGAAGGCCTGGCTCACGAACTTTGTTTTTGTAAAGATAAATACCAGTGGGGAGAAGCTGGCCCAGCCTGGAGCTGTTTCCAGGGCCTCTGTCCTGACCAGGCTGTTTGGTAGCTGAGACACAGTCAACTCCTCAGAGGCTGACAGCTAGAAGGAGTCTTCCCCTGCCTGGACTTGACCCTTGCCACCCAGCGTTGAGCATGGGCCCTAGCCCCAGACAGAGCCCTTTGGGACCCCGTGGCAATAGTTCTAGTGCCCAGAATCCTGAGTGTCTCTCTTGTGGGGCAATCCTCCTCTGAACAAAGGCCTGGATTAAGCCAAGGCAGAATTCTAACCAGGTATTCAGGCAGCAGGGACAGAGCCAGGTGAAGGGATGGACCCTGTGGGCCATGGCAGGACCCCTCCTATGTGTGGCTAGGTCAGAGGCACTGAGGAAGCTGAGGGTCTGGGAGGCCAGGCCCCTGGCAAGGGGATGAGAGTGGAATAGTCTACAATCCAGGTACTAATTTACTGAGGAGGGAGGCGAGTACAGTAGGATCCACTGATGGCAGTGATTGAGGTGTGGGCAGGCTGGAACACACAAAGGAGGTAGCTGAGAGATGGGCAGCTGAGGGAGGCTCTGTGGACTACATGGGAGGGCAAAGAGCCCAGTGTATCAGGGGGCAGGGCAGGAGAAGCAACCAGTCTTGGAGGGAGGAGCACCAGACATGGAGGCTTGAAGCAAGGAGTGCCCTGGGAGACCAAGCTCCTAATTTTACAGCAGAGGAAACTGAACCCTGAAGAGTTCTGAAATGACCTCTCCAAGGCCACACAGGTCCTAAGCAGGCACAGCTGGCAGTCAGACCCCGGCCCTCTCTCTTTCCCCAGAAACAAGGTGCTCATAACATTCCTGATGCCCCTCCCCAGGTCATCAGAGGCCGACCACCTTCCCACATGCAGCCAGGAAGTCCAGCCAGCCCCCCCCCCCCTTATCCCACAGGCCAGGAGGCCAGTTCAGGACATTTTGTACCCCCAGGCCACAGCTCTGGCTGTGGGCCTGATGCCCAGAGGTTACACACCACAACCAGACCTGGGCTTAACACAAAAGGTTGATTTTTATTGAGTAACAAGAACACCAGAACAAAATGGGCCTTTCATTCATTTCCAAAATGTTGGGGGGGCGGAGGAGGGGGGAAATGGAAAATCATAAAATCAAGTTCTTGTTTCCTAAGAATTCTGCCTCCATGGGGGAAAAGGGAACAGTGGCTTGAGGATGGTGGTAGGGGGTCAGGAAAGGTCCCTTTAAACATGAAGAACATTCAGTTCAGAACTACCACCAGGGAGGAAGAGCAAGCCCCAAGTGAGAAGCTCCAGGCGAGGAGATGGGGATTTCTCCTGCCTACCCCAGGCTGCAACACTATGGACCTCAAACATCACCTTCCTCCTTCCCACAGAGAGAAGGCCAGGAAGTAGTTGTAGGCCAGGGAGCCGGCTGTTGAGGCCAGGATGCTAGGCTCTCCTCCCATCCCCTGGGATCCCACCTAGACTGCCAGCTGCCTCAACCCCTCTCCATCCCCAGCCTTCCCAGACCTGTCCTCTCCCAGAACAAGCTCCTTTCCTCACTTTCTCCTTCCCAGTATCTAATCATTTCTCTGCATCTCTCCCCTTCTCCTCCTCCAAACCTCCAGGGCACTAAGTTCTCTTCTTGTACAAGGGCCCTCTGCTGAGCAGATGAGCAAGGAAGACTCAGGGCTCACTTCCACGTTACCGTCTCCAACCAGTCTCCCGCTCTAGCGGGCTCAGGGATGTTGGTGGGGTAGGGCAGCACCGGAGAAGGACTTTTTTCCTGGGAGACCCAAGGACTCAACAGCATAGTTTCTAATCTAGTTAAGACTTTTAAAGGGAGTGCTCTGGACAGTGAATACTTCTAAATACCATCCCACACTTTTGGATCTGGGGTGGGGGGGGTCACAGAAACGTGATCAGCCTAAATCTAGTTCTTGTGCTCAACCTGAAAACAGTTATCAGCACAAATAACTAAGGGACAAAGAGCCCTCGGCCGGCCCCAGAAGATAGAAGTTTGTGAGTCTCACACAACCTGCTCTAGGAGTAGCAAGTAGAATAGGGCATTTCTAAAGCAGAGAGGGGGCCCTGCTGCAAGACTGGCAAAATCCTGCTCAACAGGGGGAGAAAAAGAAGGGGTGACAGAGAATCCCTCCATCTCATCTCCCTTATCTCCTGAAGCTTCTTAATAAGGTGAGACTTGACTGTTCATCGGGGGCACTCCCTGCACCCCAACAATCCCTGGGCAGGCATCATGTTTTACCCTTATCAGGGGCTTCCTCAAAGACCGAGGATAGATGCCATCCATCCATCCCCACCACCCAAAGCTTCATCTTCCCTCTGAGATTCATGTAAGAGGGACTGGACCCAGAACCAAAGATGCCATTTCCTAGGGCTCCTCTGAGCTGTCCAGTTTAACCTCTTAAGCAAAACCAAACCTCTCCCAGGAACCGGAAGACTGGGCTTTTCTCAGTTGTGGACTAGGAAGGACAGAGACACCAAGGCTGGAAGGAGGGCCCATGGGGGAGACAGATCATGCTGGTGCTCCTAGAAAAGGGAAATCCTGGATACTAGACACTAGAAATCCGGTCCAACCCCTTCATTTTACAGAGAGAGGCCTAAAAAGGGGAAAAGAAGTCTGAAAATCCCCCATTGGCATTGGTCCTAGATGCACAAGGGTGCCCCCAAGGCATCCTCAAACCACCACCTCCCCCCATTACAGGATCAAAGGGAATGTTTGGGACTCTGGACTTGCCCCTATTAAGTAGCCCCTCCCAGCATCTGGGTCAAAAAAAGGAGAACATGGAGAATTTCCTTCCAACATCTTAAGGCCACTGTGATGTGTGCCTGAGAGAGGCGGCCTGAGGTCAAAGGTTGTTCTTCCAAAGAGAAGGCAGCTTGGTCTAGTAGAAAGAGCAATGGATTTGGGGCCAGACAGCTTGGGTTGGAAGCCTTGCTGTGCTTCTCACTACCTTGTGATCTCAGGTAAGCCTTTCTGAGCCTCAGTTCCCCATCTGCAAAAAGAGGTGAGCTTGGACCCTCAGTAACCCCTGAGGTCTTTCTTCCCACTCCAGCTTTCTAAATTGATGTTCCCCAATTAGGCACCAAGCACTAACACTGTTGGGAGTGGGGGCAGGTGAGCCCCTCTGACTTCAGGGTTGGGACACCTGAAAGGAAGGCAGAAAACCCTTCAGAGATATTCAAAGAAATCAGGATGAACAGCTGCCTCAGTCGCCCACTTGTTCTGGGCATTCTCAAAAGGCAACCCGAAAGATAAGCCGTAGGCCCCAACAATCCGGGGCTGGGCAGGTCCCCACGGGTGGAGCCGGGTGGGGAGTCGGAGGAACCCTAACTTTTGGAACAGCTCTGCAGGGGAAGAGGCAGCCAGGGATGCTCTCAGGAGGAAAGGGCGCACCAGGTGTTTCTAATCTGAAACTAGGCTAAGCTGGTCACAGGCTCCCAGGCGTCAGACCGGGAGGGACCCAACTGGCCCGTCCAGTCCAAGCACCTTATTTGACAGAAGAAAATGAAGCCCACAGCGCTTTCTCAATATCATGTAGGTGGTAAGTCACTAAGCCGGAATTTGAACTCAGGTCTCCCGATAGCGTTTCTGGTATTCTCCCCACCACACCAAGCTGATCCTCTGAGGGAGGCCCCCAAAGGCTCTGGTCCTAAGAACCTCCCACATTTCAGGACCAATCAGCAGGCGGTTTGTGAGCTGTTCAGGTTTAGTGTGAAATGGCCAGTGGGGTGGAGGGCTGAGGGCCTCTCTAAGGAAGGCCTGGCTAAGCAGGACCCAAAGAGCAGGTCTGAGGGCTGGTGATTATCACAACTTCCCAGGGGGTGCAGAGAGGGATGGGCTGAGGCCCAGAGCCTAGGCCAGCAACTGGCAGAGGGCCCCTACCCTGACGACAGGCAAGGGCTAGGGCAAGGTTGGGGGAACTGGCAACAGGAGATAACACAGCCCATCTCTTTCTTTCCCTTGGAGGAGAGAGAGCTGGGGATCATGGCAGCGTAAAGAAGGAAGGCAGCCTGTCATGTGAAGGCCAGAAGCAGAAGCCAGGCTTGGAATGTGATGAGGAACGAGACCCAAGATTTAGGCTCAGATCCAAGCGACTCCAACAGCCAAAGGGCCTATCATGTCTCCCAACCACTACACTCCCATCCCCTGAAAAGAACCAAGTCCGATCAGCCACCACCAGATGCCAGGAAACTGGAGAAGGGAAGAGAGAGAGAGAGAGAGAGAGAGAGAGAGAGAGAGAGAGAGAGAGAGAGAGAGAGAGAGAGAGAGAGAGAGAGAGAGAGAGAGGAAAGGAGACCGAGACCAAAGCCAGAGAAGGGAAGGCAGACAGACAAGAGAGGAATGAGGTGTCAACGGGACTCCCGAAGGGGTTTCCTGAAATGACCCTGGGCCCTGTTGGAGGAGCTCGGATTGCTTGAACCTAAATGTGCTGATCAGCCCCTGCGTCCCTTTCCCACAGGTCCCTCAAGGTGGGTGGGGGCTTCATTTGTGGAGATAAGCGTCCAGCCAGAGGTCTCCTGACTTTTTCAAGGACCTGTGGAGAGGAAGAGGCAGCTGTTAGGGTCACAGGGCTCAGGAACCTTAGAGGGCATCTAGTTCAATGTTCTCATGTGACATATGGGGACACTGAGGCCCAGGCTGGGGTTTGAGTCCCAGCCCTGGGGTTGACAAGTGGAGTGACCCCACCTCAATGGGCCTCATTCTCCCCATCTGTGAAAGGTGGGAATCAGATGACACGGTCATTGAAGTGTCTGAGGCCCTTGATTCTCTAGGGAAGGGTCGGGATTCAAATCTAGATCTTTCTGGTTGCCTTGTCCTTCATTCGTAGACAGAACAACCTCCTTTCCCCGCTGTCTTATGACCCCAAGGTTCTGGGCATGGACCCAGATCTTGACGAGGCGCTCCCACTGGTGGCTGTGTGCCAGTCACCAGGGAGGCTGCCTCAGGGTACCACACCCCTCCCATCAGAGCTGGACCCCCTAGGCCCACCCACCTGCCGGCTCTTACCCCACAACATCCAGGAGGGCTCTCATGAGGGGCTTCTCTTGGTAAAGGATGCCATGCTTTGCACACAGAGATTTGACCAGGGGGGCGACCTTGTGGTAATTGTGACGCGGCATGGTGGGGAAGAGACTGGAGAATGGGCAAGGAGAGAGGAGATGAGCAAGGCCCAGAGAGAGACTGTCTGGGCTCACCCCTTCCCTCTGCAGACGAAGAAACTGATGATCAGAGAGAACCAGTGATGAGCTCAGTCACCTAGCCAGCTTATGGTAGGCTGGGAACCTGAACCTGGATCTTCTATTTGCCCACTGAATGCTCTGTGGGGCTCCTGTCTGGGAAGAGCATGAGCAGGAAGAAGTCCCAGAGAGGAGACTCCCCTCCACCAAAGAAGACCAGTGTCTGCCCTTCAATGGATCATCTTTGAAAGGGACTGGGACAGTGCACAGAGAAATTATTTGCCCAGGATCACACAGTCAGAGGTGAGATTTGAACCCAGATCTTTCTGCCTCCAAGACTGGTTCTCTATCCGGGGCCACAACCACCTCTCTCTTTTTTTTTTTTTTTGGAGGGCAGTTGGGGTTAAGTGACTTGCCCAAGGTCACACGGCTAGTTTTTTGTGTTAAGTGTCTGAGGCTGGATTTGAACTTAGGTACTCCTGACTCCAGGGCCGGTGCTCTATTCACTGCACCACCTAGCCGCCCCTGCGCCACCTAGCCTCCCCCACAACCACCTCTCAATGGTACAACAGCAGCTGCCCTGTGCCCACGATGGGGTCCAAGGCTGCTGAGGAGCTGCCTTGGTACAAGGGTCTTTTTGCTTCTGGGCACTTCTGTCTACATCAGGCATGTGTGCTGTGGAAGGATTTAATGCAGTGGACCAGGAACTGTGTCAGGACCACAGACTAAGAGCCTCTGCATTGGCTGGGCCCCCAGCCTGGAACATGCTTCCTCCTACTCTGAAATCTCAGGCTTCCTTTGAGACTTGCTGCCTCCAGGAGGCCTTTCCCAGTCCCTCCCTCAGACGCTGACCCTCTGGACCCCATCCAGCTGCTGCCACCCTGGGCCCTCCCCAGCCCACGCCTGGACTCACTGGTGCTCAATCTGGAAGTTGAGGTGGCCACTGAACCAGTCATTGAAGAAGGACTGCTCCACGTTACAAGTGGCTGAAAGCTGTCAGGGAGATGAAAGATGAAGGACAAGGAAGGAGCCGATGTCCCTGTGCAGCCCAGCTCCTGTGGCCAGGTCTTGGAGGATCTCCCTTTCCAGCCATTTCATTGACACCAGCACCAGAATCACCCAGGATCAAAGCTGGCAGGGGCCCCAAAGGCAGCCCCTCAATGCCGTCCCCACCAATCGCCATCTGGGACAAAGAACTCACTATCTGCAGAGGGAACCCTTTCACTGGGGACAGGTCTCATCATTAGGAAGCTTCCCCTTGGGTCAGTCTCAAATGGTTTCTTTGTTATTAGCCATTGTTACATCTAGTTCTGCCTCCGTAACCAAGCAGAATGAAGCCAATCCCTTTTCCCCAAGACAGCGTTCAGAGAACTTTATTACTATCTACCTCACAAATCATCAACCCAACAAACAATATTACTCTTCACTACCTGCCACCCCACCCAATTCTTCTAGTTCAAATAAAAAGACCCCTTGTTCCTCTAAGCTGTCCCAGGTGGCTTGCCCTCTGTCCAATTTCTTCACCATGCCTAAAGCTGGACCTTTATCCCAGATTCTACTGCTCCAACCACATGGCATATGAAGCCTCCATTGGTGGGGCTCCATTCATTCTTCTGTAGACTGAGTTAAGTAAAACTTAGGTCCAAATTATTATCGACTAAAGAGAGTTTCATTCCTTATGTACTCATGTTCCCCGGTGATGAAGGGGAAGATGACCGCTGAACCTCTTCCCACCTCACCCCTGCCATGGCCCTTACCTGGCTACTGAGCCAGTCTTGGTATTTCTCCCGATCGATGTCCATAGGAATATGATTCATCTGTGTGACCCACACAAACCAGTGGCTCTCCAGGAACCTGGGGAGAGAACACAGGCAGGACTGTGAGTTGAGCCTCTATTTACACCCAGGGTCACCTTAGAGCTTCTAAAGGCCTGACAACCTAGGCATTAGGGAGGGGAGTCACAGAGAAGATGGTGCCTTCATTGCTCACTGGGGCTACCCACTTGTACAAGGGGATCAATGGAAGGTCACTGTCCCAGTGGTGACCAGCAGGTGGGAGGAGGCTCAGGGGAGTCTGCTGGAGTACCTGAAATCTAGGCCAGTAGATGTTTCTCCACATGGCTCAATGCCCAAAGCAGGCCCGGTGACAAGCAGGCAGTGGGCATCTAGGCGTGGTCTATACTGTCAGGAGGAGCAGCTTAGGAAGCTAAGACAAGATGTGGTACTTTTTAATCTGGATGTGTTGCCTTGATGCTGGCCTAAACTCCCTGCACACTAATTAGTCAGAGGTCTGTGGTCCTAAGGCAGTTTTTGTTCCCTCGAAGAGGAAAGGCAAGGAGACCCCTGAACTCCCCTGTGGGGCCCTGGGGCCTTTAAAGAAGCAATCCTTGGGATAGGGGGTGGGACACTCCTTGTCCCCAAGAACGAATCATCACAGCCTGGCTACCTGATGAAATTGAGGAAACAGAGAGATCCCACGACTCCATAGAAAGGAATGTAGGTGATGAAGAATCGTGTGTAGTAGCTGATGGCCCAGGCCAAGTCCTAGGGAGAGAGATAAGAGATTAGACGCCAGGCCTCGCACTACTGGGTGTGCTGTGGCCCCTCCAGTGTGAGCATGAGTGTGTGTGTGTGTGTGTGTGTGAGTGTGAGTATATGTGTGTGTATGTGAGAGTGTGTACGTGACAGTGTGTGCACGTGTGAGTGTATGTATAAGGTGTGAATGTGTATATGTGTATGAGTGTATGTGTAAGAGTGTGTGTGTGTATGAAAATGTGTGTGAATGTGTGAGTGTATGAATATGTGTGTATGTGAGAGTGTGAGTGTATATGTGAGTATGTGTGTATGTGTAAGAGTGTGTGAGTGTGTATATGTGTAAGTATATGTGTAAAAGTGTGTGAATGTGCGTGTGTGAAAATGTATGTGATTGTGAGTGTGTGTATGAATATGCATGTGTATGTAAGAGTGTGTGTGTGTGTAAGAGTGTGTATATATGTCCGTGAGTATGAGTATATGTGAAAGTGTGTATGAGTGCGTGTGAGTGTATGTGTGTGAATGGATGTGTGTATGAATATGCATGTGTATGTGAGTGTTTATGTGTAAGAGTGTATGTGTGAGTATGTGTATGTTAGTATGAGTGTATGTGTAAGTGTTTATGAGTGTGTGTGTATGTGAGTGTGTGTGACTGTGCATGTACATGTACCATGGGGGGGCTACACTTACAGACTTCACCTTAAGCACTAACAGACATCACCCTATCAGAGGCTGAAGAGTCCAACAAGGGGCTGCTACGGCCGCCATGATGCCCATTTCACAGATGAAGAAGCAGAGGCCAGGGAGGTAAAGTCTTGCCTAGCGCCCCACAATGAACTGAGTATTGGAGGTGGGGCTTGAGCCAGTGCATATACCCTGTAGTGCATGGCCGGCCACTGTCCACAAGGGCAGGCAGTGCTTCCTCTGTGTTCTGCACCACCCCACACCTGCCAGCACCTTGTTCCACACGGGTCAGGATCTAGAGCCAGAAGGGCCCTCAGGGGCCTCCTCATTTTATACAGGAGAGGACAAGAGGGAGACTGGAGCCCAGGGACTTGCCCAAGAGTCTGTCAGTGGCAAAGTCAGGATTTGAACCCAGATCTTTTAACTCCAGAGTCAACGCTCCTTTCCGCCTGTATCAGGAGGCCCCACAGAGGTGGGTGTGCAGAATGAGACATTTATGCAGTGTAGAGTGAGTCACAACCAGAGTGTCTGTGTGTCCCAGGATCCCTTGTTTTGAGGGAAGGATTCCACAGAGTGGGAGGGGCAGGGGCGCCAGGTCCAGGAGCATGCCCCGCTGGACCCATACTCCTTGACCGCATCCATTGTTGTCCCTGGGGGTGTTGATCTTGGTCCTGGCACCAGGGACTCCTTCCCTGCCTCCTGTCTACCCAGAATGGCTTTAGTTAAGCCACACAGCCATGACACTGGGGCCCTTCCCCTATATTTCTTGGGCCAAGAGAACTCCCAGATGAGGTATGGGAAAGGGCACTAAGGCGTTAATGGGCTCCCAAAGTCATATAGCTAGGTCATGTCAGAACAAGCACTTGAATCCAGGTCCTTCTGACTCTGAGGACAGGCTGCTGCCCACTGGACAGGTAGTTCAGAGGCCCTGGGCATCTCTGACCGGTCACACCTCAGTGATTGGAGCCATGGGGTGTCCCAGGGCCACCCAGGCACACACCCAGGGAACCCCTGAGCCTCCCTGTGCCTTGGTGAGGGAGGGAGCACTGAAGGCACTCAGTAATGCAACCAAGTTTGGATGGTCGGGGACAAAAAGGGATCAGGGCAGACGGGAGCCTGGCCCCAGCATTTCCCCAGCATAGGAAACTCTATGGAGGCAGGTCAGTTCCTTCCCAGCGCTCTGGGTCATCTTGAGGCAGCTGCCTGGGGCAGCAGGAGGGTGAGGAGCTTGCTGGGGCACACAGAGCCCAACTCTCCCTAGCCTGCAGGGCCTGTTTTCCGGCTGCCACACTTAACTTCTCTTGGCCTCAGCTCCTCACCTTCAAAATGGGCATGATGACAGCACCTACCTCTAGGGTCAGGTCACAGAGCAAAAAGCTAGTTATCATGACCATTATATAGCCTAAGACAGAACTGAAATGCACACTGGGCACACGCTATGCATTTCCCTACCACCCCCATAGATACACAAGAGTGGGGGGGCGGAGCTTGGTGCACACCATATGGTTCAGTATCTGCCCATTTTACAGATCAGGAAACTGATGATCAGGTAAGTCAGATGAGGTACTCAGTGCTGCACAGGATGTATTGGGGGACGTGCAGAGCCCACTGCTCTGATGTCAAACCTGTCCAGCTTACAGATTTCATGTTGGAAAGGCTCCTAGAGCAATCACCTGTTCCAGCCCTCCCCTCTCCCAGTTTTGCAGATGAAGACGTTGAGGCTCCCAATGAGAAGAGAAAGAACTTGCCCAGGGTTGTACAGAGAGCAGGCAGCTGTGAGGGGATTCTGACCCTCAGAATGATGGAGCTCAGAGGGACCCCAGAGGTCAGCTCCCCTGCTGACTCAATGCTGGCCCCCCAAAGGAGACTACAGGACAGAACAAAAGTGGACCCAAAGAGAGATGGATTCCCTTGGGGGATTTACAGTACTCCCAGAGGCAAAGGAGCCTGGATTTGGAGTCAGAGAGTCTAGGTTTGAATCCTAATTTGACCCTTAACAACCCCTGTGAATTTGGGCAACTCCCTTGACCTCCCTGGAGGTCAGTTTCCTGAATGGGGGCTTTGGACTAGATAATATTTAAAGTTCTACCTCCCAGCTCTAAATCTGAGCCAAAAGGCCAATCACCAACCACCCCCCTAGGAGAAGGAGACCGCTGCCATCCAGTCCAGTACACACACTGCCACTCTGCTCTGGGGCTCCCTCCAGGCCTTCCCCAATGGCCCGGTACCAGGCACACTCCACCAGAACCTGGGGAGGAGTAACTTACCACCCAGTCTTTGCGCACAATCATGGTCATGATGATTTGAAACTGGAAGTACATCGGAATGAGCAACGGCGGCCCGACTGTGAGAGAAAAGAGAGAGGAGATGCTGAGCAGGGGCCGGGAGAGGGAGGGCGAGATGGCAGGGGGCCCGGCCCAGTAACGCACACCTTCCCAACCTCACCCCAAGCCCAAGCTCCTTCGGTGTGTCCGCAGGGCTCAGGTGCAATCCTGGGGCTGACCACAGCCATTGTCCTATCCAGCATAGGGTGTCTGGGGAGGTGCAGTGAAGGGCTGAGCCACCACCTATATGTGGAGGCCTAAAGCCTGGCTACAGCTCCGCCCAAACCAGAGTGACCATGGACGCAGGCTGTCCTCTCTCGGGCCTCAGCTTCCCCATTTGTAAAAGAAGTGAGCGGGCAGCATGGGCTCGTAGGAAGTGAACATGGGGCCAGGCTCAGCCCCTTATGAACTGTGAGGGCCCTCGGCAAGTCACTGAACCTCTGTGGACTCAGTTTCCTCATCTGTTCAATGAGTGAGTTCATAGGTTGATATAGTGAGAAGTGTATTAAGTTTTGGAGTCAAAGAATCTGGGCTGGGACCCAGGCTCCATGCATTTCATCAGCAGCTGCACAAAGGACAAGCAACTTTGCTTTTATTTATTTAAAAGGCCTCTGTTTCTTCATCTCTAAAATGGGAACAAAATAAAGTTGTCTCTCCCAGAGGTGTTCTGGGGCAAGGAGGCAGAAGCAGAGCTGAGCGACCCGAGGCATCTGGCTGCCTCAGTTTCCTCGTCTGTAATGTGGGGATAACAGCACCTACCTCCCAGCATTGCTACAAGAATACAATAAGTGAACGTCCAGAAAACACCTGGCTGACCTTAAGGTGCTTTATAAATGCTTGGTATCAGACCCTCATGAGGAGATGGAATCTCCACTGAATCCCAGCAATGACTAGTGTCTTATATGTTATTCATTATCAGATGGCCCTCGGTTATTCATATTATAGCAAGGGGCTGTCTATGATCGTTATTAATATGATACTGTTTATGATAACCTATTGGGATGGAGCAATTCCAGTGATTAGCAGTATATTATAATGATAGACAAGAATTATTATGCAAGATCTCCAGTTAGTAAATGAATTATACTCATTACAATAGTACCAATATTAGATACACCAATATATTACAAGTTCATTATTAGCATATCAATGTTATTAGATGGGATCTCCCAGTATTCTATCAACCATAATCAATACAATAATGTCAAATCATTATTCCATGGGCTCTATGTTGCTATTTCTTCTCCCCCTCCCAGTTCTAGGACCCCATGAAGTCCTGGCTCTTCTCTGCACTCCTAGGAGATGCCCCTGGTCAGCAATGGGGGAGGGGCAGAAGCAGCTCTGCTAGTGCTGCTGAGGGTCTGAGGCTTGGGGCAGGGCTTTGGTGGGCAGCCTTAGGCCAGCCACTGTACTCACTCAGAAAGAAGTATTGATGCTGGTGGTTGTAAGGCAGATATTTCAGTTTCTTCTTGCCGTACTGGAAGAGAGAAGAAAAAACATTCAGAATCATCTGGACTCCTGACCCTGGCCTGGGTCAGAGCCTAGTCCTGGGACTGGCCGGCAGGGCAGAGTCTGGGGGAGGTATCACACCAGGTAACAGGAATCCCAAGTGATCCCAAGAGGCTAGAAAGAGGGATCAAATTTTCCAATATGACATTTAAAGAAGATAAATGTAAAGTTCTTCACTTGGAATAAACAAGCAATTGCAGAAGGCCAGAATTGAGGATTAGAACTTGCCTGAGTTCACTCATGAGCAATTACTGTGGCAGACAGTTAATAAACCTTTATTAAATCCCTACAATGTGCCAGGCGCCATGCTAAGCCAAGCTTGTCCCTAATGCTACTGTTTCTATATTAGTAGGACAGTGCCTGGATAAAAAGCCATTCTGGCTTGGAGTCCTGATAAGGGCAGAAGGCCAGATGGACAACGTGGACCAGGGGAATGACCCTATTAGGAGGGACCCTCAGGCAGGGATGTCTGCTGGGGCAAGCCCACCTATGTGGAATGCTCCATTTCCTACCCTTGTTATCCAAGGGCTGCCTTGCATCAAAGCCCAGGTCCAGCCCTGGTGGCACTGGTTCAGGTATGTGTAACTGATCTGGCTGGCTTTTATATCTAGACAAAGGGCACAGGTGGAAAGGGGAAGAAGTGACTTTTAGACCAAAAGGCACAGGGCCATCTCACTGCCAAGGGCTGGCAAGGGTCAAAGTGGGGTTGGGGACAGCAACCTTGGCAAAGCACTGACTCCAGGACTCCTGAGGATTCATTCAGCTCTGAGCTGAGTAAGCACTGATGGGGCTGAGTCCAGCCTATGGCCGGGAGTCCTGGGCAGCCCAAGTAACACGGTGAGCCAGCGGCCAGCCAAATCCTGCGTAACCTCTATAACCCTGGACACCAGAACATGGTTCAGGTCTCCCAGACCTGGAGAATAAGGACCAAAAGGATCCTATGGAATGGTCCTGGAAGCTGAGGTTCATCCCAAACCCCTCCAATTCAAGAGGCCATCTCCCAACTCCACATCTTTTTCCTGGTCGCCCTCCATGCCTGGAATGCCTTCCCTTCCTTGCCTTCACCTCCTGGTTTCCTTCAAGACTCAGTTCAAATCCCACCTAATGAAAGAGTCCATTCCAAGGGCAACAAGGCTGGTTCTTCCCTCTAAAACTACTTTCCATCTGCTCAGAAAACCACACATGGTATGTGCTGATGGTCTGTATGCTATCTCCCCCATTGGAATGGGAGCTCCTTGAGGGCAGGGACTGCCTTTTACCTTTCTTTTGTCTCCCCAACTGTTAGCACAGTGCTTGTTGTACAATAAGTGCTTAATAAATGTGTGTGGATTGGCTTGAATGGGACTGAATCCGGCTGTCTAAGAATGTGAAGAATTCAGAGAAGCAAGGGGAGACTTCTCTGAACTGATGCAAAGTGAAGGAAGAAGAACCATAGGAAAACACCATATACAAGGACTACATACAACACTTTATAGAGAACAACAAATAAATTGAATAATGTGTCATTCCAGTGTCTAAGCTGGTCGCTGAAGAAGTGAGGAAAGCTGCTCTTCCCTTCCTTATTGGCTGAAGTGTGTGGAGAGGGCACCCCATAGGTCTGGAACATCACCTGTGCTACCAGACTCAGCAGATGAGATTTGTCACTAAGTTTTGCTGAATTACATCTCCCCTTTCACCCCTACCCCCACCTTTCTTTTTATTTGGTTTATCATCACAGGGGACATGGTTCTCTGGGGAGGGGAAGGGAAAAGATGTATTTGGAAATGGAACTGCTATCAATACATTTTTTTTTTTAACACTTTAAAGTCCCATTTGGCAATTCCATGATTGATATGGAAGATTAAAGCTTCTGGACCAAGGGGATGGACAGATAGCCAGAGCCCAGTTCCTTCCCCCTCCCACTGTTTGGGGGGAGGCAACAAGCCCCACTCCCCCCAGAGGCCCAGTGTTAGCTGGATGACATTGCTAAGTCCCTTCCCAGCCTGCCCTGTTCAGACTCCATTTTAGGTAAACTGGCCTATATTTGTGGCTCCCTGAATTTGGCACTCCATCTGCTGCCTTCAACAACTTCCTCCCTCCTTCCCTAGGACATAAGAGGTTCTTAATAAACGTTATTGATTGACTGAAGCTCAGCTCTGCCACTTACTACCCCTGGGACACTGAGCTAAGTCCCTTCATTTTTCTGGGTCTCAGTCTTCTCATCTGTAAATAAGGCAGATGGACTCGACAACCTCTGCCTCCTTCCAGCTCTCCTATGTGTCCTCTCAATCTGGCCAAAGGGTAAGTCCCCTGAGGGCAGGTGCTACCTCCCTGTCCTATGCATAATAGGACACATTGTAATGTCGACCACAACTGACATTGATGAAACACTTGAAGCTTTGAAAAGCACTTTCCACGTATTCTTCTCTTTTGATTCCTACTGAGCTATTACTATCATGACACCATTATAGAGATGAAGCAGCTCAGAAAGACTTGCCTCAAGTAACAGAGCTAGTTGGGGTCGGAGGGTTGCTATGCAGATCTGTAAAATGAAAGGGTTGAAGAGGTAGGGAACAGCAGCTCTAAATTCTGTCATCCTATGCCCTTTGATACAGTTTGATGATGAGAATGTGGGCAGGGAGGTCAGCACCCCAGATTCACGGAGACTGGCACTCAAGGGGGGCCTCGAAGGATTGGCCTCCATACAGTGAGGGAGAAAGGGAAGTTGAGGCAGCCTCCCCCCAGCTGTCTGGGCAGAGCTGCACTTTCTCCAGGTGCAAAGGGGACAGGGTCTAGGAGCCCAGCCACCGCCTCTGAGGCCAGCCCAACTCTCCCATTTCCTCTCTATCTGTGTAACAATATTTTCAGCTGGCTTGTTCCCATCCAGGAAGATGACAGATCTTTCTCTCTCTCTCCCCTCCCCGCCCCGAGAAAGTGAAAGAACAAGAGAAAAATTCTTTCCCATCTCATTTCCTGTCAGCTGGCTGGGATTGGGCATTCTGGGGGGTAGTGACATCACTTGGGGTCCTTGGATCCCTGATTCTGACTAGTGGTGTGCTTCAGATAAGGTTGAGGAGGTGAACAGGCTATGATACAGGAAGGCGATAGGGTCCACCTTTGGAGAGCAGGGTTATTAAGGCAGAGAGGGCAAGATGGCGCCATGGGGAGGGCCTTGGCCTTGAAGTGGGCTCTGAAACAGCATGATTTTCCAGCTGCTGACAATGCTGGGTGACTCATTGAACCTTTTAGCCTCTCTGAGTGTCTGTCTGTAAAATGGACAGTGGAGGGTGCTCTAGGTGGCCTCAGAGGGGCCTTCTCAGGGCATCAAGCTCTGAACCTGTCATCTAGTCACCCTCTGCTATCCTTCCACACTGAGCTTCAAGATCCTCCAGGGGGCCAGACTCCCTCTCCACACTTTCCTCTAAGTCTGTCCCCTCCCCTCTGGGCTGCACCTACTTGAGTTCAGGCCACAAGGACCAGCCACCCAGATGGCTCTAACAGCTTTGGAGCAAATCCCTGCCCCACCCCCACCCCAAATCTGTCTTTCAGCATTCTTTAGGCATGGGCCTAATCACAAGACATCAGAAAATCCCTGAGGTCAACCCTATCATTTTACAGAGAAGAGAGTTGGGACATAGAGAGGGGACTGGGATTGGCTAAGCTCCCACAGCTAGGAAGAGGTAGAATCAGGATTCAAACCCAAGACCCCCAACTCCAGATCTAGGGTTATTTCCACTGTCCCCTCCTAAAGCATCACCGTGGGCACCTCTGACCAAGGCCAGGCAGTCAGTTCTTCCACATTAGCACACTAGTCCTAAATTCCAACACTGGCATCGGGATTTCACAGAATTTAACAGGTATTATCCTACCAGGGAGAGTAGTAAGGGGGTGGGGGAAAAACAGAATCAAGAGATTTAGAGACACAAGGAACCTTCAATAGCTCAACAGTCTCATTTTACAGAAGAGGGAATCGAGGCCCAGAGAAATAGGCCACTGACCCAAGGTCACACAGAGAGTAAGATCTGAACTTCAAATCCTCATTTTTCCCACCGAACCCACTACCTCTCATGGATTACCCTTACAGTAGGATTCTATTGAGCAGATAACCCCTCCGCTATCACCTGGGCAAATCCCTTCCTGACTGAGCCTCAGTCTTCTCTTCTGTTAAAAAGAGGGTGACCTCAGATGCCCGCTTCCAGAAGGAAGAAATCCAACATTCTTTGTAGCCCTGGTTAACGCACTTCCCTCTTCCTCTCCTTCCCCTGGCTAGGGCCCACCAGGTAAAGAATACGTTCTTCAGTCTGGCATACAAGACCCTTCACTACCTGTTCCCACTCTCCCTTTCCACCTTCATCTTCATCATCTCCTACCTCCCCCATTTTCCTCCATCCACACCAGCACCTCCCACCCTTCTCCATCAATCCTACCCCTCTTGAAGTCCCAACTCCAATGCTGCCCAATTTCCCCAGTCCTAAGCTTTGGGGTGAATCCTGCCTCAAAGACTTACAAGCTGGGAGACCTGGGGGAGACCTCTCTCTATGGGCCTGTGAAATGGCAGGCCAGACTCAATGAACTCTGACATTTCCTTCAGCTCTCAATCAATGACCAGGACCTCTCTCCAAGCCTAACCTCTTCTTTGCTTTTTTGTTGGAGGACCATAATCCCTTATAGAAGAAGGGGCTACATTCCCTCGACTCCTCAGCTCTGTCCCCTGGGAACTGAGCCCACAGAAGGTATTTAATAAATGTGTATGTGACTGATGAATAAATCCATACCTACAGTAGGCGCCGACCCCTGAGACCAGGCTTCACTTGGATGCCAACACAGTCCTGCTCAGACAGAGACCCCTCCCACCTCAGAACTGAAACAGAAAACCTTTTGTTTCTGGAAAGAGAATTTCTGTGAAATCGTCCACAGTGGCAAAGGCAGGAGTAATCCTGTTGCTAATGGCAACCCAATTCTAATTCAAAATCCTGGCATTCAAGACAAGCCTGTACAAGACAAGGTGTCTGAGAGGCCTGCCTGACTCCATCTTCCTCATACCCAGATTGGATTATGGCTCAGACTGGGGAGGGGGGAAGTGGCTGGGGTTGCTTAGTCCAGCCCACTCAATTTACAGAGGAGGCAGGCAACTTGTCTACTCACTAGAGAGAGTAAGAGTCAATTCAATTCCAGGCCTTCTAATTCAAAATCCAATGTTCTCTGGGGAGGAGAGAGACAGAGACAGAGAGAGAGAGAGAGAGAGAGAGAGAGAGAGAGAGAGAGAAAGAGAGACAGAGACAGAGAGACAGACAGAGAGACAGAGAGACAGAGACAGAGAGAGACAGAGACAGAGAGAGACACAGAGAGAGACAGACAGAGACAGAGACAGAGAGACAGAGAGACAGAGACAGTGAGACACAGAGAGGGACAGAGACAGAGACAGAGAGAGACAGACACAGAGAGGAGAAAGAGACAGAGAGACAGAAAGAGAGAGAGACAGAGAGACAGACAGAGAGGAAGAGAGAGACAGAGACAGAGAGAGACAGAGAGGAGAAACAGAAACAGAGACAGAGAGACAGAGAAAGACAGAGAGAGACAGAAAGACAAAGTGACAGGTAGAGGGCATAGACAGAGTGAGGAGATGCAAAGAGAGAGACAGGGAGGAAAGAAAGACAGAAACAGATGGACAGAGAGAAAAAAGAGGGCAGAGGGAGAGAAAGAGGCACACCAAGAGAGACAGAGATATAGGAGAGAGACACAGAGAAGGAGAGGAAAGTAAGGGGCTGAGAAGAGAGAGACTGAAAGGGATAGAGACACAGAGAGAAAGGAGAGACAGAGAGAGACTCAGACAGACAGACAAAGAAGAGAGACAGACAGACAGTGTCTTCGCAGCACTTCTTCCCTGCCTCTGGGAAGGGTCTGCTCTTTCCCCACATTATAAAACAATGCCCAACACCACCAGTTCTTAGGATCACAGGCCTGTTGCTGGACAGACCCCAGAGACCACGTAGGCCTCCTCCTCTTCCTCTTCTTACCTCCACTGGCTGCCACTCGCCCAGGACAAAGACATGGAGCATGTTCACGTCTGGGTCTTTCTGGAAGATGTTGGGCTTGGCGTGGTGCTGGAAGTGCCGATGATTCCACCAATTGGCTGAGGCTCCCTGGAGGGGGAAAGGAGAGGGGATGAGGCTAACAGGTTCTGGAACCTGAAGCTGGTGAGAGCCTGGAGCTCTGGGAAACAGCCCATCCATCCTGAGTGATGTTGCCAGGAGAGCTCAACACACAGGGGCCCAGAGAGCCGAGATCTGTGAAAATGGGGTGAGGGGTGATCTGAGGCAGGGTGATCTGATAAAGAAAATCCACTATGTACCATATGCCCAGAAACATCCTTAAAAATTGGGTCACTATAAGAAAGACAAACTGAGCCACCAAGAAACCAGTTACATATAATGAAACATACCCCTCCAGTTATAAGAGAGAGGTGGAGGCTACTGGGGCAGAATGCTGGATACACTGCCAGATATGCTTACTGAAGCACCTGTTTTCACTTAAATGTTTTTATTTGCTACAAGGGGAGGAGGGGAATGGGGAGAGGGAAGAGAGGTTTTTCCAGAAATCACTGAAATATAAAACAAAAGGCATAGATTAAAAAAAAAGTGGTAAGAGACATCTCTCAATAGAAAATGGGTGAACTGCACCACCTGGGCAAGTCATTTCTTTTCTCTTCTGTAACAGAAGATAATTGAATGTGGCAGTCTATCTTCCAGCTGTGATATTTTATAGACAGATCATTTGTAAGGCCCTTTCCAGCTCTAAACCAGAGAAAGGTCAAAGCAGTGAGAAGAGACCTCAGAAGGTGTTTCATCATCTTACAGAGCAGGAAAGTGGGGCCCAGAGAAGTTAAGAGTGAATTCATTGCCCTGGATCATATAGCTGTAAGTGTCTGAGGCAGAATTCGAACCCAAGCCTTCCAGGGCTCTCTATCAAAGAGCCACCAATCCAACCACGAGCCACAAATTCTGACCCAGTTCCCCAGCTAAGGCTTCTTATCTCGACTGAAATCAGCTTAACTGGATGGATGTGAAAGGCACTTGTTGCTGTTGTCATAACACACTTGAACCTTCCCCCTCTAGGGGGTGTTCATCCCTTCCCTGTGATCCTCCCAAGGGATAGTGCCTCTTTTCAGAGCCACATGCTCAGGCTCTGAGCTCTGGTGGGGAGCACTCTTTCTTGCCCAATTAATCAGCAGCACCCAAGGATTATTGACAAGTCCTCAGATGGCTTATTTACTTCCTGAGATAGAGAGATCTAGACAGAAATGGCAGGTTTGCCAAAGGCCTGGCTTGTGCCAAGAATGTTTCCCAAGCACAAAATGCTTGTTCAAACAAATACATGTTTTTATTGGTTGGCCCACACTTTTGTCTAAGATATTAACCTGGCAAAAGTTCCCCGACTTGATGGAGACATCCGGGTTGACAGGTTCTGGGGAGAGAGTGTGAGGGCTGCCCAGCGTGTCTTCCAGCAATGGTTCTGTTGGCAGAAGCACTGAGGGAGATGCCATGAGCCCAGGCTACGTATGTCACTGCTCTAGCTCCCTGCGGGGTCCGAGCCCCCATACCTGGAATGCTCTCCCTGCTCAGCTCAGCCTCCGAGCTTCTGCAGGAAGCCTTCCCCAACCCCACCTAACTCCAGGGCCTTCTTCCTTTTAATAATTTCCAATTTATCCCATAGGAAGCTTGTTTGTGCATATTTGTTTACACGAGACCTAATCCCTTGGACTATAAACTCCTAGAGGGCCTGAGGGACCATGTTTTGCCCCTTTTGGTATCCCCATACTTAGCGCATAGTAATTGCTTGATAAACACTGGCTGAATGTGGAATGAGTGAATGTTTGAAATATGGGAGTGAAGGGGCAGCTAAGTGGCACGGTGAATGGAGTACTAGCCCCGGAGTCAAGAGGACCTGAGTTCAAATCCAGCTTTAGACACTTGATACTTACTAGCTATGTGACCTTAGGCAAGTCACTTAACCCCAATTGTCTCACCTCCCCCCCCCAAAAAGAAATATGGGAGTGAAATGGGTATGTCCCTTATGCTGTAGAAATCCTTGTCTCCTGGCACCCTAGAACCATAGAAGGAAGCTTAGAACACAGTATCGTTAAGGGCTGTGCCACTGCATGTTGCATTCCCCACCCCCACCATGTCCTCCCAAATAAAATACATTATGTTATTTGATCCTTCTAAGACTACTGTGGGGTAAGAGCTGTTGTCACGCTTATTTTACAGATGAGGACATTGGAAACAACCTCCACCCTCCCTCCTGCCTCTAACACCCTGAGAAAACACTGACCAGCAAAAAAATTCCCAGGAGACATTTCACAAAGCCCTGGAAATCAAGGGGATGCCCATCAACAGGGGACTGGCTCAACAAGTTGTGGTATAGTATTGTGATGTAATACTATGGAGCCCTCAGAAACGATGAGGGAGGTGGTTTAATAAAACAGGCAAAAATCTATGAACTGATGCAAAGTGAAGTGAGCAGAACTGGGAAATCATTGTACCCAGTAACAGCAACATTGTAGCAATGATCAACATTATAGCAATGATCAATATTGTAACAATGATCAACATTGTAGCAATGATCAACATTGTAACAATGATCTGCTGTGAATGACTTAGCTCTTCTCAGCAAAACAAAGATCCCAGGCAATTCCAGAAGACCATGATGCAAAAATAAAGACTATTCACCTCCAGAGGACTGAGTGCAAGCCGGAATATCATTTTCTCATTTTTTCTCTTATTTTAAAAAATACAGCCAATATGTAAATATTTTAGATGATTTCACATGTATAACTGATATGCTGTTTGCCTTCTCGGTAGGTGAGGGAAGGAGAAAATTTGGAACTTAAAATTTAAAAAGAAATTTAAAATAAATAATGGAATTTAAAAACAAAATTAAAAAACTAATATCCTGTTTCTCGCATGAGGCCCTTCCCCATCTCAATCCAGCCTTCCTTCCTCATTTACTACACACCAGTCTCCTTCACATACTATTGTGTTTCAGCCAAACCGGCCTGGGGGCCGATTCTTAGACACGATGTTCTATTTCCTACCTCTGTGACTTTGAACTACTCAGTGCTGGCTCCCTTCTTCCTGGCTGCCTCTTAGAATTCTGAGCTTCCTACATTCAAAGGCCAGGTCATGGGTCACCCAATTCAAGAAAGAGGCCCTCCTGCCCCAAGTCTTCCAGTGCTCCCTTAAATAACTTTCTATTTACCGATGTTGTAAATGAGCGTATGTTGTCCCTGCCCAAAGGATACAAGAGGGCAGTGATGGTTCTTCTGAGGGATTAAAACCACCAGTTCCTGGCAGTGACTGGCAGACAGGTGGCGATTAGCAAATACTTATTGAGTAAATGAATGGCTGATTTTAGTGAGAGAGTGAGAGAAAGAGCTGGGAGGGGAATCTGCTTCTCCTCCTCCCCAGGGGTCTGTGTGACAGCTAACCTGTGCCCCCTCCCCTTCCCCAATTCAGCCTACAAAAGCAAGGGAGATAGATGAACAAAGTTCTGGCCTGGGTCTTGCTGAAACTTGCTCTAATCCCTCTGGCCTGACCACAGAGCTGGACTCAGGGTCCACCCCCACCCCACTCCAGGAGGGGCATCCCTTCCTCTGGACTAGGGCCAAGTGGGGCCACACAGACCAGCCTTGTGGAACCCACAAGATTAAGGCTGGTTCAGAGAGGGAATGCTGCTTTTCAGCATTCAAGAGAGTTTTTATTAGAAAGGAGAGAGCAGGAGAAAGGACACAATGCTCCCTGTGTGACTTGAGGCCCCCCACCCTGGCAGGAAACCAGACCCTTGTACAAGCTCGGGTGAGACTGCTGCTTAGGAAGCTGGGTCTCCCATCAGCCTGGGCCAGCGGGAGGCCAAGCTGACCGTGAGAAGGCTCCTCAGTTCTTCTTGAGCCAGGAAGGAGAGAAATCAGTTTGTTGGGGATGAAAGAGGGAGGGTGAAAGCCCAAGTCCTGGTGGTCAGAGTCAGCCAAGTTCTGCGGGGGAGCCAGCCCAGTGACTGCCCCAGAGCCTAAGTCAGTGAGCAAACAGAGGCCCAGGAAGGTGATGTGAGAGAGTAAAGAGGGCAGGTCTTCCATTTTACAGATGAGGGAACTGAGGCCAACAGAGGTTCAGTGACTTGTCCAGGTCACATAGCTAGCACTGTCCAAGGACAGGTTTGAATTCAGGTCCTGACAGGGGTCTCAGCACTATCTAGTGAGCCACCTAGCTTCCAGGGCTTCTTCACTTGCCTGTGTCATGGATTCCTTGGGTGAAGACACCCACCCATCGTTTCTCAGAATCCATTTAAAAAATAATGTTTTTAAATACCCAAAATAAAATACATAGTATTACCAAAGAAACCACTTATACTGAAATACTGAATATTATATTCAATTATACTGAATTGAATCAATTATACTAAAATACAAAATATTCCTGGAAACACATTCATAGGCCCCAAAGTGCAGAACCCCTGCTGGGGTCCAATCTGCCTGATGTAGAGATAAGAAAATGAGTCCTCGGGAGAGGAGAACCAGAGTCTTCTGTCCAGCTGGGGTCTCCTAGCTAAGAGGGACATTGACAGGGCAGCTGTGTGACACAATGGATAGAACACTGACCCTGGAGTCAAAAGGACCTGAGGTCAAAGCTGACCTCCCTGTGACATGTGAGGGTTAAGTGGTTTGCCCTGGGTCACAGCTAGGAAGGGTCTAGTCTGAATCTGACTCCAGGTCTGGTGCTCTGTGCACTGTGGTTCCCTCTAGCTGTCCTCAGAATAGAATTTTAAAAGAGTCAAATTTCAACTCAGGGGAAGAAAACGCATCCTGATTATGAGAGCTGTCCTAAGGTGGACTGGTGGACACCTTCCTCCAGCTGGAAGGGTCCAGAGACTGGCCAGTCACCTGGTGGGTGTGTGGTCATGGAAAATTATTTGGGGGCCCTTGGCCCTAAGGTCCCTCCTGGCTCTAGGATGTGTCACTGTGTAATGACTTATCTGAGGTTATTCTGAGCCCACATCTGGGCTTCAAAGTCAGGCCCCATATCTTGACTGCCACGCCCCCTCCACTGTGGCTGGCAAGCCCTGAAGCTCTTTTCTCTGCCCCACATTTCTGAGCCCCTGGGCACCTTAGGGTATTAATTTCTTCATCTACAAATTGGATATATCAGGGTTACCCTGTCTCCTTGTAAAGATTAAACTCCAAACTGAAATAATCCCAATGGTCTGAGAGGCCCAGGTCAGCCCCATTCCTCTGTGAGAAATCAGAAGAGCTTACCAGTCACTCATTATTTACCATTATGGCTCAGTGTCATAGAGGTGGGGGGATCCCAAGCCTAGCTTCTCATTTAATTGAGGAAGAAACTGAGAAATGTTGTTATTCAACGAGAAGAGAAATAAGACAGATCCTGGTAGAGTGTGATGGCCAAGAGAAGTCTATCTAGAGTAGCAGTTCTCAACCTGTGGGTCGTGGCCCCTTTGGGGGCCAAACAACCCTTTCACAGGGGTCACAGGGGTCACCTAAGACCATCAGAAAACACATATTTCCAATGGTCTTAGGAACCAAGACACCGCTCCTCTATTTGTCTCCAGGTGGGTCTGCCCACATGCAGATAGGCTCACATAGGAGTATTAAAGGGTTGGGCATTAGGAAGGTTGAGAACCACTGATCTAGAACATTCTGGGAAAATCTGAGAATGCAGAGAGTGCTTTCAACTGGGAGGAGTCAGGGCAGGTCGCATCATCTGAGCAGGGCCTTGAAGAAACAGCTTCTGAAGGGAGTAGGTAAGGAAGGACTGCACACCAGGCATGGGGCACAGCCTATGCAAATATGAAGGAGAGGTAGGAAATCTCTTACTTCTCCCTGCCCAGATTCACTTGGAGGGACAGACCTGAGAACACCTCTGATCTGTAAAGAAAAATGAGATATGGGTGGAACCTGCTCAGTGCTGGTGGCGCTTACCTTGAGGTGGCCAATCACAAATTTGTGGACAATGTGGTTCCACGTGGTTTTCTTGTAGACAGAGAGGTGACCATAGTCATGTTGGAGCCATCCAGCCTGGGCCTGGGGGAAGAGAGCAGGTCAGGAAAAGATACTGCAGTACCAGAACACACCAGGAAACATGAGCTATACCATGAACACAACAGGCCAACATGAGCCAATGGAGATCACAGAAAGCTGAGGATCTGCATATACCCCAAGGGCATTAGGAGGCAGAAGGCAAGAGTACAGGGCTGAGAGCAACATGCAACCTGGGGTGAGCACCTCTCCTTTCTACAGTTTCCTCATCTGTAAAATGAGGGAGTGGAATGATCCATAAAGTTCCTCCCAGCTTAAACAGTCTATATTCCATGTTCTAGGCTCTCTCTCCTAGGGTTTCTGACATTCTATGTTCTATTGTCCCATTTCTCACCTGGGAGGTTGCTAAGATGAAGGCGGTCAAGATGGTTGAGATCCAGCCAGTGCCAAAGTAGAAAATGGTGAACCAGCCAATGCTCTCCATGACAATGATCTGGGCCAGGAGCAGGAGGAAGAAGATGTGGTTGGTCTCAAAGAGCTTCATGTCTTGCGCAGTCTTTCTCAGGGCTCGGAAGTCCTCTGTAATCTGAGGCTGAGAGGCCAGAACCCAAGAAGGGGTATGTCAGTCACCCAGATAATCCCACACAACCCAGGAACCCTGAATGCCCCAAGCAACCCAGTGCTCCCACCCAGAGGAACGAGCCTTCTTATGCTGAAGGGGCAATCTGAGTGTCCCCTTCCAGAACATCAACAGAAATATTTCTTGAGTTTCACATAGCAGCCTCATGTTAGGGGCTGCATCAGGGGGAGAGAAGCACTAAACATTCTCTTTGCCCTGAGAAAGCTTCAAGTCTGGATGGGAAAAAAGTACAAATAAAAAGTATGTAAAACATTGAGTCACCAGCAAATTTCTTTCTCTTGTTTTATTATCACTGCCATTTTTACAATGTGTCAAATAACCAGGGCAGAAGGAAGCATCCTTGTTTTATTCTTGTGATTACTGGGAAAGCTTCTAGTGTTATCATTGTATATGATTCTAGTTTTGGGCTTTAGATAAATACTTTTTCATGGCTTTAAAGAGTTTCTTCCATCCCTATGTTTTATAGAACTTTAGCAAAAAGAGTGTTCTGCCTTGCCCAAGACTAAAAAAAAAAATATCTTAAAGATAATTATGTAATTTGGGATATTTCTGTTTTTAGTATAAATAATTATGCCACTTGTTTTCTTAATCCTAAAACACCCTTGTATCCCTGGTATAACACACATAGACAATTTTAAAAGGATAATTAACAAGATAAGGTAAGAGAAATGGTATAGCTAGACAAGAGTTTGTATGGAAAAAGAGATGGGGGTCTTAATAGACTACAGGCTCAATGTGATTATTGTGTGAGCTAAGCAGGAGGATGGAGGAAAGCCTGGCATTTCCATTGGTGTGTGCAATGACCATCGAGGACCATTGTGGAACTTAATAATTTTACGAGATTGAGTGAGTGGCCAAGGGTCACTCAGTCAGGAGGAGTCAGAGCCGGGAATAGAAACCTTGGTCTTTGGTGCTGCTGTTCATGCTCGCTCACTTTCTGTCTCTGTCTCTGTCTCTGTCTCTCTTTCTGTTTGTCTCTGTCTCTCTGTCCATCTCTCTCAGTGCTCCTTAGCATATTGGAATGTAGGACAGAAATGATGGTCCTAACATACTTTGCCCCACCTCAGAATGCTGTGCTTGGACTTTTTCTTTATTACTAAGGACAGCTCACAGGGACAGTTCTGCCCAGAAATGAATCCTAGGAAGCAGAAGAGAAGGGCTTCTAATAGGAAGATGAGGTTCTGGATATAAAACAGGCTCTACCAAATACTTCCCCCACACCCAGGAGTTCTCTAACTGTCCCTGACATCTGTGGGAAAGTACAAGAACGAAAGCTCCTTGAGAACAGTGCCGAGTGTGTTTGTCTTGGTCTCAGGTGCCCCATGGTGAATGCCGGTTGATCTAGACTGAATCCTGCCTCGAGCAGAAGAGGGCCCCAGGATCCCTGGCAAACTAGCAGCCCACATTGCAGGCCCTGGCCCTCTGAGCTTTCTCTTCCACTAGCTCTGCCCCAGACTCACACTCTTGCCACGGTCTTGACTGGGCTCTCCAGGGGCCAGCTCCCCAATCAGCAGGGGCTTCATGAACTTCCTCACAAAATGCAGGTCCTGGTGGAAGGCAAGGAAGGCATCCTGGGTGGGGTGAAGAAAAAAAAAACCATCTGGATCAGAGGAAGGCAAAGCAGCTAGAACAAAACAGAGCACTCTGGCACCTCTTCCACATTTACTTTCTGTGGACTCCTTAGAAGATTGGCAGACTAAGAACTGGGAAGAGCCCTGGGGATCATCTAATTCACCATTTTGCAAATGGGGAAACTGAGGCCCAGGAAGGCAGCCCAAGTGAATGGACCAGGACCCTCTTTCCAATCCTCACCCCAGGCAGTTCTCCCAGCCAGGTTCAGAATTGGGCCTCTCTCCCCTACCCCTGGGGGAGAAGTTCAAGGTCATGGGAGCTGGTAGATGGTAGCAGGTGAAACTCCCCCCCCCAATTCTAGACAAGATGGGAGTGCAGAGTCAGGGGTCCCAGCCCCAGGAGTCAGGGGAACCTTGGAGGCCACTGGCCCAAAGCAAACTCATTTTGCAGCTAAAACTGAGACCCAGACTGGGCCTGTGATTTGCCCATAGAGGCAGAAAGTGGGTCCACATCCTAGCTTCACTAGTTTCTATCCAGAAGACTCTGGGCTGGTCACTTTACTTTTACCCCTGGCACTCGGTTTCCACACCTGCCCAAAAGACAGAGTTGGGCTCCTGATCTCTGGGGTCCCCTCCAGCTCTGGGCTTCTGCTCTGAAGTGACCCAGCCTCCCTTGTCTGTGGAATGAAGGGGCTGAAGGCCATGAGGACTCAAGGTCCCTGTGACTTGTTCAGAGAAGGGAGATCACCCCAGAGCTGGGACAAGACTGGCCAAAGTATTACCCAGATCAGGAGATCCCTGTTTACAAATGCAGGGGCCAAGGGGAGAGCTTCATTGTCTGTTTAAATGTGATATCTTATCTTCAAGAAGATTACAAAACCCCTCAGGGCAAAGACCTCGGAAAAGGGTGGTGGGTCCCAGGCCTTGTGTTCATGTGAAAAAACAACTCCCTCTGCCTCTGTTGCCTCTTCTGTAAAAAGAGCAGGTAGGACTCAATGACTGGACTAAATGGCCCATAAGGCACCATCTGTGCTCCAGGCCCTGAGCCTGGCAGGGACACAGAGACAAAAACCAAACAGGTCCAGAAGAGGGGTGAGTCACCCAAGGTCACAGGTACCAGTGCTGGGGCTGGCACCCATGCGAGCAGGTCCCCAGAGGTCTTCCCTCCACCCCATCTGGTCTCTCTTCATAGATCTCTCCCTCTTCCCATGCTAACCCCCTAATATGGCCCATAACAACAACTCTGATCTGTAGACTGTCTGGTGACCCAGTGGAGAGGCTCAGACTTGAGACTGCTGACTGGGCAGCCTTGGACAAGCCCCTTTATCCGCCAGAACCTCAGTTCTCACATCTGTGGAATGGGGATGATAACGTCTAGAAGGTCTACCTCACAGAGCTGTGATGAGGATCAGGTGATAAGTGCTTGTCTGGCCTTAAGGCTCGGGCAGCAGCTTCATTCTTAATGCTCCTCAGAAAGGGCAGAGGACCACCATTCACAGCCAACAAACAGTGATTATGCCCTGGCAGTGTGCAGAGCTCTGAGTCTGGAGTTGTACAAGGGCCAAAGGGGAGAGCTGGGACAAGTTCAGCCTTCTTCAGAGCTCCAGTTTTGGGCCAGGGGAAGGACACAAAACACTAATCTATAAACAAGGCTTTCATTCTTAAGGAAGAAATCAAGCCAAGGGAAGTCCCAGAGGATCAATCCATCCCCCAGCATTTATTAAGCGCCTACTGAGAGCTAGGCCCTGGGGGTACAGAGAGAGGCTCTCTCCAGATGGAACTCTAGGTCTGATGGAAATAAAAGTAAATAACCAGGTAAATCCTTAACTGAAAGGGGAAGGGAAGGCCTGGACAGGTGCAGTTGGGACTGAGGATAGGCAGCCTCCCACAGAAGACGGGAAAAGCTGAGAAGGCTAGGCCAGCAAGGGGCCAGGGATAGAGGGTTAAATGCCAAATGGAAGAACAGGTCTTATTATCTCAGGGCTCCAGGAAGGCTTCCTGACAAACGTGGCAGCTGATCTGGGCTCTGATAGATAGAATTTCACCAGGCAGAGCCAGGAAAGGAGAACATTTCAGGCACACAGAGGCACAGGAGTGGGAGAGTTCAGGAAAGCCTGGCCAAGGGGAGCAGTAGGGGCTAAGCCTGGAATAGCAAAGGGTCTTGAGTGCTAAGCTCAGGAGCTTGGGCCATGGGAAGCCACAGCAGGCTTTGGAGCTGAGGCCTAATGTGGAAGCAGAGGTCTGCCGCCCATCTGCAGAGGCCATGAGGGCTGGGTTCCTAGAGGCTCAGTGCCACTGCCCCTAGTTCCAGCCTTACTATGCCAGTCTCTTCCTTCAGTTTCCCTGAGTCACCTCCAACCTGATACAAGGCTATGTCTAAGCTGTCCCAAGGAGAGGGTGTGCCTCCCTCCCCCACCAAGGAGCAAGCAGATTGGATCAGGAACCTGAGAAGGGTAACTGGATGATGCCAGGCTCTTGGTGTCCTAGTCCCCTACATTGATGTAACTCGGCATCTACATTTCAGAGAACTCGGTCCCATACGGAGAAGCAAGGCACGAGGTGTGGACTCAAAGCCTTCCACTGGCTTTCCAAGTCTGAAGGATCCCCTGAACTCCTCAGGCAATGTCAGAGTTGGGAGGGCCCTCAGAACAGAGAGCATGGGATGTCAGAGCTGGGAGGGACCTTAGAACACAGAGTCAGAAATGGGAGGTCCTTAGATTTTTCAATGTCAGAGCTGGGAGAGGTCTCAGAACAGAGAACATCTGGAAGAAATATTATAGCCCAGAAGAACTAGAAGGGCACAAGGTCACAGCTGGAAGGCAACCCAGAGATTATTCAGTCCTAAACATTCACTTTATAAGGGCAGTTGGGTGGTTCAGTGGATAGAACACTGGGTCAGGAGTCAGCAAGACCTGAGTTCAAATGAAGCCTCTGATATTTACTAGCTGTGTGGCCTTGAGCAAGTCACTTAACCCTATCTGCCTCCATTTTTTCATCTGTTGAATGAGCAGAGAATGGAATGGCAAACTTCTCCAGTATCTGTTGTAAGCCAAAATATTTGATTCTTGGGGATCAGTTTCTATGTAGAGGTCCTTGATGATGGAGGCTTTGGCCGCCCCAGCCTTGAAGCCTGCTCTGGAAAGCATCCTTTCTTATGTGAATTCATTTGAAAGAGGCTAACCAACTTTCTTAAGACTTTTTGGTGCCTAGATTTACAAAGCCTGATCTTAGCTGAGCTGCTTCCAAGATGTGACAGATTATTATAATAATAAGACTTTTCAAGGACATGACAAACTAAGCTATAGATAAAAGTACTTGAATCTTTGTCTGCTTGTGCTATAAAAATCTTGTTCAAACAATCAGTAAATGGAGTTCAAGTTTCTTTCCTAGGAAACCCCAAATGGGGCCACAGAGTCAGATACGACTGGACAACAATTCATTTTATAGAGAAACAAAAGGAAAAGTTTGCCCAGGCTTACCTGTGTACTAAGTGGCAGAGACTGGAACTCAGGCCCGCCTTCCTCTATCACACCCCATGGCCTTCCCCTACCCTCCTCTACCTGCTGGGTGGTCCTAGCCCCTAGACAGCCCCTCCCCAGCTTGCCCCTGGCCTCCTCTTCCTTCCTGGCCCCTAGATAGCCCCTCCCCAGCCTGCCCCTGGCCTCCTCTCCCTTCT
The DNA here is from genome assembly GCA_028646575.1 of Pseudocheirus occidentalis. Classification (NCBI taxonomy): domain Eukaryota; kingdom Metazoa; phylum Chordata; class Mammalia; order Diprotodontia; family Pseudocheiridae; genus Pseudocheirus; species Pseudocheirus occidentalis. Next base: position 185,504,356 of record CM053601.1, on the reverse strand, counting down.
TGGCCCAGTCTTGCCCCAAGCCTTGCCTGACAGGACCAGTCCCAAGGGCTCTGACTCTCTCCCTGGATTTCCCAACCCACCTGGCTCACTATGCCTTGGGTTGTAGGCATGGCTGCTCCTAGAAAACAGAGCCTGCTCACTCTTCCCCAAGTTCTCATAACCTGTAGGTGTTTAATCAAAACACTATTGAACTGAATTGATTGAAACACTCTTATTTTGCATACTCCAAGGCCCTCAGATTTTATCAGGAGGAGCTGGAGGAATATTTCAGGTTTCATCAGGCTGGGACTCTCTGTCCCTGCAAGGTCATTAATCAGACCTCTCCAGAACCAGGGGGAGTTGGCCTTGAGTGCCTGCCATGCCCCAAGCAGTCCATCCCCTCTGTGGACAGCTCAGCTACACTCTGCCCTGTGCCAGGCTGGTCCTTGGACAGCAGATGGACAGTCTGTCACTAGGCCTGGCCCTGGAACTTGCCTTCTAGCTGGCCCAGCCCTCAGCAAACCAAGGCCACCTCCCGGGGGATTGCCAGATGGCCTCAGAGGACTGTCAAGGATAGGGCCATGGGGTGGGATGGAAGCCAGTCCAGACATCCCCCTGCTGCCTCCTCCTTTAACCAAAAGTGGGTATTGACAGGGCCTGGAACTGCCCAAAGTCCTTTGTAAACCATATCTGCCTGTACAATGGACACCATCAGGGAGAGAATCCTGGAATCTCACCTGGTTAAGGACTATAGAGACCGCAACCTGTACCTGAGAAGGATCCACTCCAGGACATCCCCAAGGAGCCCCCATCTGGCTTTGGACTGAATGCCTCTGAGAAGGATGAACTCACCATTTTCCACCCTGCATCCTGATGGGTGAAGGCCTCTCACCAGCTTCATTCTATTCCATTCTTTCCCCAGGCCCCCTGCTCCAACCCAAGTAACCTCACTGGCCATCACTCCAAGGAAGGGCAGCTCAGTCTGCTTCCCTGCCATTTCATTCCCCATCCCTGCATACTTCCAGACCAAAATGATCAATAAACATTTTCTAAGTGCCAAATGCTAAGGACCCAAAGGCAGCCGAGAGCAAGCATAAAAAGGGAACAACTGAGAGAAGGGAAGCTCCAGAATTAAGGGGTGGAAGAGGCTCCTGGAAGTAGGTGGAATTCCAGCTGAGACCTGAAGGAAACCAGGAGACTGAAAGGAGGAGGGAAGGCCTTCCATGCAAGGGGTGGGGGGAAGCAGAGAGAATGTCCAGAGCCAAGCAATGGAGGGACCTGGTGGTAGAACGGGAAGGAGGCCAGAGTCACAGGCTCCATGCGGACATGAGCAGCAGTAAGGTGTAAGAAGTCTGGAAAGGTAGGTGGGGCCAGGTTATGGAGGGCTCTGAACACCAAACAGAGCACTTGCGTTTGTTCCTGGGGGCAACAGGGAGAGGCTGGAGTTTACTGAGTAGGGGGGTGACAGGTCAGACCTGTGCTTTAGGAAAATCACTTTGGTGGCTCAATGGAGAACAGACGAGGGGTAGAAAGAGACCTGAGGCCACATCAGCGGCTATGGTGTGAGGTGATGAGCGTCTGCAGAGAAGGGGGCATGCTGCAGGGATGCTCTGGATGCGAAATCTGGAGACATGTCTTGGAGGTGAAATCAACAGGTCCCAGCAAGGGCTTGGGGCAGCTGGGAGGCACCATGGACAGAGGGCAGAGAGTAAAGTCAGAAAGACCTGAGCTCGGATAGGGCCTCAGATGCTCACTAGACCAGGCTTGCCTCAGTGTCCTCCTCTGTAAAAGGAAAAGGCAAAGGCCTCCAGGATCTGCCCCAAACATCCAAATGGGCTCATGAAGAGCAGGAAAATGCCTGAACAAAACGAAAATGTAAGAACTTTGAGGGTGGGCCTGTTCTTTGTGCTTTGTTCGCTTGTGTTTGCGTTAGGAGCAGCTGGATGGAGAAGGCAGCATGGCTGGTTGTGGGAATCAGAAAAGCAGAGGGTGCTTCACAAGCCTTAGCCAGAGAAACCCTAATGCTAACAGTCACCATGAGCTGTTGCCCTTAGCACAGTCTGGGCCCAGAGAGAGCTTTCATAAAGGCCTTCAGTCACTGCTTTCTGTTAGAAAGTGGCTTTTGATAATGAGCCTAAGTATGCAACTTCCTTCCACCCCGGCTCCTGCTCGGCCCTCTGGCAACCAGACTGAACACAGAGAATCCCTCAAGCCCTTCCCATACCTAAGGATGGCCCGTCCATCAACAAGCCTCTACTCTGTTCTAGGCATTGGCAAGACGATCTAATACAGGCCAGTAGACAAAAGGGCTGTCAGCTAATGAAGGAGAAGGGGGTTCAGCGTCAAGGAGATGTTAGG
>CM053601.1:185474145-185495155 GCA_028646575.1 Pseudocheirus occidentalis | reverse complement strand
GGAGCAGCCGGCTTATGGCCCCTGACACCTGCGCGCACGAAGTGGCAGGGCACACCTGGGTGCCGGGGGCACACACGCACATACACGCTGTCTGCAGCCTTCCAGATCTACACTTGATCGGGCCGAGGAAGGCGAGGCCCTCAGCCAGCCTCTTGCCAAAGATCAGGGACACCCCCCCTACCCCGAGTACTCAGTCCTTCAAGACTGTGGGGCCAAAGAGCTGGATCCGGGAGGGGGCCCTGGGAGCCCTCCCATTCATCCCTGGCTTGTTCTCACCAGGAGGAGGCAGGTGCTGGCTTGCGAAGGGACTGGTCCAGGGTCACACCAGTAGGAAGCATCCAAGGGTGCGACTGGAATCGAGGTCATTTGCCTGAGCTGAACTCCGCTGCCCCCATGGCCTTATGCTCCCAGAGGCGGCCCCTGTCTTATCGAGTTGGGAGGGAGCAATAGGGGATGGGGGCTGGACCATACCAGAGTGTCCATAGTAGCCCATCGGGCCTCTCCTTCCACCCCCATCCCCAACAGACACTCCAAAGGAGGCCCATTAGAATGGAAACTCCTGGAAGGTTGAGACCTCTCCTCTCTCTTCTAACACTTCCTGATGTCACGGTTCTCCTCGATCCAAACAACCGACACTTGACGTCTTGTGCCAGCCAAACTGTCCTCTCCAGGTCTCCACTGACCTTTCTATTGCTAAATCCAATGTCCTTTGTTCAGGCCTCCTCTCAGCCCCCCAGCTGTCACCCTCTTGGGGATCCCCAGGTTTTCACACACTGCCCTAAACTGGCAGCTCGCGCTGGATCGCCAACCAGGCCACACCCACTCACCCACGGGTGAGGTCAAATGGATGCAGGACTCGCACCAGTGTCCTGGGAGCTTCAGTTTGTTGCACTTTCATTTTGCAAGAACGGGGCTTGTACCCAGACTAGACCCCAAACAAAGTGCTGAAATATTGTAGAAAGAAGAGAACGTTTTAGCCGAGGGCAGCAGGGTGGCAGCTGAGGCCAGAGGCCAAAGGGGGGGGGCAGGGGAAATCTGTGGGTGAAGGAAAGACTTCATTCCCCCCTCCCCCCACCAAGAGGATGGGGGGGTGGGGTGGGTGCAGACCCAGCGGGGTGGAGCGAAGTGAGCAAAGGCCCCAGAGTTCCTGGATAGGGAAGTAAGGAGAAAGGCCAATTCCAGCCAGATTGTGGCAGGACTTGACCGGCAAGAAAAGGAGCTTTTCCATTTTGTTTGGTAGGCAGCAGAGCCTCAGGGCCTTGGAGCCAGGCCAGACCTCATAAGAAGATTAGGAAGACTGATTGAGGGACCCAGAACGTCAAAACCGGAAGGGTCCTTGGAACATACAGCGTCTAAGCCCCCGGAGACTTTGGAGTCAGAAGTTCATGAAATGTTAGGCTATGGCAGAGAAAGTTAGAGCTGGCTAAAACTTCAGAGACTTTTGATGCAGTCTTCTCATTTTGGTGAGAAATAGGACCCAGAGGAAGACAGCGATTCTGCCAAGGCCAGGCTAGCTACCCACCAAGAAGAGGCTGGCTGTCAGATGGAGGACTAGAACCCAGGCCTCTTGACTCCCCCTCCCCTCCTACTAGTCTAATCCCCTGCTGCTGCTGCTACAAACACAACCAAGGCTCCCCATCCCTAAACAACCCTCACTTATGTGACCATTTTCCACTCAGTCCCATCCTATATTTCTCCTCCCTCTCATGGTTAAACTCCTTAGGAAGGCTGTCGTCTACACCGGGTGCCCCCACCTCCTTTCCTATCTTTTCTTACCTCTTGAGCCTGACTTCTGACCTCATCATCAAGGCAAAGTCTCCAGTGATGTTTCCATGGCCAGATCTAATGACCTTTTGGAAATTCTCATCCCACTTAGGTGTCTGCAGCCTCTGGTACTGAAGTGGGCAGGAACTAGTTAAGTAGAAATTCAGTGAAATGGTCAGATATTCTGTAAAATTAGAAATCTAATAAGCCCTGAATACCCAAGCTGAACCAGGAACTAGCAAGCCCAGAAAATCAGCAGGCCTAACTCCTCATCCATAAATACTGAGGCAATAGCAATCTCTGGGTTCCCATGTCCAGCTCTTGATTGATCTATACTGAGTCAATTGCCATCTTTGGGTTCCCATGTCCAGCTTTTGATTGATTGAGGCTGAGGTAATTACAAACCCTTGGTTCCCATACCTCACTCCTCATTAATCAATAAGTTTTATTGATTACAAAGAACAGATCCCTGCACCTGGTTTTCATCTGTAATCAATTAACAAACGTTAACAATGGGACTATATGGTATAAAAGGGCCTGTATTTCTGGATCAGGCTGCTGCTCTCTTCTTTCTGATTGGCATGAGAGACAGTTGTCAGCTGGCTAAATTAATTAGAATTAAAGCTCCTTAAACTTTTGATTGGACTCTGTGGTCACTTTTCATTCAACCACAACAGCACTTTCAATCACCCTCTCCTGGATACACTGTCCACTCTAGGTCTGTCCCAGTTCTCCTTCTACTTGTCTGACCTCTCCTTCTCAGTTTCCTTTGCTGGATCTTCCACCGAGTCACATCTACTAGCTGGTATCCACCCCTCTCCCCCAAGACTCTGTCCTGGACCCTCTTTTCTCCTCCCTTTATAGTTACCCCAGGTGATCCCATCACCTCCAGAGGTTCAGCCAAGGTCCAGTGAATGCTTAACAGTCAGTGAACAGTGCCCAGATCTATATATCTAGCCTAGCCTCTCTCTGGAGCTCCAATTCCATTTCTAGGTGTCTTCTGGACATTTTCAATTGGTTGTCCCTCAGCTCGTCCAGAAGTGAACTCGTTATCTTTCTCATAAAACCTTCCCCTCTTCCCTAGGCTCCCATACTTTATCTCTGCCTTCCCACTCTCCCAATCCACTTTGTTACCAAGTCTGGTCAATTTCACCTTCTCACCCTCCCTCTTAGGAGGACCTTCCTCCTCACACCTCCTGTTGCTCTCCTCTCCAGCTGCCAAAGGGACCTTCCTGAAGCTGACCAGCTCAGTCCTTCTACTCACTACACTTCTGTGGCTTCTTATCACATCCAGCATCAAACATAAAATCCTCTATCTGGCTGTTAGGACCTTTTATGACCTGGCCTGTCTTTGCTTAGACTGTCTTCCACATACACTATGTGGTTGCTGTTATCTCTCCAATTAAAATGGGAACTCCCAGAGGGCAAGGGCTGTCTTTGCATTTCTTAAACAATAAAAAGATGTTTATACACAGTTGATCGACTGAGTGACTGATAAAACAAATTCAGTCCCAAATCCTGAAATTCTAACCAGCTATGGGAAGGTGTTGGACAAAAGTTATTTTGTTGATGGAAGAAAGGAGGGGGTAGGAAAAGAGCTTAGGGTTGGTTTTTTTGTTTGTTTGTTTCAAACTTTATTTAATATAAAATTAGATGTGCTCTTACCTTTCTTTTTTATACTCAATATTTTATTTTTTCAATTATGTGTAAAGACAGCTTTCGCCATTCATTCTTGTAAGATTTTGAGTTCCAAATTTTTCTCCCTTCCTCCTTTCCCTCCCCCAAGACAGCAAGCAATCCGATACCCATTATACATGTATAATCATCTTTCCACAAACATATTTCCAAATTAGTCATGTTGTGAAAGAAGAATCACAACTAAATGGGAAAAATCATGAGAAAGAAAAAAAAGTTAAAATACTCTGTTTTGTTCCATAGTTTTTTCTCTGGATGTGGCTAGCGTTTTCTATCATGAGTGTTTTGGAGTTGTCTTGGATCATGCTGAGAAGAGCCAAGTGTATTACAGCTGATCATTGCACAATGTTGCTATTATTGTGTACAATGGTCTCCTGGTTCTGCTCACTTCACTTGGCATCAGTTCATGTAAGTCTTTCCAGGTTTTTCTGAAGTTTCCCTGCTCATCATTTCTCATATTATAGTCTAGAACATATATATATATATGTATATATAATAGTCTAGATTATATATCATTTCTTATATTATATATAGTATTCCATCATATTCCCTAACTGATGGGCATCCTCTCAATTTCCAGTTCTTGGCCACCACAGAAAGAGCTGCTATAAATATTTTTGTACATGTAGGTCCTTCTCCCTTTTCTTTGATCTTTTTGGGATACAGCCCTTGTAGTGGTATTACTGGATCAAAGGGTATGAACAGCTTTGTAGCTCTTTGGGCACAGTTCCAAATTGCTCTCCAGATTTTTAAAAGCCAGGCATCAGAGAAATAGCAATGAGGGCCAGTCACAGGATGAATGTGAAGAGACGGCTGAGAGAGTCTGGTGTCCAGAAGGCTAACATCCAAGCACAAGCCAAACCTTGCAATCAATACAGGCATCCCTGGGACAGAAGTCACTACTCACGGCTTGGATGGGGGATGGAACAGGACTAACCAGCAAAGTAGAATAATTACATTTCTATTTATCTTTGGTTACTAAGGAGAATGATAAGTAAGGGAGCATTTTGTAGTGGAATGAGTACTAGGCTTAGAGTCTTTGGCCTGATTTCAAACTAACGTGTGACCTTGGGGCATCCACTTAACTTTTCTGGGACTCAGTTTCCTCGTATTTGAAATGAGAAGGCTGGATTAGATGTCTTCTAAGGTCTCTCCCACCTCTAAATCTCTGACCCTGCTTGAGTTGTAGGTAGCTAGGGGGTTGGGCCCCGCATCAGGAAGACCTGAGTTCAAATTTGACCTCAAACCCAAATTAGCTGTGTGACCCTGGGCAAGTCATTTAACCTCTATTTACCTTAATCCACTGGAGAAGGAAATGGCAAACTGCTCTAGAATCTTTTCCAAGAAAACCCCATGGCTAGGATGACCCACAAGGTCAGAAGTTGGATAGGACTTGAGTTATGATGGACCTGGAGTAATCCAGCCCCATATTGCCTTGTGATCTCTTTGTGAAGAGACACTGGAAAGAGAACCGAGAAATGGCAAAAAGATGTTTGCAAAGAAAACTGGGAAGATTTGGATGAACTGATGCAGAAGGACGTGTGCAGAATCAGGCGACCAAGTTATGCAATGACAGCCATGTGATAGGGAAAAACCACTTTAGGACTCAGATCAATGCAATATTAAAACCAGTATCCAGAGTACTAAAGATGAAAAGGGCGCAGTCTGTCAGTTTGTTTTACTATACAAACTTATGTCAAATATTTATTTATGCTTATTATTAGGATTTTTAATTGTTCAGTTTGGGGGTAAGTAGGGGACAGATAATGTGTGTGAGTGCGTGCGTGTGCGTGCGTGCGTGTGTGTGTGTGTGTGTGTGTGTGTGTGTACACATTTATTTGTTTATTTTTAAAGAAAGGGAGTGAGAACCCAAATTCAAGGAGATTCTTGTCCAGGTATGATGGGACTTGGTGATTTCTTAGGTCTCTTCTAACTCCGATATTCTATTAATATCTAGTTTTTCATGTACATTTTGATTCAGCTTACAATTAAAAGGAGATACTGGCCAAGGAACCCAGGTGCCACCCCAGAAAGTGAACTTACTCCTCCCAGGGCTGAGCACAAAAGATGGGAGCATGTATTGCAGGGTGACCAGAAACAAAATACTATCAGTCTGCAAAAAGCGTCAACGCTAGTTTTAAAAGGCTCCCTTTTCCATGGTTGCTAAGGGCAAAAACGAGTGGCTAGGGAAAGATCTTGTGTTAAAAATTATGATAAAACCACTGGAGTCCTTTGTCCTCTTGTCTTCCCTCTTGCAGTGCCTCAACGAGTCCCTGTAGCAAAGGTGACCTCCTCCACCCTGTCATAGGAAGGTGACCCTGGTTTGTCCTGGGCCATGACAACTAAGACCAAGCTCTGACCAGTCCTCCCAAAAATCCGGGTTCAACAACAGGTCATGAGTTTGTCAACCAAAGCCCAGTGGAAGCAAAGTAGGGGGATGAATCAAGACTTAGGCTACATCAAGCCAAGTGAAGCTCAGGAGATCATTGGTAGTGTCTCAACCTTGATCCTCAGGCAGCTGTCCTTCCAGGTGGTTTCTAGGCTGGCATTTAAAACCTTCCTGGCTTGGGATGACCCACCAGGACTTGCTCTTTACCCAAGAATTCGGGGTTGCCCACATGCTCCAATGAGAAAATGGACTTGGATGGAGAAAGATATATTTCATTGTTAATGAACTTGACTCGAACAGGACTTGAACCCAGATCTTTCTGACTTCCATATGTCTAAATATGCCATGTTTCCTTATGTTACTATGGATAGAAGCTATGATTTCAGGAATCTAAGGGACTCCTTATAACTTGATACTGTATACATCAATACACCAATGACTCTAATTCCCAGAACACTCACAACTGACAAATAACACTCCTTCTAAACACCCTGAAGTGTACACAGGACAAGCCATTCGAGGAAGTAGTTTATTTTACACCTGGGATTTTATTCATGTGCAGAAATCCCAGTATGGAAACTGCCTCCACTAAGACAAAATATATCCCCTACTGTAGCTTAAGAATGTTAGGTGCTTGGAACACAGAGAGGTTAAGGGATTTGCCCCTAGGCACACAGCTAGTGTGTGTCACAAGCAGGACTTGAACCCAGATCTTTCTGACTTCCATATGTCCTAATATGCCATGTTTCCTTATGTTACTATGGATAGAAGCTATGATTTCAGGAATCTGAGGGACTTTTGTGCAGTAATTCCTTATAACTTGATACTGTATACATCACATATCGTAATTCAACTTACTTGAGCTCTGCAGTTACTTCAGGAATATGGAGATGAAATGACTAGCCCAAGGTTATAAAACAGACAAAACATTCACTTGCTTTCTCAGAAGAAAAAAGTAGATCTTATTATCAAAATAAAAACAAAAAAGGTGAATTCATAGCAAAGAGGAGTTTTCTTTAAAAAATTTCTAAAAACTATTAACCTAATTATATGCTGACAGAATAAAAATGAAATGGATTACTATTTATAAGCATACAAAATATTTTTATTTTAAGATTTATAAATATTAAGACTTCTAGAACAAAAGATAGAAAATCATTCAACTCTCAAAAACAAAGATTAAAAAGCTAAATAAATTCTCGAAGAAAAAAAGCCCAAGACTTGAATAAACTTCTAAGTGAATTCTTGCAAACATTTGTGGTTATTTAGTTCTCCATCTCATAGGGCTCTTTGTGACCATTTTTGGGATTTTCTTGGCAAAGATACTGGAGTGGTTTGCCATTTCCTCCTCCAGCTCATTTTACAGATGAGGAAGCTGAGGCAAACAGGTGAAGTGACTTGTCCAGGGTCACACATATAGTAAGTGTCTGAGGCCAGATTTCAAAACTTTCTGACTCTATTTACTGTCACTTAGCCATCCAAACATTTAAAGAAGAATTAATTTCTATAATACTTAAAATGCTGGCAAACACACTAATAAAAATACCTTATCAAACTCCTGTGAGACAAATATATTCCTGATTCCCAAACCAGAGAGAAATAAAGCAAGGAAAGAAATATTACTACTGAATATTGCTGTAAAAATATTGAATAAAATATTAGCAAAGAAGCTGGAACAATAAACAGGTAGGTTCCTATTAGTGCTAATGTTTCATCCCATGTAGTGGCTAGGTTGTTCTAACTAATGTTGCTTATTTTCATTGGACTGGAGTCAATTACCACACATGACATCATTTTAACTTCAAATAGTGAGAATCTGAATACATACAAAGGGTCAGGGGATTTATCATTCACAATTTGAGATTGGCTATCTTCAAAATGTTATACGCTCTGATCAGGTTGGATTTATAACAGGAGTGTTGGCATGGTTCAACATTAGAAAACCTATAAATGTTTTAGGCATAGGAATTCCCTCTATCAATACAGGTCAGCAAACTGTAACTAATTGTAGTCTTGGAGAGTCACTTACCAGTATGAGTCACAGACAGGAGCTTACCAGAGCCTTTCCACTCAGTCATGCTGTATTTCATGAATATCACAAGCCATATTAATAACGAAAATAATAAAATATATTCTGTAAACATACGACTGAATAGGCAAAGGAATAAAGCATCAGGGGACTGAGTCAAGGTGGGAGAATGAGAGCAAACATTTTTGTCCAGCTCTCTTCTCCACAAGAACCTGGAAAATGCGCTGGGTTGAATTACGATCAGGAGTCAAATGAGTCATTTTTCCAGCTCAGGACAGCTTAAGAAAATAGAGAGGTCTGAGGACACTGGGGTGGGATCTGAGTAGGACCTCAGACAGTGGAAGTGACAGTAATAGTGGGAGCTTCACAGCACTCTGGGATGGAAAGGGAACCAAGAGAAGACCAGGGAAGGATGCACCAGAGCAGAAAGAGATCACAGAGGACTTTTGAACTAGCCCTGGGAGCCAGGACAGGTGCAATCTGAAAGCCCCGTCACCATTACCACAAGCAAGCATGGGGCTCTAGCTGAGTACTGAGCACAAATCAAATCCCAGAAACTTAGCCAAGTGGCTCTGAACACAGAAGACCAATGACTCAGTTTTAACCTTCAACTTAGCACAAAATCCTGAAGTGGAATAAACCAAGGCAAAGAACCAAGAAAGAGGAGCCAGCAATTCAATCACTATGAACCTACAGACTTTCTCCCCCCCCCCCCCCCCAGTGGACTAACAGTGACTGAATTCAGCTATCATTTACTGCAACTCAACCATGTGTAACCTGACAGACTCAAACCTGGTCAGAAACGTGTAGAGCTCAGATCAGGAGGGCTATGAACACACATGAAAACTTATAGACTCCCAGGCTGAGTTGGGAAATCAGCAGAACACAAAAGAGAGAAGCTCAGGCTTCCGCCACCCACCCCATCCATCCCTGAAGGGATCAGAGCCCAGCATTAACACTGAGTCAAAGTCAAGAAGGAGGCTAGAGGAATGAACAAAGAGAGAAAGAAATTGACCCTAAAATTATTATGGTGATGGGGAAGCTCAGGATACAAACATAAAAATACAATGACTTGAAAACATCTACAAGCAAAGCCTTTGAGAAAAATGGAGGCAACGAGATTAGACACAAGCCCAACAAGAATTCCTAGAAGAGTTAAAGCAAAAGATGAAAAGACTAGGAAAAAAACTAAAAATCAAATAAAAGTGGGAGAGGAAAAAAGGGGGGAAAGAAATGAGAGCTAATCAAGAAAATTATGAAAGAAAATGATCAACTTTGTAAAAAAATTGAAGAATAAAGCTCTTTAAAATTAGAATTGGTCCAATGAAAGTTAACATCTATAAATAATAAAATAAAGTCAAAAGACTAAAAAAAGAAGAAAATGTGAAGTATCTAACAGGAAAAACAACTGATCTGGAAAATAGATTAAGAGGACGTAATTTTAAAATAGTTGATCTAGCTGAAAGCATTGAACAAAAAAAGAACCTAGATATCATATTTCAAGAAATATGGAGAACTGCCCAGATATCTTAGAACCAGAGGGCAAAGTAGAAATTGAAATAATCTATTAGTCAGCTTCTTAAAGAAATAACAAAATGAAAATTTCCAGGTCAGCTTCTTAAAGAAATAACAAAATGAAAATTTCCAGGAATATTGGTCAAAATCCAGAACTCTCAGATGTAGGAAAAAATACTGAAAGGAGCCAGAAAGAATTAATCTAAGTACGTTAGAGTCATAGTCAAGATCATACAAGATTTAGCAGCTAGCATGATTTTCTTTTTAAAAAGAGGGCTTGAAATATATTTTAGAAGGTAAAGGAACTAGGATTACAACCAAGAATAATCTACCAAAGAGTAAACAACCAAGTATAATCCTACAGAGGGGAAATTTAGTAAAATAGAAGATTTTCGAGCATTCCTGATGAAAGGACCAGAACTAAATAGAAAATTTGACATTCAAACACTGAACTCAAGAGAAACATAGAAAGCTAAACATGAGTAAGAAATCATAAGATAATGCAAAAAGGTTTAAATTGTTGACATTATTATATGGGTAGATGATACATGTAACTCCTTAGAACTCTGTCATCACCAGGTAACTTAGAGGGAATCTAACTAGACAGAGAGCTTGGATGTGATTCTGTTGTATTGGATAATCTCATAAAGAGAAAAGGAAGGGTAAAGAAGAAGAATGCATTGAGGGGGGGAATGAGAGGAAAAATAAAGAAAATTATCTCATAAATGGGGTGTGCAAGGAAGTCTATACAATGGAGGGGAACATGGGATGGGGTGGAGTGGACCAAACTCAAATCTCACTTTCTTCTAAACTGGTTCGAGGAGGAGGGAAAAACATATACACACTGTTAGGCACAGAAATTCATCTTGCCCCAACATGAACATTGCAGTGAAAGGGGTTAAGAGAAGGAATAGGATGTGAAGACTAGAGGGAGGGTAGATTAAATTGGGCAGTGTTAAGAAGCAAAACTCTTAAGGAGGAGCAAGGTAAAAAAAAAAGAGGATAAGTGTAATAGAAAAGGATGGAGAGAAATACACAGCTAGTAATCATAATTAAATGTGAATGGGGTGAATTCATCAATTAAGGGAGAGAATATCAGAATGGATTAGAAAGAAGACTCCACCAATATATTGCTTACAGGAAACACACTTGAAACAGAAAGATATAGAGACAGATAAATCACTGTCTCTATCTCTATGCTTGCATGTGTGTGTGTAAACACTGAATACATTCCACTCCAATCCCTCATTTGAAATATATTTATACATTCAAATCTCTTAAATAAACTAAATATATATACATATTTACACAAATTTTAAGTATGCCAAAATAAATTAAATATATATTACATATTTATTTCTATTATGCTTCAGTTGAAATAAAAGAAGGTAGGTGTGGCCATCAAGATCACAGACAAAATAAAAGCAGAAACAGACCCAATTAAGAGATAAACAGGGAAATTACATTTTACTAAAAGGTGCCACAGATAATGAATTGATATCAGTACAAAACATATATGCCTTTGATGGAATAGCACCTAAAACATTAAAGAAAAAGTTAAATGAGTTACAGAAGGAAATAGTCAGTAAAAATATAATAGTTGGGGACCTCAATTTACTCTTCTCCAACTTAGTAGAATCTAACTAGAAAATAAAAAAGAAAGAAATTAAGGAGATGAATTTTAGAAAATTTAGATATAATGGACCTTTGTAGAAAATTGAATGAGAATAGAAACATAGGTATTTCTCAGCTATGCAAGGCAGCTTCAAAAAATTGACCGTGTATTAGGACATAAAAAATCTCACAAACAAATGCAAAAAAGCAGAGATATTCATCTTTCTTTGACCATACTACAATAAAAATTACACTAAATAAAAGACTTTTGAAGCATAAATAAAAAATTAATTGGAAACTAAATAACTCAATCTTAAAGAATGGGTAGGTCAAAGGACAAATCATAGAAACAAACTATAATTTTATTGAAATGAGACAACCAAACAACAATGAAATGACACACTGTAATTTATGGGATATAGCCAAAGCAGTACTTAGTGGAAATTTTATAACTCTGTTTATATCAATAAAAGAGAGAAAGAGCAAATCAATGAATTATATATACAATTAAAAATTTAGAAAAATGATAACTTAAGATTCCCAAATTAAATACCATAATAGAAATCTTGAAAATCAAAGAAGAGATTAACAAAATTAAAAGTAACAAAACAAAACAAAACAAGACACCAAACCACAAGATCTAATTTTTAAAAAATAAAATAAACAAACCATTGGTTAATTTTATTTTTAAGAGGAAAATGAAAAACCAAATGACCAGTACCAAAGATGAAAAAAGTGAATTCACATCTAACAAAGAAGAAATAAAAGCAACTGTTTGGAGTTATTTTCCCCAACCATATGTCAATAAAATTAATAGTTTTAATTAAATGGATTGTTATGATTATGTGAGTTAACTCTGTTTTTGATTCTCAACACCTCAGCTCCTTCAGTTGCCTTTCTTCTCTGATCAGAGAGCTGGAGAGTGGGCCAATATGGCCTCCTAAAGTGCTCCTTTATAGAGGGCTTAGGTCTGAAGCTTTCAGGTAACCCTTTATTTTCTATTTGCTGCTCTGCTTGGTTTTGACATCATGGTACATCCTGCCCCCAAATAGAAAGTAATATAAATTGCCTCGATTAACAGAACACAGAATGAAATACTTAAATAACCTGTCTTTAAAGAAAATAAATCTAAAAAGCTACAGATGGGCTCCCTAAAGGGAACACAGGACAAGATAGATTTACAAAGGAATTCCACCAAATATTTAAAGAACAATTTATTCAAATTCTGCATAAACTGTTTGAAAAAATAAAGAAGGAATCATACAAAATTTCTTCTGTAACACAAAAATGGTCTTGATACTTAAACCTGGGAAAGTAAAAACAGAAAAAGAGATCTATAAACGATTTCCCTTAATTAATATCAAAACAAAAATTTTAAATAAAATACTAGCAAGGATCAATATACATCAATATATACAGAGATCATATACTGTGACCAGGTTGGATTTATACCAGGAATGCAGAGTTGGTTCAATATCAGGAAAACCATGAGCATAAGTGATGAATTAACAACAAAAACAATATGATTATTTCAATAGATGCAGAAAAAACTTGTGGCAAAATATAACAACCATTCCTGTTTAAAAAATAGGAAGCGTGAGAATAAATGGAGTTTTCCTTAAAATAAGAAGTAATGGGGGTGGGGGGGAAGTGGCTAGGTGGCGCAGTGAATAGAACACCGGCCCTGGAGTCAATAGGACCCGAGTTCAAATTCGGCCTCAGACACTTAACACAAAAACTAGCCATGTGACCTTGGGCAAGTCATTTGACCCCAATTGCCCTCCAAAAAAAAGCACAAAAAAAGAACTTAAAAAATAAAATAAAATAATAAGTAATGTTTATCTAAAACCAAGAGCAAGAAAAGTTAGAAGCCTTTCCAGTAAGATGAAGCAAACATGTTCATTATCAATGTTATTCAAAATTGTACTAGAAATCCTAACAATAGAAATAAGACAAGAGAAAGAAGTCAAAGGAATGAGCATAGGGAACAAGGAAACAAAACTCTCCCTTCTTCAAATGATATAATGGTTAACTTAGAGAGTTCTAGAGAGTCAATAGAAAAACTAGTCAAAACAACGAACAACTTCAGCAAAGTTGTATAAAATGAACTCACCCAGATTATCATTACCAATGAAACCCAGCAGGAAGAGATATTTCTATCACTGTATAAAACACTTGGGAGTCTACGTGCCAACACATACATAAGAACTACATGAACTCAATTATAAAATGCTCTTCACAAAAACAAAGGTAGATGTAAAAAGTGGAGAAATATTTATTGCTCATGTGTAGGCTAGGCCAATAGAATAAAAATGGCAAAAATGCCTAAATTATTTTACTTACTGAATTAAATTACCAAAGAATTACTTTACAAAGATAGGGGGAAAATCATAATAAAATTCATCTAGAAGAACAAACAGTGGAGAAATACATAGACATCAATGAAAAAAAAAAACAAGAAAGAAGGGGGGTGGGGTGGGACTAACAGTACCGGATCTCAAACTCTATTACAAAGCTATAATCATCAAAGTAATCTGATACTGGATAAGAAACAGAAGGGTTGATCAATGGGACAGATTAGGTACACAATATATTAGAAGTAAATAAACACAATAATCTAATATTTGATATTCCCAAAGATCTCAGCTATCAGGTTAAGAACTCACTATTTGAGAAAAACAGTTCAAAAAAATTGAAAAGTAGTCTGGCAGAAACTAATCATAGACTATACCTCACACTATATAACAAAATAAGATCAGAATGGATACATGATTTCAACATAAAGGAAAATGGTAGAAAATGGTAGAAGTGCATTAGTGGAAGAAATTATCTATCAGATCTTTTTGTAGGGGAAATTTTTTAAAAGAATAATAAATGTTTATTTATTGGTTGGTCAAAAGAGTTCATGACTAAACAAGACAGAGGTTCGCAGAACATTAAATGCATAATTTTAATATAATAATATTTAAAAGTTTTGGCATAACCAAAACCAATGTAGTTAAAATGAGAAGAAAGTAGAAAACTGGGGAGAAAAACCCTTGTAGCAAGTTTCTCTGAATTATACAGGAAATTGAATCAAATTCACAAGAATAAAACTCACTCTCCACTTGATAAAGTGTTGAAAGATATGAAATGATCATTTTCAGAGAAAGAAATCAAAGCTATCAATGGTCATATGAAAATATTCTAAATCACTAATAATTAGAAAAATGCAAGTTAAAATAACTCTGAGGGACCACTTAACACTCATCAGATTGGCTAACAGGACAAAAATGTAAAATGAAAATGCTGGTGAGAATGTGGGAAAACAGGTACACTAATGCACTGCTGGAGTTGTGAACTAGTGGAACTCTCAAAAAAAAAGTGACATGAAATCATGCCCCTAAAGCTATTAAACTGTGACAACCCTTTGATTTAATACTAGTTCTATACCACAAAGAGATCAAAGGAAAAGGAAAAAGGACCCACATGTAAAATATATACTAATAGCAGCTCTTTTCATGGTGGCACAGAACTGGAAATTGAGGGGATACCCATTAGTTGGGGATTGGGTAAAAAAGTTGTGGTATATGACTGTGATGGGATACTATTGTGCTATAAGAAATGATGAAGGGGATGGTTTCAGAAAAACCTGGGAAGACTTATGTGAACTGATGCAAAGTGAAATGAGCAGAACCAGGAGATCATTATACACAGTAACAGCAATATTGTATATTGTATACAATACTGTATATCAAATTGACTTAGTAACTCTGATAAACAATTCTGATGACCTACCACAATTTGAAAGGACTCATGATGAAATCTGCCATCCCCCTACAGACAGAGAACTGATGACTTCAAAGTACAGACTGATACACATTTTCTTCTATTTCTCTTTTTCTTGCTTTCCCCCCTTAGAACACAGTTAATGTAGAAATTTGTTTTTGCATGTTTATACATGTTTATGATGATTTTAATTTTTCTTGTCTTCCCAGTGGGTGTGGGAGGGAGAGAGAGAATTTGGAACTAAAATTTTTTAATTGAATTTAAAAATAAACAATATTTAAAAAAAAATAATAAAGCATGTATTAAGCACTCACTATGGGCCAGGCAGTGTACTGAGCTTGGTTCCCAGGAGTTGCTTCCCTAAATAATGTCTATGAGGGCTGGACTGGAAGCAGGACCTATGGTATGGGGGCTGTTGCATTCCCTAGATTTCTGTGTCAAACTGCCTGTTGATGTCATGGCTATGGATGCTGGGTAGGAAGCAGATATGAGGGGAACCTGCTGTTCCTAAGACCCTAGGGCTCAGGGCCCTGGGCTGTCTCCATCAAGGTAGTGGTAGTGGTTTGACTTGCAAACAGGCTGTCGCCTGTCTCCCACTCTGGGCACTTTGCAACTTCATCTAATCTGGCTTGATTAGATATAACACAAAATAAGTGTGGAAAAATACAATTAATTCATGTTAAAAACACCAAAAAGCAAAGGAATAAATTGATCTTTCCTTAACATAGAAATAGCATTTACCTAAAACCAAGAGATGGCATTATTTGTGATGAAGAAAGATTAGAATAGATGGGCGAATGAATGAAAAATCATTTATTAGGCTCTTATAGTATGCAAAGCGCAGTGCTGGAAAAGTCAGATGTGCTCTGTCTTCAGGGGATACAACACACACACACACACACACACACACACACACACGCATACACAGGTCTCACCTGCAAGTCAGATGGGAAGGCCCAGTGGCTGTTAGGGTACAGCAGCCAAACAGATGGTGATATGCCACCTGAACTGTCACTTCCATGAACAAAACCCCATCCGTTGAATGGCATCACATTCAATGGTGCCAAGGGCTTTGGTGGTGAGAATGCTTGGGTCTTCTGAAGAGTTAGGGGATGCCGCACTGCAGAGGCAGTTACACCCTGTTTGATCATGCAGGGAAGGAGACAGAAGCAGGGCAGGTGGTCCTGGGAGCTCTGCTGTTCCAATAAGACCATGGTAGAGGGAAGATGCTTATTATGGCCACCATTATGTGGAATAGTTCTGGAAAAACTAGCTAAACAGTAAGGTCAGAAGAGATGGGGCAAATGAACATGGGCAAAGAGGGGGCAAAACTGCCTCTCTCTGAGATGATGTGATGCTTAACTTAGAGAATCCTAGAAAATCAAAGAAAAATTAGTCAAAGCAATTAGATGCCATTAAAGTGGCAAGTTATCTTTAAAATCTCACAAAATCAGTGGACTTTCTGTATATTTTGTGCTTGTTAAGTTGTTTCAGTCATATCTGACTCTTCATTATCACATTTAGGGTTTTCTCGGCAGAGAACACTAGAGAAGTTTATCATTTCCTTCCCCAGGTCATTTTACAGATGAGGAAACTGAGGCAAACAAGCTTAAGTGATTTGTGCCAGATCACACAGTAGTGAGTGTCTGGGGCCAGATTGGAACTCAGGTTTTCCTGACTCCTGGACCAGCAATGTATTGTGCCACCTAGCTCTCTCTCTCTCTCTCTCTCTCTCTCTCTCTCTGTCTCTGTCTCTCCCTGTCTCTGTCTCTCTGTCTCTCTCCCTCTCCCCCCCTCTTTCTCTCTCCCTCTCTCTCTCTCTCTCATCCTCTCTGTACATATACATATACACATACACATACATATACATATACACAATCCAGCAAATGAAGGTGGTGAAAAATTTCATTCAAAATTACTACAAAATGCATAAGATATCTGGGTATAAAAGTTAACTAGAAAGAGAGACTTTTCCAGAAATTCGAGTGAGGGGTGGCTCCATCCCTAGCCAAGCCGGGGTTCTAGGGACATCTTTCAGGACTAATTCTCTACTAGCACTTAAAATACTCAGATAACTCTATTTAAACAGAATTGATTTCCTTCGTGATCCTATGTATTTTATGCATTTAAAAACATTCTGAGAAGGACTCCATATATTTCACCAGACCAACAGACAGATCCACAACGCACAGGCACATACACATCAGCCTGGAACAATCACGGCTAAGAGAAAATCCTTAATTGAGAGATCAAGGTGTTCATATAACATAAAGTCGACCATTTGAATTGCACACAATTGAACATCTTTTGTGTAAACATAGTCTCTGCAGCTGTAATAAGAGGGATGGGTCAATTACCCAAACACAGTACACGCCATCGGACAGAGCCAATGGATCGCCTTGTTTTGCTTAACTCTCTTACAAGAGAGCATTTTAGGCTTGTAGGAGGGGAGGGAGTCATTAGGAAGTGACAGCAATATGAATCAATACATATTTCTAAAAAAGGATCGCCTAGCATGGCCTCATCCATGGGATGGAGGGGTGTGGGTAGTTCCCTGTAGCAGTCGCTAAATCTTGAGGTTCATCAGTGTATCCAACAAGCATGTGCTGCAGGAATACAATGATGGTCCCTTACTGGAGAAGCTAATAGGTCACAAGGATGTAGACCCTGAAAGCAATGGAAACAATGGTGGCTTACACTTCCATAGCATCTGCCAGTTCCTACCTTTTTCATCCACCTGTCCTGCAGGCCATCTCCAGTCATCTTGATCCATATCTGGCTGCTGGACCAAGATGGCTCCAAGGGTTAAAGTGAGGCTGGTGACTTTGCACAGCCCTGCCTCACTTAAATCCAACTCCCTTGCATGTTATGGCATGACTTGCCTGGTGTCATGGTCCTCTCTGAAAATGAAGGACAAACAACATCTCCCTGTCCCCCCTTCTTGTCTTTATTCTGCATATATGTTCTCACAAAGTCTTGTTGCCATGGTGCTGGGGTTTGGGCCACCAGAAAGCCCCCCCCCCCGATTCTGTGTTATAAGACTTACAAAGTCCTTTCCTCACAACAACCTTCTTAGATAATTGTGCTATTATCATGCCTGTTTGATAGGCGAGAAAACATAGGCAGGGAGAAAGGTTAATTCACCCAGAGTCACTGGGTAGGAAATGGCAAAGCTAGTATTAAAATATCGATCTTCCCAGATCACTCTTGTTCTTTCCATGGCACTATCCTTCCCAATTATGATACAGATGAATAGAACAGACTACATGTATCAGAAAGGCATAGGCATGTTTTGGAACAGTGGGGAGAACAAGGAAGGGAAGTGAGAGTCCCTGGGTTCCAGTACCGAATTGGCACTGTGGATAGAGCATCCAGCCTTGAGTCAGGAAGACCAAAGTTCAAATCCAAACTCAGACTCTTACTAGCTGTATGACCCTGAGCAAGTCACTTATCCCTGTTTGCCTTAGTTTCTTTATCTGTAAGATGATCTGGAGAAGAGATGGCAAACCCCTCCAGTATCTCTGCCAAAAAAAACCCCAAATGGGGCCAGGGAGAGTCAGACGTGACTGAGCAACAGCAACAAAGTGTCTCTGAAGTCAAGTTTCCTCATCTGTAAAATAGAGACAATACTTGTAACTTCGTACCTCAAGGGGGATTGTGAGGATTAATGTAAGTAAAGTGGAAGCTTCTTGAGGGCAGGAACTAATTTCATTTTTGTCTTTGTGCAGCCAACCCAGTAGGTGGCACATAGCTGGTAAATACATACCTGTTGAATTGAATTGTTTGGCATAACATTAAAGAATCTACCAGTTTTGAAGTCATGAAACATTGCCGGAATCCAAGCTATTCTCATCATTGTTATGCAGGGAATAAAGGGATCAAATCCTTCTAAGAAGATCTGGGAAGGCTTCATGAAGGAGAGATTTGTCAATCAGAGTGATGAGAATTTCCATTTTAGTCATAACGTCCTCATATGTGAAATAGAAATATGAGTATCAGTCCTGTTCACCTCGCTGCTCCTACTGAATCCACCCGGGGAGCATTCCAGATTTCTAAGATGCTGGTTGGTTGTTGTCCTTTGTGCTAAAAGAGGGCAGAAATGCCATTAGCACGTTGGAGTCAAGGGACAGTGGGTCTGACTCTTCCAGCTCAGGAGGTTCTACCACAGGTCAGGCACAAACAGTCCATATGAAAATTTGTAGTGCTTATGACTCTAAATTTGGGCATCTCATGTTTCTTAGGAGCCACTGAAATTCTGCTTTTCTCATAGAGCACAGAGCCTTCTTTGTGCCAACCATGCTGAGCACTCCTGTGCCAACATCTCCCATGTCTCCCAACCAATTCCAAAGTTCTTCAGAGAAACTTTGTGTCCTTGTAACACTTCTGCTGACCTCTCTGTAAGCACTTGCCTTGTGTGGGTTCTCCATAAAATAGTCTTTTAAGCAAACACAATTTGGCATTTGAACAATGTGACCAGCCCATCAAAGTTGTACTCTCTGCAGTAGGGTTTAATACTTGGCAGTTCAGATCAAGAAAGGACCTCAGTGTCTGGTACCTTATCCTGCCAGGTTATCTTCAGAATCTTTGTAAGACAATTCAGATGGAAGCGGTTCCATTTCCTGGCATGGTTCTGGGATACTGTCCAGGTTTCAGAGGCATACAATAGTGAGGTCAGCACAATGACTCTGCAGACCTTCAGTGTGGTAGGCAGTCTGACACTTCTTTTCTCCCACACTTTCCTTAGGAGTTTCTCAAATGCTGAGCTAGCTCTGTCAATGTGTGTGTCAACCTCATAATCTAAGTAGACATCCCTAGAAAGTATATTGCCAAAGCAAGTGAACTTATCCACAGCATTCAATATTTCTCCATTTGCTGTAACCAACAGAACTTCTATGTATGTCTGGGGTGGTGCTGGCTGGTGGAGAGCCTGTGTTTTCTTGGCATTATCAGGCCAAAGTCATCACAAGCAGCAGAGAATCATACTCTGTTGCAAATGAGCCTCAGAGGCTGTATTGAGTAAGCAGTCACCTGGGAATAAAAAGTTGTGCACCATCTCTTCTTCCATTTTAGTCTCATTGATGGCATCTCACAACCTCACTGAAAACATTTTGCTAAAAGAGTATGAGCCCAAAATTCTCTCAGCTCTGCCACAGAAGGTAGGGTTCCCTAACTTGGAGCACCACAGCTGGCTCCACTATGCAGACCCTCCGTAGGGCACAGAAGCAATAGGCTCCCGCAACCAATGTCATGACCCGGGACTTAAGTAAGACATAGAAGTGATAGGCCCAACCTGGGGCCAAGGCACAGGGCGACAGGCCCAGGAGAAGGAATGACAGGCCGAGTGAGGTATCGCACAAACCCACGTCAGTCTCACCCAGGAGGTCCCTCTTGGGCAATTCCTAGGATGAGGAAAGGGGAAGGCTCGGACAAATCGCACCTGGTACATTCACTTTTTCCTAAGTGAGCAAGCGACAGCTATGGGCAAAACCAGATAAAGGAGTTTCTGGATTTACTAGACACTGCATGTCCATGATTACCAAGACAGGGCACATTAAATCCTAAAAAGCAGGAAATGGCAAGGGAACAGCTGACAGAGTATTACTCCACAGCAGAGCTGGAGAATTTCCCAGGACATTGATTCCAGTTTTATAACATTCTCCAGTTGTGTTTAATTAAGCCAGATCACTACCGAGAGGTACAGAAGTTGGATGCAGGGATTCGGGTAGAGGTAGAGGAGGAAGAAGAACCAGAGCAAGGGAATACACAGGGACAGAAGGGTTGTTATCCAATTGAGGCAAAGAGCTATACACATCTTTATCCGCTCCTCCACTGTCTCGATGCCCCTTTTGTGAGAGCACACACACCCCTGTTGGGAAATAGTTGGGCAAAAAGAGCACAGTGTGCTCTCCCCTCTCTATAAAGCTATCCTAAAAGCCAGACAAAGGGGAGCTCAGGGAAAGGAGGATCAAAAGTGCTTTAATGGTGGAAAACCAGGTCATTTGCAAGTCTAGTGTAGACCAAAGGGAATAACAAAAGGGAATCCGCTAAAACTAGGGCCTCCAGGCCCAGCACCCCATGCTGTATCAATAATGAGACATTCACAACACCCATGATGGTTATGAATCTGTTGGTGTAGTTTTGGATCACAAAATATAGCAAACTCTCCACATGGAAGGCAGAACCAAGGTCTTTATTCAGAAACCATAACACTGAGTCCCAAAACCAGAAGGACAAGT
>CM053601.1:185423139-185473645 GCA_028646575.1 Pseudocheirus occidentalis | reverse complement strand
TGAGCCCCTCCCTGTTCAGCCCCCCCTTGCTAAGGTGTGAATTACTCCCAAGGAGTCAATTGGAAGCAAGGAGCTAAGCCTTTGAGGTGCTAAGTGCCTTTAGTAGGCGCCAATAGAAAGGGGCATGGAAGATCTTCTGATTTCATTAACATTACACATGCCCAAGATGTTGGAAAGTCTTTCATTGGTCATCAAAATGTAGGTCGAGAAAAGCCTTCCAGAGCTCTCTCCCTGGGCCTGACAACAACAATGGGGAATGGCCACAGCCTTGGGCAGCCCCCCAGGTTTACAGCAGCAACAAATCCAGTGGGATAAAACCACTGGAGATGGAAGCTCTTGGGTGGCAACATATGCAGAAACAAATTGAAAAGAAAGGCATATATGCTTGCCACCTGCATTTAGGCATTTCAGTTGAAAACTAAATGGTGGGGGGAGTCAAGATGGCAGCACAGAAGCAGGAGAACTCTGAGAGCTCCCCCAACAACCACCTCAAATGCCTAGAAAACATGACTCTAAACAAATTTTAGATCTCCTGAACCCACAAAGTGACAGAGAAACAAAGCTCCTGCTGAAGGTAGCCTGGCAGGCGGCCGGGAAGGGTTCATCACAGCACACTGGGAGCCAAGCCCAGCTCTGCATAAGCTGCGGTTTTAGCTCCAGGGCAGCCAGGACCAGCCATGGCTGTAACATTCAGGAGAGTGGAATATATTATACAAATATACACAAATATAGACAAAACTATATTCTACTACAGGTTTGGAAAGTGTAGGAGCAGTGTCAAAGCTGTGGCAGTTTCCAGAATTATCAACCCATAAGAGTGATGAACAAAATGAAAGGTCAGTGGAACTTGGCTAAATTGGGGGGAAAGGAATGGGTCTGGCCCTCTTCCCCCAAGGCAAGAAGCAGTGGAAGCAACAGCCCTGCAGCTGCTTCCATATGTCTGCTTTGGAGCTTCCAGCCTGCAGATTGCAGGGGGACCAAGTGACCATTCAGAGGCTAAGTGATCTTGCCTTAACCTGCCTGGATCAGGATCATGGTCTTGGGTGGTGGTCCTGAGGTGTGTGACCAATGAGCCAAAGCTGGTGGGGACTGTAGAGACGGTGGTCTCCTAGTAGCTCCGGCAGCTGCAAAAACCCCAATGATTTGGGACAAAGCTCTTCTCTCTAGAAGCAGAGTTCTACTGTGGCAAAGAGCTCAAAAGTCAAGTCAATGTAATGGCAGTGTGTGTTGGCAAAGGAAGCAAAGGAAACACAGCAATCCAACTTTAGATTCCTTTTTTGGGGACAAAAAGGATCAAAGCATGGAATGGGAGGAAGACAACACAGTCAGAACTCCTGCATCAAAAGCTTCCAAGAAAAATATGAATTGGCCATGGAGGAGCTCAAGAAGGATTTTGAAAACCAAATAAGAGAAGTGGAGGAAAAATTGGGAAGAGAAATGAGAATGATGCAAGAAAATCATGAAAAGAGAGTCAACAACCTGACTGAAGAAAATAACACCTTAAAAACAGATTAACTCAAATGGCAAAAGAGGCTCAAATAGCCAATGAGGAGAAGAATGCCTTAAAAAGTTGAATTTGCCAGATGGAAAAGGAATTTTAAAAGCTCACTGAAGAGAATGATTCCTTCAGAATTAGATTGAAGCAAACAGAAGAGAATGACTTTATGAGAAATCAAGATACTATTAAACAGATCCGAACAAATGAAAAAATAGAAGGAAATGTGAAATATCTCCTTGAAAAAAACCACTGAGTTGGAAAATAGATCCAGGAGAGACAATTTAAAAATTACTGGACTACCTGACAGCCATAATCAAAAAAAGAACCTAAAAATCATCCTACAAGACATTCTCAAGGAAAATTGCCCTGATATTTTAGAACCAGAGAGCAAAATAGAACTTGAAAGAATTCACCAATCACCTCTTGAAAAAGATCCCTAAAACAAAACTCCTGGGAATTTTATAGCCAGGTTCCAGAGTCCCCAGATCAAGGAGAAAATATTACAAGCTTCCAAGAAGAAATAATTTGAATATTGTGGAAACACAATCAGGATAGCCCAGGATCTGGCAGCTTCTACATTGAGGGATCAAAGGGCCTGGAATATGATATTCCAGAGATCAAAGGAACTAGAATTAAAACCAAGAATCACCTACCCAGCAAAATGGAGTATAATGTTGCAGGGGAAAATATGGGTATTCAATGAGGTGGAAGAGTTTCAAGTATTGTTGAAAAAACCAGAGCTTTGAATATCAAAACAAAGTTTGATATTCAAATACAAGAAGCATGAGAAGGCAAACAAGGAAAAGAAATCATAAGTAACTTATCAAAGTTGAACTATTTACCTGCCAACATGGAAAAACAATAATTGTAACTTATGAAACTTTTCTCAGTATGAGGATAGTTGAAGGGAATATAAATGTATATATAGGAGGGTATATATACATATGAATACATACGTGAGTGTGTGTATATATGTGTACAGGTATACATAGACAGAGGGCACAGGATCAATTTAATAGGAAGAGATGATATTTAAAAGGTAAAATTGAGAGGTGGGAGAGGAATAGAATGAGAGGAGACAGGGAGAGACAGAATAGGGTTAATTAACTCATATGGAAGAGGCAAGGGATAACTGTTACAATGGAGGGGAAGAATGGGGAGGCAAAAGGGAAAGGGTCAACCTTACTCTCATTGGATTTGGCTTGGGGAGAGAATGACATACACTCTAAATTGGGTATCTTGTCCTGCAGGAGAGTAGGGGGAAGGGAATGAGAGGGGGAATGATGTAGGAGAGGGGGTGTTGTTAGAAACACACACTTTTGTAAAGGTACAGGGACAAAGTAGAGAATAGAACAAGTGGGGGGAGGGATAGGATGGAAGGAAATATAGTCAGTCTTTCACAATATATCTATTGTGGAGATGTTTTGCATAACTACGCATATATGGCTTGTACTGAATTGCTTATCTTCCCAGTGGGGGCAGGGGATGAGAGAGGAAGGGAAAGAATCTAGAATGCAAAGTTTTAAAATCAAATGTTAAAAAATATATATCATATATAGTAACAATAATAATAATAATAATTATTATTATTATTATTATGTACATGCAACTGGGAGATAAGATATATAGGCACTGGGGTAGGGAGACCCATCTTGTCCTACTGGAAAGTCAGAGCGGAGACGGGGGAGGATATAGGAGAGAGAAGATTGGGGAGGGAGTATACAGTGGGATGGCTGTTTTGGGGTGGGGGGTAGGGGAAAGATGGGGAGAAAATTTGTAACTCAAAATCTTGTGAAAATGAATGATGTAAACTAAAAATAAATAAGTTAATTATTTTTTAAAAAAAGAAAGAAAACTAAATAGTAAATCCATTTTAAGGTGGTTGGTATTAGTCAACCCTCCCTTTATGTGGTAACTGTTCCTATTTTTTTCTGATCAGGAAGTTACAGTGCTTCAACTTAAGTCACACCATGTTGGCCTTTAGGTCCTGTGGATATCCTCTTAGTACCCCCAGAGGCCCCAAATCAAAGTTTTACATTACACCTGTTATCTTTCTGCCTTCCTACATCAAAGGGCTTGGGGGGGGGGCGGAGCTTCCCTCCTACACAGCCCAGATAATCTTTACCTCCCTATTCCACAACAAAACTCCCTCTCCTTTCTTGCTTGGCAGAAAACGAATCTCATTACAGGAATATATTATACAAATATACACAAATATAAACAAAACTATATTCTACTACAGGCTTGGAAAGTGTAGGAGCAGTGTCAAGTCAGAATTGGAAAGAAATTTAAGCATGTAGTAAAGAGAGGAGCTAGGTAGAAAATTTAAGATAGGTATAAATTAGCTGCATAAATAGAGTAAACAAACATTTTTGAGATTTTTAAGAGCTTGACAATCTCTTTTTCTCACTCAACCCCGGCCAGGTTGGATGTCACTAGACAGATTAAGGAACTTCTCCCTCAGATCAGAGAAACAAATGGACAAGCATTTCACCATTTCTGCCTCCCTGTGAGAGAGAAATAGTGTGTTCAGAATGCAACAGTAAGTCAAGTAAATTCATGTGAAGGATAGGAAGTGTCACTCCTGATTTGATGCTGGATATAGGTCAGAGTTTGTTATACTGCTGGGTGTTTGGGCAGATTGGGACATTTTTTAGGTCAGCGGTTCTCAACCTGCGGGTTCTGTTCAATTCGTAACAATGAAAATACATCCTGCAGATCAGATATTTACATTACGATTCATAACAGCAGCAAAATGACAGTTATGAAGTAGCAACGAAAATTATTTTATGGTTGGGGGTCACCACAATATGAGGAACTGTATTAAAGGGTCCTGGCATTAGGAAGGTTGAGAACCACTCCTTTAGGATCTGATAAAAACAAAACGGGAAGTTTTTGAGTTCTCTAGTGCAAGGGAGAAGAGATACAGCACCATTTTCAACTTCTTTTTGCTAAAGAGTTCAGACCTCTCACTTTCAAGAAGGTTTTTAGGGAACGGACATATAGGTACAATTTAAAATACTTTGAAAAGATTCATTGAAGTCTCTTGCGCCAGACTAGAGCAGTAGAGAAAATGCCAAAGATTAGTGGAGAGTTTCAGTTGCCCTCCTCAATATGACAAAAGAGAGGAAGGATACTAAATTTATCAAGGACCCCTCTAGCAACAGCCCTGAGGCACCCTGAAGCCCACATCTTTCAATGAGTAAATAGACCTCTCCAATTCAAACCCCCAAATCCACAAGCAGGCTTTGCAGCTGTGAGAAGAGAAAAACCACTAAACTACGCATTTATACCACTACCTATAGTTAAAAAAGAGGCGACAGCTAAAACCATTTGGCTATCACTTATGGAAATTATTACCTAAGCTGCTTTACTGTTTAATGCTAAAATTTTTTCATCAAGAATTAGTCACAACTTTTCCACTGATTTTCTTCATAAAGATCTGATAATCTTTTATGAAGCTTAAAATTCTTTTGCTTACAGGGAACATATTTTTAAAATTTCTTTTCAGTCTTTAGTATGCATTTTTAGGAGGCCTCCTAAAACCCTCATTTCCACAACAATTTATAGCTAAGTTAACATAAAGTGGGACAGATTTTGCTGTTCTGATTCAAACGTACGTTCATTCCACAACCTAAGCAAGAATTAAGTAGTGTCTGAACTTATTATGCGTAAAAGAGTTGATTTCCGAAGTATTTCTTTCTTCCAAAATGAATACGCTCAGAGTTAAAACAAGCTTTGTGGAACAGGGATATATGTTTACTATTAGGAATTTTTGCATACCAGCTTCTTGCAAATGCAAGCAACTACACTAATTCTAATAATGATAAAGTTATTAATACTCACTCTACTTCTGCTCAAACTGCACCCCTTGATATTGTGTCAGACAGCAAAAATTTAGCATATATATATATATATATACATATATATATATGTGCCATCGTATTGATACTGCTAAACTTAAACACACACAGAATACAAAATTTTCTCAAAAATTACAAGCCCTCACAGGAAAGAGGTCACAACTTATACGTATGTAAGGCATAGCGAAGCTCATTTTTTTCATTTCTGGACCTCAACAATTCCGTAGGAACAAGCTACACAGATCCTTAAAAATGTCCCTCTACTTGTGGTATCCTCATTACTCCTGCACTGTTTGTCATTGCCTGCAGGGCATGGCTGTAACTTATAATCCTCCCTGGGTAAAGTTCCTTCAAGAACAAAAGAAAGGGGCAGACGGATGGAACGCCCTGCCATAGACTGAGTGTGGAAAGACCTGGCCACAAACACCAGGAAGGGTCTTGGGATAATAATTACTTGGGGGAAAGGGTATGTTTGTATTTCCCCAGGTGATGGAGCCGCTTCAATCTGGATTCTACAACAGCTAGTCCAAGTGTTCCCAGAACCTTCAAAGAATGCATCTGATGCAGTAAATACACCGCCGATGTCCTTCCAGAAAGAAGACAACGACCCACTTGAGAGTGAAGAGCTGCTGAGTCCTGCTAACATCACTCACCCTGAACAAGCCCACACCAAGATAAGCACAGTGGAGGGTGATCAAGAACAACAATGAATACAATGGGACTGACAAAAAGCTGTTGCAGCCACTGACAGTTATGAATAATCATCAAGGACATATGTGTCTGAACAATACCATTTACGCCCATTTGGCTGTTTGTCTTTTTCATCAATCTGCTCACCTCACCACAGAGAACATTATGGAATGTCACTTGTGTTCTATGTCAACTTGCACAATGTATGAACCACACTATTGTTGGGAATAAGATTGTAACTCAAACTCCGTTTCCCCTTCAAGTAGTGTTGGGTGGTTTGGTATGATTGAATGCTTATGCTGTTGGCAAGAAGGGGACATGAAAGAAGTGTATTTCGTTTATTGCTTGCACTATTATGTCTTCTGCTGTTCTTGTAATATCCATTACCTCTGCAGATAAAGACCAAGACAGCTGGATTTATACATGGTTATATATGTCACTTTTACCTCATTACATGCTTCTCTTTGCACTTTGAATTGTTCCCTATGTCGCTGGTGTTGGACTTGCCCTTTGCATGAAGTCACCACTGACCTGCACTGCCCATACTTGCAACAGAAAAAAGGGGGAGATGTTGAGGACCACAGGTGAGTGAGACTTATCCTGATGGTTGAGTAAGCCCTCTCAGGTGAAGGGCTTGCTACCAGGCCTGGATCAGTTGCCCATCTGCCAAGGAAGAGTTCTAGCACGCAGGTGTGAGGCTTGGATCCTCGAGATAAGCGTGGTGTTTTCAGCCTAGCCTGGGAACACTGTAGTGCATGACGTCCATAGGGGAAAGCCATTAGGAAGCATCCTATATAAGGCTTGCACTTAAGACAATAAATGAGACTATTTTCCACCGTTTTTGAGTCCCTGTCTCTCTTTTAACTCACCCTCTCAAAGCCTCTGGGTAGATAACACTTTCAGCCCCGCTGGGTGACAGCAGGGCTCCCCATGTTTTCTCAGCTTTGCCATGGACAGCAGGGTTCCCTAATTTGGCCCATCACACTTATATGTGTGGATGTGTATTCTGACACTATACACACATGTACATATACATATATATGTGTGTGTATGTATATAAATCACCAGAGTTATGTAGTTATGGCATGTGACTATAACCATAAATCATAGTCTTAGAAAATATGGTATCCTACAAAATAGCCATGGAAAAGGTGGCTCATAGATAAATGAAAGAGGCCAGAGGCATCTATAGTTAGGAGTGTGCTAGAGCTGACTCAGGAGAGCTGATTATTAAATTTTCAGTGTGAACACTTACACTTCTGAAATTGGTGATGACTAAGTATCAAGGTGCAATTGATTGTTTTGCTGCTTGTCTAGACTTAAGAAAATGACAGCAAAAACAATACTGCAGATTGAAATAAAAAGTGTTTCATGACTACTTTTTTCCCCCTGCCAGAAAGCTGGTTGTTAAACATTTACCAGAATACCCCTGCTTATCGTCATATTTTTATATCAGAATATTTTATATGTAATATTTTACATCAGAATAGTTTCTTTAAGAAAAGTTGGGACATTGGTGAGAAGGCAGACATCAAACTGCCTCATTAAACTATCAAATGGACTATTTACTGTCTCAGCTAATAATTGACTGGTTACTGTTATATGACTCATTTCCAAATAAGCCATCTGCGATAG
Source organism: Pseudocheirus occidentalis (assembly GCA_028646575.1). Taxonomy (NCBI): domain Eukaryota; kingdom Metazoa; phylum Chordata; class Mammalia; order Diprotodontia; family Pseudocheiridae; genus Pseudocheirus; species Pseudocheirus occidentalis. Next base: position 185,465,959 of record CM053601.1, on the reverse strand, counting down.
CCAGATAATTGAATGTTTAGAATAAGGGTCAGAATAGATACCAAACTAGAAGAAAGGATAAAGATAAGAAGGTATTGCATGCAATTATAATCTCTCCAGCCAAACCACTTGAAAAGTGGGATGTGGACATGAGTAAATGCACTGATACTGGTTACCATCATTCCTTAGAGGTTAGCTGATATAAAGCAGCTGCCACAGTAAGGAGACCTAGAAAGGACGGAAACTAATCAACAAACATTTGATCTCATGCAAAGTAAAACTGAAGTCAGAAAAGGGCAACGTTGGTTTATAATAATGGTCATCTACAAAATCTTGTGGATAAGGAGGAAGGAGGATTGTGAGGAATTTTGCTTCCAAAACATAGGAAAGCATTGAAAGTGAAAAATGAACCTTTAAAGAAGATTGGGACAAGACCCAACCGAGCCAAAACATCCCAAAAGTACTTACAGAATTCATTCACTCCTACTCCATGAGCATTTAATTAGCACCTACTGTATGGTGTACTATGTCCTGAAGATTCGGGGAAAAAAATGAAGCCATTTCTCTGAAGGTGCTTACATTATACATTCATTTGCAGATGGAGTCAGAAATAAGACAACAAATTGATGTGAAAGGAAACGTATCTGCCAATATTTCTAAAATAATCTTATTTCGCCACTGGTGACAACAGAACTCACACTGGAATCTTGGGACCCAACCTGTTGTAAAAGGGAATGGGGAACAGTCTTCAGAATTTGAAGTCAGAAAGAGTTCCTGGACCTGACAAAATGCATACAGAAGAAATCTGTACTTGAGGCAGCACAATTATAATAGCCCTTGGAGGCTGATTTTCAAAGTATCTCAGAGAGGAAAATTCCAAAAGTAAGGAAAAAGTTAGAGAGGCTTTGACTACCCACAAAAGGGGACTGATGGGTTACCTACCTACCAACTCATATTCCTATTTCCTCATCTTTAGGAAAGAAGGGAGAAAACAAGCATTTATTAAGCACCTACTATGTGCAAGTACTGTGCTAAGCACTTTAGAAACATTGTTTCACAACAACTCTGTGAGGTCGGCACCATGATCATCCCCATTTTACAGCTGAGGAAACAGACAGAATTTAAGTGACTTGCCCACAGTCACACAGCTAACAAGTATCTGAGGTTAGATTGAATTCAGGTCTGACTCCAGGCCTAATGCTCTACCCACTATACCATCTAGCTGTTCTCTATACAATTTTGTAAAATTAGCCCACACAAATATCCAGAGTATCCTTGATGAAAATATGAGTAGGAAATTGGCTTTTATATGTGATTCTCAATAGCAGACCATATCTTCACGGCTATTCAATTGACTAAGAGGTATACATGATTCTGCCGCACTTATTGTTTATAGAAGAGTATTTGTGAGAACATTCATCTCCCTCCTTTTATTGGATTAAGTTATCTAGTCTTGAATTAATTCTTGCTCTGTTCTTCAAAGACCCTCTATTGAACATAATGTTTATTGTGCTATGGTTAATTTTGTAAAGATGTCATGTACATTTGTGGAATATATATATTCACCATATATATATTTATATATATATGCATACTCTTTTCTCTTCCCATTCCGTAGTTGTTGGAAATATATCAAATCTAACTTTAAAAAATTTTTCTATTTAAATCTTAATTTCTTTCTTATTTCTCTTTGCTTAGATGTATCTAGGTCTGCGAGGGGTCCATTGAGATGGCCAACTATTATAGTTGTACCATAGATTTCTTCTTGTAAATTAATTACCTTTTATCTTTAAGTAATTAGATGTTTGGATGTTTTATGCATATGTATTATGTATTGATAAAATTGTCTATGATGCCTTTAAAAATAATGTGGTTTCCCTGTTTAACTCTTTTGTCTTTTTTTTAAAAAAATTGTGACCTGGTTGAGATCATGATTGCCATCTCTGGTTTACTTTTTTTGGTTTGTTCACCTAAAGCGTAATAGGTTTTACTCCAGCTCTTTAATTTAATTTCTTGTGAATCTTTATGTTTCATATATTTTTCTTACAAATAATATCTTTCAAGGTTCTGTTTTTTTGTTTGTTTGTTTGCTTTTTGTAGGGTAATCGTGATTAAGTGACTTGCCCAAGGTGACATGGCTAGTTTAAAGTTTTTTTTTAAGTTCAATTTCCCACCCTCTTCTATTTTTCCAGTGAAATCAACCCATTTATTCTCAGAATTCTGATGGTTGGTTGTGAACTTCTTCCATCTTATCTCTCCACATCCTCTCCCCTCCAACCTCCCCTGATTCTTTGCCAAAAAAAAGAAAAGAAAAAAAAGAGAGCATATTGAGAGAGAAGTATTTAAACATAAAGACTCACATAGAATTAAAATGCAGGACTGAAGCAGAATCTATTATGTTTCAGGTGAACTAAAAAAAGCAGGAATGGCAATGATAATTTCAGACAATGTTACAGTCCAAATAGACATGATAAAAAGAGGTAAGTAGGAAAGTCTCATTATGATTAAAAGGAAATTAGCAACAATTTATATTAGTTCTTAATGTATATACACAAAATAACAGCATCTAAATACTTAAAGAAAAAGTCAGTTGGGGGCAACTAGGTGCCACAGTGGATAGAGCACCAGTCCTGGAGTCAGAAGGACCTGAGTTCAAATTTGACCTCAGACACATGACAGTTACTAGCTGTGTGACCACAAGCAAGTCACTTAACCCTGATTGCCCCACCGAAAAAAATCGTGGTGGAGATCTCAATGTACTCCTTTCAGAATCAGATAAATCAATAAGAAAGAAGATTTGGAATGAAATAGAACTTTAGAAAAAGTAGAGATTATAGATCTCTAATGATTGCTATATGGGAACGATTAATTTACATATTTCTCAGCAGCACATAGCAACTTTGCCAAAATTGATCATGTGTTGTGCCATAAATTCCTCACAAGTTCATAAAAGCAGAAATACTTAACACATCCTTTACTGACCATAATGCAATAACAGGTCTTTAAAGTAAAAATTAGAGATAGGAATCAAGTTGTCATAAGAGCAGAAAGAAGTACAGCTGAATTCTCCCTTACAACTCCTCCACAAAGATCTAGAAAATGAACCAGACTGAGTCCTAATTAGGAAATCCAAAAGAAAAAACTCATGGTGAATCACTTTTCCAGCACATGTTGGCATAGTGAAACAGGCAGTGAGGTCTGCAGGCAGAAGGGATGGAGTATAGCCAGGAACTGTAATATAGATTATGCTAAGGCATGGATTGAAAGAGGACCTTAACTGTATATCAGAGAAAGATGAGGTCCCAGACCCACACAGAGATACAGGAATGGGGGTCAAGTGCTGTTATTCACTGCCCATTTATAGGTCACAGATCCAGGGCACATTAGGGAGGGTGCCTGCAGCAAGGGGTGAGGAACAGCCAGGGCCCTAGGCTGAATAAGAAGCAAGTTCAGAAGTGTTGCTGTTTAAACCCAGGGACACCAAAAATTGTTGAGGTGGGGGCTTTGCCCACCCAAAAACTGTTGTTGTGTGTTGTGGTGGAACCATCTCAAAGAATTCAGAGTCAGACCACCTCTATTCCAAGCACAGGCATTTACTGAGATTGACGCCTCTCATAAAGCGGGCTAAGTTCCAAGAAGAACCAGCAACTTTAGAAAAAGCAAGATGGATTTTTATAGGGTAAAGATGCAATTATATAACAGAAATTTACATAGAATAGAGGAATAATATTAATATTGAAAAGGTAGGAGGAGTTTCTTAAGGGATTAGGTAACGGAGGAGGAGTCCCATCTATGGTTCGGTGGTTAAACATTCTGGTCATTCTGCCCTCCAAATGGCTCACTATTGTGGTCCTGTCTGGTTAAGACAGATAGTTAGCTATTGTGGCGCTGTCTTGGGCTAGATGGGTGATGTGATTGTGATTGTGTACAAGAACACACCTGTTTCTGTGGGAATGGGTCTGGGGGGGAAGTGACTAGAGGCAGTAGCTGGGTTCCCATCACATGGACACACCTGTTTCTGTGGGAACTGAGAATTCAGGGACACACCAGTTGTTCCAATAAGCAGTGAGGCATATATGAAGAAGTCAGGATATTGGCAGGGGAGTTAGGTAGCTACAGTGGGCCTGCTCTTCACTGGAGCCTGGCCTATAATGAAGTTAGAATATTGATTGGGACTGGGGGCAGCTTTATTAGGATTCCATCATTCTCCCCTCAAAGAGTTGGGACCCAAATTCATTTGGGAGAAAGGATGAAGGGCTCAGCTTCTGTAGCTTCTTCAGGCTGAAAAGGGGAGTAGAGCTGTCCCTGTCTCAGTGGGTCCTGAGAAGGAGGTTGCCTGGAATTGAGCATACATAACATCTAGGGGATGATGGTGAGTATGGACGGGTATCTGCTGCTTGCTGCCAACTGTAGGTAGATTGGCCTGTAATCTGAGAGATACAGATCTCACAGGAAAGTTCAATATACAGGGCCCAAGATATGAGAAGAAAGACAGATATATCTAGTAACAGGCAGCTGACTAGGCCAAGTACCCTTTTACTAAATTATTTAGGCTATAGAAAGGAATATAATTTTAGGCTGAGTAACTCAGGTCTAACACACACTTCAGTAGTTCAGATGTATCCCAGCCTTAGTATATATGATTATGATTAATATTGTGTTTGTATCTTGGTTTCACAAACTTCTTTTCCCTTTGTCTAATTGTTCCTTTATCATTCAGAAAAAACTGTTCTATTCCAGGGATTTAACCTTTCACTTGACTATGCAGGCAGGCAGATGACAAGCCCGGGCATTAATTTACCCAGTTGTTTGGGACATGGAATGACTACACATTCAGACTGAGAACAGCAAAATTTCACATACCTGCACTGTACTTTTATTGATCACTGGCTCTAATTAGAGAAAATTATCATAAAAGGAAAAAACAGACATGCCAGATGTGACAGGATAAAATATCCTTAGCTCTGTTTGAATTCAGATAAGAGTCACTTTAATTCCATCTCATAGCCAGACTCAGAAATAGCCCGGTGGAAAACATTCCTTTTCAAAGGAAGACGATGGGGAAACTGAGCCAGGAGGGTCCTATTCTAGATTGAGGCTAAAATTACCTTCTTGGCTTTTCCCAAAAGCAAACCTTCACCTGTAGCAGGATTCTCTCTGAGTACCTTGTGCCATTTCTCTCAGAACCTGATTTAATGCAGACAGCTGTATCTAAATTCAAACTCAAAATAAAACTAGTTGTGGTCCCAACAGCTTTTACCTCAAATGTCAAGTCCCACCAATCACAGCTTAGGGCTAGATATAACTGCTTTTATTTGTATGGAGTTGCAGTAAGCAATAAAAGTTTGCCATGATTTCCATACATAAGAGATTTCATTTCTCAGTAAGCCAAGTTCATTATTTAGGAACTCCATAACCCAAATAAGTTTTTATTTATTCCTGGGGCTGATGACCTTGCCCACCAGATGGTTTCTGGGGACTTGGCAAATTTACCATAAGGAGAAATCGATAGGCAGCCCAAAGAAGGGACTGATCTGGCTGTCCACCCTATGATGTTCTTCCTCTGGACTGATGAAAACCTTACCACACCTTATGTGTGGCCAGTGCCCTATTATCAATACTGATTTTTTTTTCAAGGATGTCCTTCAGTGTTCCCATATTTTATTTTTAGGATCCCAATACATGGTAGCTGGCACATGTGGCCTCTGGTCACCCCACCTTAGCCCTACATTGGAGGTAACTTTGACCATCTTCCTAAGGGACAGGAGTAGGGAGTGTCTACCCTGTGTACCCTTAGAGCTATTTTGGGATCAGCTTTAGGTTTTTAACATTATAACAATAATCCCAAATAATTTAGTTAACAATTTTTACCATTTTCAAAAGTGAAAGCCAACTTGTTTTAGCTTCAAGGCAGGATTAGCAGGATTTAATAAAATAATATACCTGGTTTTAAACAAATTTTTTTCCCACTGTCTTTTAGTTTCAACTAAATTCAGATTAAAAGTTACTTTGTCTAACACTGTCTCTGGCTCACAACAGTCACTCAAGTTTTCCAATATAAAAGAATTTTACTACAAAGTAAAAATACAATAATAACACAAACAGTAACATGACATTAATTGCATTTCCAAACCACATGTAAAAATTATTGATAGAGGATTGGTCTTACCAAGTGCAGAGGCTTATTGACTTCAGACTTTCTCATCTCCCCACAGTTGCACAGAATAGTAGTGGGGGTGGTCGATTTGGGAAGGAAGGAGAAGGAGGGCACCTCTACTTGTGTGGGAGAGACTAAGGTAGAGTCCAGCTCCTGAATTAAAGGTCCAGGGGGCACTGAGGAAGGAATTTTGGTGAATAATTAGGAGGGTCCCAGAGGAACCCACAAGCTTCCTGATAGGGGTTGCTCGGCTTTGGGGAACTTGAAGCAGAAACTCCAGGTTTCAGTGGTATGGGAGCAAGGACTTGGGATTTGGGAAGGAGAGGTTCATCTGCTTACCTAGAATAGTGGGCTTCAGGCCTAGAGCTGTTGCCATTGGGGCTCCGATGTAGCTGCTGTGCCTCCCCCTTGTTCTTGTTCCTTTCACCAGGTGGGGAAGTTAACTCAAATTCCCTACTATTCTAACTTTTCACTGCAGCCTTAGCTCGGTCAGAGCCAGGACAACAGGATGAAAGATCTTTCTAACCTTTCACTGTATGCTTTGCTTGGTTAGAGTCAGGATGACAGGGAGAAGGCACTGTAGCCCTACCCTTGTCAGAGATAGGACTACAGAAAGGAGAACTTTAGTGAGTTGTTTTTTTTTTACCTTTTGCTCAAGTAAACTTCACTCAGGTATTCACTCCTCTACAAACTTCTTTGAAACCGGAGCTTTTAACCTTCCAGTCAAGGTGAGTGGGACCCTGGAAAACATTCAGTGGCTCCTGGTCCCCTCTTCCCTGTACTGGAGAACTCAAAGTTTCATTTCTGAGGCATCTCCTTTTCAGATGTATTCATTTCCCAATTCATTTTAGTGTCAAATAGTAACCAGAATAAATTCAATTACCTGGATCTATATTCCCAATGATATTGCACAGTTCTCTTTCTGTGACCCAGGAAAGGGTTAAGTGCTAGTCCTATTCCAAAGTGCAGCTTTGAAACCTGCCTTTCTTTGATCAGTGAAGTGACCCCTTTTCTCTTAGATAGATCTTAGGGGGAAGTTTCCCCTTTCCCCCTTCTTCCATCTGTCTCTCTACCTACAGAACTTGGACAGAGTCCAAGGAAGTAGAAAGAGAGAGATTTTGTTTATTTTTTGTTTTTGCCAACAACTTTTCTGTAAGAGACCATCAATCTTTCCAGCCCAGATACAGTTTTTTCTTTTCTGGGTAGCTGCATTTTGAGTCCTACAAGGTGGCAGACTCAGAGATTTTTACACAGATACAAAGCAGACAGATATAAACAGAAAGCAATGATAGTGATGACTTTTCTTGGTCTTCCAGATGATACAAAGATCAAGTGCTGTTATTTAGTAGTCCCATGGGATGGGAGTTGGGACTGAATGCCAGTAAGCCCAAGGAAATCCCCCATATAGCCACATTCTTCTCTTCAGTGGCTTCCCACTGAAGAATGAAGAATTGAGTTTGTAAAAAACTCCCTGCAAAATTCCCCATGAAAAATTTGCTAACCACAAGGGCCCAAGCGATCCAGTCAAGCCTTCTATAGGTACTTGAAGGACCACCCAGCTATGAGAAGGGAAAAAAGATAGGATTACCTTTGGATTAGAGGGGGTCCAAATCAGAGACTCCACTCCACATGGAGGGGAAGGTAAGAGTCAGAGACTCAGGCTCACCCAGGGACACCAAAAAGCTGTTTTGGTTTAAACCCAGGGATGCCAAAAACTATTGAGGTGGGGTCTCTTGGTTCCTGACTGGAAATAGCAGCTATATGCTTCTAAGTCTGGGAATTAAGTAGGGACATAATTCCAATTCACTTTAGACCAGTCTAAAGCCTTCAGAGGAATAACCAGGTGTCCCAGAATGAAGGTGAGTCTCCAGTTCTATCACTCTCTCAGCCCAGATGTTCCCTTTAGAAAGACTCAGAGCTTGGCAGCTAGGTGGTGCTGTGAATAGAGCACCAGCCCTGGAGTTAAGAGGACCTGAGTTCAAATCCAGCCTCAGCCACCTAACATTTATTAGCCATTTGACCTTGGGCAAGTCACTTAACCCCAATTGCCCTATCTTCCCCCCTCCAAAAAGCAATAGAAAGAAAGAAAGAAAGAAAGAAAGAAAGAAAGAAAGAAAGAAAGAAAGAAAGAAAGAAAGAAAGAAAGAAAGAAAGAAAGAAAGAAAGGAAGGAAGGAAGGAAGAAAGAAAGGAAGGAAGAAAGAAAGACTCAGAGCCCAGTACTAACATAAAATGTGAAGTCAAGATGTAGCCTGGAGGAATGAGCAAACCAGCCCTCCAAAAAAGAACTATTTTGGTGACAAGGATGCTCAAGACACTAACTCAAAAGGACAGAATTACTCCAAAATATCTACAAGCAAAACCTCAAAGAAAAACACAACCTGGGCACAAATCATACCAGAATTCCTGGAAGAGATAAAGGAAGAAGTTATTTTTTAAGAGTTTAAAATTATTTTTTAAATCAAATGAAAATGCTGGAGGAAAAAAATTGGAAAAAAGATATGAGGGCCTATCTATATGAAAAAGATATGAACTGAAGAGAGCTTGAAGTTTGGCATAAGATGTATAAAACCTTACCTAAGCAACAAACTCCCTGAAAATTAGACTGGACCAAAGTGAAGGTAATGACTCTGAGATGACAAGAAACATAAAACAAATCCAATCTGGAAAAGTAGAAGAAAATGTAAGGAGTCTTAAAAAAAGAACAATTGACCCAGAAAATAGATCAAGAAGATGATTTAAGAATCACTACTTGAAAGTAGAGAGAGAGAGAGAGAGAGAGAGAGAGAGAGAGAGAGAGAGAGAGAGTCCCCTAAACATTATATTTCAATAAATCATTAAAAGATTTAGAAGGCAAAGAAAAAATAGAAACAATCTACTAGAAATCTCCTGAAATAAAAACTCCCAGGAACATTATAGCCTAAATCCGAAGCCTCCAGGTCAAAGAAATTGTACTGTTAGCAACCAGAAAGAAAGAATCTAGTATCAGGGAGTCACAGTTAGGAACGCAAGACTTGGTGACCACCACTTCAAAAGGAGGTAAGAGTTTGGGATATCATTTTTTCAGAAGGCAAATGATCTAGGATTACAACTGAGAATAATTTGCCCAGGAAACTGACTATAATACTGCAGGAGAAAATAAATGGAACTTAAATGAAATAGAGGATTTTCCAAGCATTTCTGATGAAAAATATCAACACTTCTTAGAAAATTTGAAATGTAAACAGAAGTCAAAAGAACCATAAAAAGATTTTTTAAAAAAGCAAGAAACCACAAGGCATTAAACAAGGAAAAAGCTGTTCATGATCTGATTTGAGGAGATGATACCTCTGTCCTCTCAATACTTACTGTTATCAGGGTTCATAAAGAGAATCTAATAAGACAGAGGATCTAGAAGTGATTTTGTTATATTTTGGTGATCTTAAAAGAAGAATGGAAAGAATGGGGGAAAGGGAGAGGAAGAAAGAGGAAAATACTTTTCTATAATCAGGGTACCTAAGTAGAAGACTTTACAAACAAGGAGAAAATGATAGAGTGAATGAGTGATACTCAAACCTCACCTTGATATGAACTGGTCAAAGGAAGGAAGAATGGGCATGGGTGTACATGTGTGCCTGTGAATGCACGCACGCATACACACATACACACACAGATACACACACTTGGGTAAAAAAAAAAGTTTGATTCAACAGGTGAATAGAAGGGAAATGGAAGAAGGCAGAATGGGGAAAACAGAGAAGGTAGATTAAGGGAAGGAATGATCCTAAGCAAAACAAACTCTAACCTAAGGAGGGTGAATCACAAAATGGAGCTTAAAAGAAAAGAAAGAACAAATGAGAAACTGTGTTTGGACTCTGCATAGAGGAAAGAGAAGGTGGCCAGGGGGGCAGATGAGCACATCACTCCATCGATAGCCTTTTCTTCTTTATTAAGAGGAAAGTGAAAAAGAAAGAGAAGGAAAAGTACAAGAAAATAGGATAGAGGAAAAAACAGAATTATCACAAATGTGAATGTGAATGGACCAGGAAAGCACAATGGATTAAAAATCAAAATCCAACAATATATTGCTTACAAGAAATACATTTGAAAATTAAAGATTAACACTTAATTAAAATAAGGCATTATAGTGAAATCTATTATGTTTCAGTTGAAGTAAAAAGAGCAAGGGTCATAATCATGATTTCAGACAAGGCACAGCAAAGGTAGATAAACAGGAAGACTACATCTTACTGAAATGTACAATAGACAATTAACTAATAATATCAATACTAAACATATATGCCCCAAATGGTATAGCATCTAAATATTTTTAAAATTTAAATGAGTTACAGGGTAGTTAATAAGCTACCTCAACTTATCCCCTTTAAACTTATTTAAGCTTAAAGAGAGCCCCCCCCAAACAATTAAAAGGTTAACAGAATTTTAGAAAAGTTAAATATCATAAATCTCTAGAAATTATTGAATGGAAATACGAAGGAGTACACATAATTTTCAGAAATGTATGTTACTTTTACAAAATGTGAGTATTTATTAGGGCATAAAAGCCTAGCAAATAAATACAGAAAAGCAGAAATATTAAGCACATATTTCATAGACTACCATGCAATAGAAATTATATTTGACAAAGATTCACTGAAGAAATTATTAAAATTTGACTGGAGACTAAAACTTAATCCTAAAAAATTAATTGGTCAATGAACAAATAATTTTAATGACAACTTAATTAAAGATAATGACAACAATGAAACAACATCCTGAAATTTGGGGGCTATAAGCAAAATAATCCTTAGAGGAAGATTTCTATCTCAAAAAACTTTCATCAATAGAAGAGAAAGAACAGACTAGTGAAACAAACAGACAAAAAGAACTAGAAAAATCAACAATTTTTTTAAAAACCCAATTAAGTAACAAATTGTAAATCTTAAAAATCAAAGAAGAGACTAACAAAATTGAAAGTCCCCCCCCCCGCCAAAGACCAGTGAATGAATAAATCTAGGAGCTATTTTTAAAAAATAAAATAGATAAGTTATTATGAGATTTGACATGTTTAAAAATGCTTTTTTGGAGGGGAGAAGGTAGGGCAATTGGGGCTAAGTGACTTGCCCAAGGTCATATGGTGAGGTTTTGTGTGTGTATGTTAAGTATCTGAGGCTGGATTTGAACTCACATCCTCCTGATTTCAGGGCCAGTGCTCTATTCACTATACCACTTAGCCACCCCCCAAGATCTGACATTTTTAAAAAGAAGAAAACCCAATTACCAGTAATAGTTAAAATTATAAATTCACCACCAATGATGAAAGAAAAGAAATTATTAAAAACTATTTCACCCAATTATATGCCAATAAAGCTATCTAAATGAAATGGATGCGTATTTTTTTTTAAACATAAAATGCTTGGATCAATAGAACAAGAAATAAAAGGCTTAAATATCATGTTCTTAGAAAAATAAGCTGAACAAGCCACAAATGAGTTCACAAAGAAAAAAAAACACCTCAGGACTAGATGGTTTTATAAGTGAGTTCTATCAAGCATTAAAAAAATAATTAATTCCAACACCACAAAAATCAAAATAGGGAAAGAATGAATCTTACCAAATTCCTTCTAGGAATTTCTTGTGTCCAGAGGGTACTGGACACAAATATGAGACAATTATGCTATTGATACCTAAACCAAGAAGAGTCAAAACAAAGATACAAAACTATACATCAATGTCACTAATGAACATCAATGCAAAAATATGTAAATGAAATCATAGCAAGAAGACTTCAGAAACATATCATAATGATTATACTCAATGACCAGGTTGAATTTATATCATGAATGAAGGATTAGTTCAATGTTAGGAAGAATATAAACATAATTGATGATATTAATAACAAGAACAACAACAAAAGGCATATAATTATCTCAACAGACACAGAAAATGCTTTTAATGGGATATAACACTCAGTCTTGTTAACACTAAAAAAACACAGGAATAAATGAACCTCTCTATCATATGAAAAGTAGAATTTGTCTAAAAACAAGAATCTAAAAAAAACCACATTATTTATATTTGGGTTAAATTAGAGGCTTTTCCTATTAAATTAGAAGTCAAGCAAGGCACAGGGGCACATTACTATTCAAAATAGTTATCGAGATAAGACAAGAAAGATAAATTGAGAGAACAAACATAGATAAAGAGGAAGCAACATTACCACTTTTTGCACATTATATAATGGTTTACTTAGAGAACCCAAGGAAGTAAACTAAACATCAATTGAGATAACGAAAAATTTCAGCAAATTTACAGGATAGAAAAAAAAACCTATGCATATCATCAGCATTTCTAAATATTACCAACAAAATCCAACAGGAAGAGATAAAAAGTGAAATTCTATTTGAAGTAACTACATATAAAGTATAAATGTTTTGTGAATCTGCTTGTCAAGATACATATAGGAACCACAAATACAACTACAAAATGCTCTTCACACAAAGACAAATTTAAGTAAATATAGAAATACTAATTGCTCATGGGTAGGTTGAGCCAATATAATAAAAAAAAATACCACTCAGATTGATTTACTTATTTCATGTCATCCTAATTAAATTATTAAAGGATTATTTTATAGACCTAGAAAAAACAATAAACAAATTCATCTGGTAGAACAAAAGGTCACAAATGTCAAGGAATTTTTGTTTTTTTTGGATGGGTCTTAAACTATACTACAAAGAGTATTCATCAAAATAGTTTGGTATTGTCTCTCAGCAGTAGAGAGGTTAATCCACGAAACAGATTAGGTTCACAATATACAGAAGCAAATAAACATGACGCACAGGTGATAAATCTCAAGATTCCAGCCACTGAGGGTAAGAAATGACTATTCATAAAACTGCTGGGAAAACTGGAAGGGAGTCTGAGCAAAACTAGGTGTAGACCAACATCTCATAAAATATACCCAAGTAAACTCCAACGTGTACATATCTTGGCATAAAGGGTTATAAAAATAAATTAAAGGCATGAGAAAGACATTCCCTATCAGATCCATAGATAGGGAAAGAGTTAATGACCAAACAAGAGATAGCATATTATGATCTACCCACATCTTTGAATCTGTTATCTCTCAGGCTCCCTGCTTGCTCACCTCCTCCCAGGCATATCTTAATATGAAGATCCTTAAGGTAATCGAGATGGTGAGGGGACTGGAGCACAAGCCCTCTGTACTGTTACTCATCCTTTGTTTTGGAAGAGGACCATGTCTTGGCTATGGAATGAATTGAATTAAGTAAGGCAGTTGCCCATAGTCATCAGTCTCATATCTTCTTCTAGGGTCATTGAAGTTCAATGAATGGCAAGACAAAATTCAACATGACTGGGTAACGTTGGCATCTTTGCTGCCTGACCAAGCTCTAAGCGCTCCACAGTGCCTGCTTCAGCCATTTTCACGGCCTGCCCATTGGAATAAATTGTTTTCATCCACCCATTATTTCAGGGGAAGTCTTTCCACACTTGAGGTAGACATTCCCCTAACTCACTGGTTACACTCACCTGCCTGCCAAGGTGCGGCCTCTGCACATGCTGCAGCTTCTTGGGGCCATAAGTGAGAAGTAGGTGAAGAGGGACACCAAAAATGGATGAGCAGCCCTGAAAAAGGCTCAGCCAGGCTTCACAGCAGAGGCGCTAGTCCTCCCAGAATGTCAGTCAGTCATGAAACATTTATTAAGAGCCTACACTGTGCTGAGTACTAGAGATAAAGAAAGGTCTTTGCCTTTGACAATCTTTGCCCTGGAGGGGTTCACAATCTATTGGGGAAGTGGGGGGGGGGAGATAGTGTGCAAACAGGTAGCTACAAACCAGGTCTACACAGGTAAATAGGAAATTATTTCCTAGTTTTATGCCCTCAGGTTAAAAGGGATTGGAATGGCCTTCTTGAAGAGGATGAGATTGATTTGAGGGGTGGGTCGGAGGCAGGTTATAAAGGGCTTGGAACACCAAGTAGTGGGTTTTTATTTCATCCTGGGAGTAATCTCTCTTGTTCCCTCTTTAAATGAGTTGACCTTGGTAGATTTCTGCTGACCAGGAAACCAAACCTGGTGAATTATGAGGTCATCAGTGAACAGACTAAAGACCAATCAGCGTTGAGTGACTGTGGCACTCCCAGCCTGGGTGAATTAGGGAGATCTAGGATCCAAAAAAAACTCTCTGGAGGATCCATAGACCCATACCCCTGGCAGTGGGAGGAACCTCAGGGGGCACCCAATCTAACCTCCTTATTTTTTCCAACGAAGAAACTGATATCTAGAAAAATTAAGTGCCCATCCAAAGGCTGACAGAGATGTTTGGCAGGCCCATTATCCAGGTCTAACTGCACAAAAAGCAATGCAATAGATTTAATTGGAGATGATTGACAGGAAAAGGAGGTGGGTGAGTCATGCCTTGGGAGCAAGTATGGTCCATGGGTGGCCTGCAGGATGCCTTAAGGGGCCTAGAGAAAAAAAGTTCCGAGTATATTGGGTGGGCTGCCCACCCTCCTGCTATTCTAGCCCCCAACATCACCCACAACCCACATATTCTCGTGGGGCACTTAATGGAGTACTAGGACCAAAGCCACTGTGGACCAGGAGCCAGGGATAGGTTTTTATTTGCATAGTTGGAGGAAGGGAGTCCACTTTCCCCACCAAGCGACTCACAGATCCATTCAGTTCCACAACTGAACAAACACAGGAAAAACCTCCCAAGGCTAAAGCCTTTCTAAATGGGCCAAGGTCCTGGTAAGTGAGTCGGAAATGTTTTTTCAATGGCAGGTCTTGGCACAGTTGTGATTCTGAACAGTAGCCCTAGGCCTGCCAGAGGGTAGGCTGGGGAACCTGTTGAGGCGGACGGCCCCCACAGGCAATCAGCTCCAGATGAGCCAAGGAGTGAATTCATCCTGCACCAGGCACATTCATTCTGTGCACAATAACAAGGGGCTTACTCTGCCACCTACTACTTGAGCAGATGACTTAACCCCTCCGGGCCTTGGTTTCCTTATTTCTAACAGAATAAATAATCTCTGAAGTTCCTTCGAGCTCTACACTTGATAAGAGCCTTCTTGGAGCGTCTCTTTTCCCCCAGGACTAGTTCAGGGTTTGGCAGATTGTTTTTTGGATTGGACTGGTGATTTTATTGACATAGACAATTTCCATTGGCAAATGCCTTCTACCCACAGAGTTAAGGAGTTGGGAGCAGGGGAGGGGAAGGAGCACACTGAGAGGTTCATGATTTAACCAGGGTCACACAGCCAGGATGTGGCAGAGAAGGTACTTGAATCCAAATCTCCCTGACTCCAAGCCCAGGGTTCCAGTCAGTGTGCCAAGGCTGCCTCTTGCCCAACTCATAGTAGGTATTAAATAAATGCTCATGAATTAATTGATCCCAGGTACCCACCAAATCTGTGTCAACTCTGTCTCCCAGGCTTATGAAAATAAAGAAGAGAAGGGGCCGAAACTACCCCATGGAAGCTCCTTATACTGGTCATTCAGGTCTAGTCATAATAATAGCTGTCCTTTCCAGGACCCTTTGAAGTTTGCCAGATGAATTTGGATGGATGAATGGGAGGTGGAGGGGATCCTCGAAGGAGGAATTTTGCTCTATTGTACATGTTGTCTCCCCTTTAAAATGTAAATCTCTGGAGGACAGGTGATGTTTCAATCTTATTTTTGTGTCCCCAGCCCAGGCCTGGCACTCAGTAAGGACTTAATAAATATTTGTTCATTGATTGGCAAATAAAATGCTTTATTTACAGTCAGTAAATAATCAGTCAGATCTTGCATTTTTCTTTTTTTTTTTAGTGAACTGTGTGACTATACAAATGTGGTCTGCTATATAATGTGTGTCTGGAATATGGCAGATACCTAATAATGGCTATTAATTACTTACAGTAATATGGCATATTATTAATAAGGAATAATGTTCATTGACTGACTGAATACAGTTTGCAGAACCTGACCTGTTGCTTCCTCCTGTTTCCATCAAGCTGTCCTCAGTAGATATATAGATCACATCCTGGAGAATTTTAGGGAGGTAAGAAAAGTTTGGTATGAACTGGTAGTTGGTGATGTCCTTGAGATTGCTGTGATATATTTTTTCTGTTCATTCTCAGTACCTTCCCCTTCCCAGAAATTCTGAGATTTTAGGACTTAATGCCCTCAAAATCGTGTCACCTACAGGACACGTCTCTCCTGTGCTTGCCTGATCTGGCCCAGCTGCTCACCCCAGCTTTGCTTTCCTTGGTGCCCTGTCTGCTTCCTCTCCTAACTGAGACATTAGCATCCATATGAGATGAAGATTATGTGCTTTTGGTGGATCCAACGGACAAGTCACTTAACTTCTCTGTTCTTATTTTCCTCATATGTAAAGCAGGGATGGCAATAATCTTTCCATATGGATACAGAAAGATGCATTTGTTACATATTTAATGTATATAAGGTATATATGCTATGTTCTGCAGACCTTCTCAGCTCTGGCTACCTTTGCTTTAAGGGCTCTTGTAGCTCTGGTATCTGTGATCTACGCTTTATAATGTTGTAAACGTCAAAACAGCATTTGCTCATTAGCTATTACTGCTGTTAATGAAATGTTGTAGAACTGTTGACAGAAAGCTCACATTTCTTTGCCTTTTTTCCCAGTTCCATCTTTAAATGATCAAGGAGCGGTCTGGCTTAAATGGATCTCTAGCCAAAATTTCTGTAAATTCATTTCCTCCTGTTTTCCTTTTCCGTTAAGTTATGAGGCAATGGGGTTCACGCCCTCCCCATTCCCCTGCTCCCCCCACTCCCATGTTCTGCTCAGAGTTTGAGGTCTGGCCAGTGCATAGCTGTGGGGTAACTAGTCAATTCCTGTTGGTTGAGATAGAGCTCATTTCTGTTTCTATAGTAAGAATACAAGGAGGCTAAGAATAACCGAATATAAGAATAATATGGTATTTATAGATAACATAATATGGTACTTGTGAGTGCCAGTTGCAAAAGACTTTTGAGAAAATTTTATTGTGAACTAAATAAATTTTAAAATTAAACTTTAAAAGTTTATTAGAATCGGGCGGCTAGGTGGTGCAGTGAATAGAGCACCGGCCCTGAAGTCAGGAGTACCTGAGTTCAAATCTGGCCTCAGACACTTAACACAAAAAAACTAGCCGTGTGACCTTGGGCAAGTCACTTAACCCCAACTGCCCTCCAAAAAGCAAAAAAAAAAGGTTTATTAGATATGACAGAAAAGGAAAATTATAAATGTTGGAGGAGATGTGGGGAAATTGTGACACTAATTTGCTGTTGTTGTAAATTGATCCAACCATTCTGGAGAACAATTTGGAACTATGCCAAAAGGGCTATACAATTGTGCATACCCTTTGATCCAGCAATACCACAACTAGGTCTATATGCCAAAGAAATTATTAAAAAGGGAAAAGGAACTCTTTGTACAAAAATATTGACAGCACCTCTTTGCTGTGGCAAAGTATTGAAAATTGAGGGAATATCCACCAGTTGGGGAATGGCTGAACAAGCTGTGATACATGATTGTAATGGAATACTGTGCACTATGAGAAATGACAAGCACAATGATTTCAGAAAAGCCTGGAAGGACTTACATGAACTGATATAAAATGAAGAGAACAGAACCAGGAGAACATTGTAACACAGTAACAGCAACATTGTAACGATGATCGACTGTGATATTGACTTAGCTTTTCTCAGCAATGCAATGATCCAAGACAGTTCCAAAGGACTCATGATGAAAAATGCTATTCACTTCCAGAGAAAGAACTGATGGAGTCTGAATACAGACTGAAGCCTACTATTTTTCATTTTATCTTTTTCATAGGGTGTTATTTTTGGTTTGGGGTCTGTATTTTCTCTCACAACAACTATGTCTCAATGTGTTTTGCATGATTGCACATGGATAACCTATATCAAATTGTTTACCATTTCAGGGAGGGGAGAGGTAAAGGAAGTAGGGAGAGATTTTAGAACTCAAAACTTTAAAAAATGTTTTAAAAAATTTTACGAGTCATTGGGGGGAAATAAAATATTATTAAAATGATTAGAAATTTAAGAAATAATAAATAAAACTAGCATTTTTCAATTACACTGGAAACTGTCAATCTCCATTTTATGGAGCTTGCTTTTCTTTTAAAATAGATAATTAATTCTTAGAGACTGACAAAGATGGTGGCATAGGAGGAAGGAGTATAATAATCCAGCTTTCTAACACAATTTCAGCAAAGACCAAGGAAAAATTGTAAATCAGGTAGGGATTGGGAAACTCAAGGAAAAACCACAGCTGGAAATTTTTCCAGCCCATGTCAGCAAAGGAAGACAGACAGAAATCTGTAGACACTAAAAAAGGGGTTCAGCCAAGAAAATCTCCACAGAGCCTTCAGACGGGGTGAATCTGTGGCCTGCCTCTGTGAAACAGGGTGAGGGGCAGCAGTAGCGGATACAGAGAAGACAGAGGTTGAGACTTGAGGCTGTGTACTGGGAAAAAGCAACAGTTGTGTGGCTTCCAAGTAGGGTCACAGTTTCAGCCCACAGACCTTAGCTGAGACCTATGGCTAAGTAACCAGGGCAGGGACCTCAGACCAAGACAAGCTGAATTTCTGTCACTCTCAACTGGGAGAGCCTTCCAGCTACTTGACAGGGACTTAGAACAGTAGTGTAGTATAGTGGAATTCTAACCATAGGAAAGCCTGAAATAGTGTAACCTGGGACCAAACCAGGGCTTGGGACAAAGAAGACAGTTATCAGACTTTGTCCTGGATTAGATCACCTAGAAAGAAAGCATTAAAGATTTGCAGATGTCTGTCCTGAGCTATCCTTGACATCCTTGAAGAACACAAAACCTAGAGAAAGTACAACTCCTGAGAACACATATAGCATTCCCCTCAGGAGAACACAAAGTTAGCCCTAACACAGAATCAGCATCTGAGAAGGAAAGCTGAAAGAACCAATGAAGGTGGGGGGAAGACCCACACTAAAGAGCTTTTGTGAAGGTAGAGCTCCCCAAGACACAAACCCAGAAGAAAATGACCATAAATCTACAAGGAAAGGCTCAAAGAATTATAAAGTTTAGGAACCAGGTAAAATAGAAGTACTAGAATAAACAAATTGAGAGCCTAAAAATCGTATTTTAAATGAAATGAGATCTCTAGAAATAAGAATTAGAAAAGAAATGAAACCTCCAGAGTAAAGACTTGGACGGACAGTTTAGTACAAGAGGTACATAAAACCTTACCAAGTTATAAACTCCTTGATAATTAGAAGTTAATGATTCCTTGAGACAAGACATATTAAAACAAAGTTAAAAGACTGAAAAAAATTAATAAAATATAAGATATTTCATATAAAAAATCATTTATATGGGAAAAGAGTTCAAGGGAAAAAATCTAAGAATAATCTGAGTACCTGAAAACCATGACCAAAAAAAAGAGTTTGGGTGCTACCTTTCAGGGCAGTGAGGTGGCGCCATAGTGCATAGAGGGCAGGGCCCTCTGTTTCCTGAGTTCAAACCTAGCCCCAGATACCTTCTAGCTGTATGACCCCGGACAAATCACTTCACTCTGTCTGCCTTAGTTTCCTCATCTGTAAAAGGAGCTAGAGAAGGAAATGGCCAACCACTCTAGTATCTTTGCTTTGTTGTTGTTGTTGTTGTTGTTTTTGGAGGGGGGTAGGCAGGGCAGTTGGGGTTAAGTGACTTGCCCAAGGTCACACAGCTAGTAAGTGTTAAGTGTCTGAACTGGATTTGAACTTGAGTCCTCCTGATTCCAGAGCCAGTGCTCTATTCACTGCACCACCTGGCTGCTCCCTCCAGTATCTTTTGCTAAGAAAACCCCAAATGGGGTCATGAAGAGACTAACATGACTGAAATGACTGCAGAACAACATTTCAAGAAATTATGAATGAAAAAATGCCTAGATCAATTAGAACTCAGAAAAAAAGTGAAAATAGACAGAATACACCGGTCATTTCCTGAAAGAAACCTCATAATAAACATTCCTAGGAAGGTTTGGCCTAGTCAAAATCCAGAGCTCCCAGGTACAAGAAAAACACTGCAAGATGCCGAAAAGAAGGCATCCAAATCTCAAGGAGCCCTTGTCAAGATTGCGCAGCATTTGATAAGTGCCATTATGAAGAAGAGGAGACCTTGTAGTACAGCACTCTGAAAGACCAGAGAGCCTGACAAGCAAGGATAACTTACCTGGCAAAGGGCAGCAGAAAGTGTGTCTCTGATGAGATAGAAGACTTCCACGTGCTCCTGAGGAGTGGAGACAAACCAAGAGGAAACTCTGAAAGGCAAACACAAGATTCAACATACACAGGACAAAGTAAATACATTCCAGCAATTAGAAGGGATCATGCCATACAAGGACAGAGTGTTTGCTTTTGAATAGAAGAAACAAATGTCTGATGGGGATCTTAATCTGCACAGTTAATAGAGAGCTAAAGACAGAGAGCCTAGGAATGGTTTTATTTTGTGATCTTAAAAGCAGAAAAATGGAGAGGTAAAAAAAAAAGGAGGAGGCAGAACGCACACACACACACACACAATTTGGTGCAAAAAAACCCCACTGAACTAAACTGGGAAATGGGAAGAAAATGGGAGAAGGGAAAGTAAAAATAAGATAAAGACAGAATCAAGGAAGGATTTAGGGTTGGTGTTCAATTGTGTCTGACCCTTCATGATCCCGTTTGGGGTTTTCTTGGCAGAATGACTCGCCATTTCCTTCTCCAGCTTATTTTACAGATGAGGAAATTAAGGCAGACAGGGTTAAGTGACTTGCCCAGGGTCACGCAGCTAGTCAATGTCTGAGGCCAGATTTGAACTCAAGAAGATGAGTTTTCCTGGCACTTTATCCACTGCAGCACCACCTAGCTGCCACGCAATCACAGATAAAACTACAATAAATACAGAAAATATAAAAAGATATAAGTGGGGGAATTATGTTAAACTCAAAGGTCCAATAGATAATGAATCAATATCAATATTTAATATCTATGTTAATTAATAGCATAGAATCTAAACAAAATGAAAAAGTTTACCAAATTTGAAGGACACGTAGCAAAACTAATAATAATTTATTATTATTATAATTAATAATATTGGTATTATAATAGCTAATATTATCATTATAATAATTAATAATGTGTTTATTATTTTAATATTTGGAAGTCTGACCAAAAGATTAACAAGGAGGAAGTTAATAATATAAATAAACGTTTAGAAAAATTAGAGGTGAAAAATTTTAGAATTTTAGAAAAATTTTAGAAAAATTTCTAATTAGAAAAATTATCTCTCTGGTTATTCTTATGAAATAGAAAATTGATTCTTAAATTCTATTCCGTTAAGATGTAGTCAGTTTTGATCAGGTCACTTAGGCCATGATTCTATTCTTGTAACTCCACCCACTTTCCGAAGAAACTTGAGTAACAACAAAAACAAAAATTCTAGATACATATATGGCCATCAGAGTTAAGTGACTTGTCTAGAATCACATAGGTAATAAGGGTCTGAGGTCAGATTTGAACTTGGATTCTCCTGCTTCCCAGGTTGGTGCTTTATCGACTATACTACCTAACTATACTGTCTAGATCTTATTAATTTAAACTACTGTGGCAACTCCCATACACCTGCAGACTAATCCCCTTATATGAGGACTTCTCCCTGTTACCTGAGAACCCAAGCTCATCTATTAATGACATAATGGAGAGGAACTGAGATGACCCTTATCCCTCCTCCTCATTGAAACATCTAGACAACCAGAAGAAGACGCACCTGTGTTGCTCAGAAATTTTGCTTAGTCATTTTGTTAAAAGACCCTATGGGTCCTCACTCTGGGTTTTTGGTCATTCAGAAAGGCCACTGACCCCATTTATTGGTATTGCTTCAAACTTTGTCTCTCAGAATTTCTCTTGTAATAGTACTGAATAATAAAAGAAAGAAATTTACATATTTCTCAGCTATACTTGGCACATTTACAAAATGTCAATGAGTACTAGAGCACAAAGACCTTATCAAAAATTGTAGGAAAGCAGAAATACTAAAATACTTCACTTACTAATCAGAATGTAATAAAAATTATATTCAATAAATGGTGCTTAAAGAAAGAATTTTAAAGTAACTGAAGACTAAATCACACAATTCAATTAAAAAAACCACATGGGGTTAAAGAACAAATTTTAAAAAAAAATAGAAAATTTCATTAAAGAAAATTACAGTAATGAGACATGCCAAAATTTATGAGATGCAGCTAGAAGAGTTCTGAGAGGAAATTTTATAGCTCTCAATGCTTCAATTAATAAAAGAGAAAAAGAACAAATCAATGAATTTTTAAAACTTACACTGTGATAAGTAAAAAATTCCCAACTAAACACAGAACAAGAGATATTCCAGAACTGATAGTCAAAGGGTAGTTTTAAAAACCAGTAGTCTTTACAAAAGAAATACTAACAGGACTGAGGGAAAACAGACACTTTACAGTTGGTGAAGGCATGAATCGGTTCAGTCATTCTGGAAAGCAATTTGCAACTATGCTCAAAAAGTCACAAAACTGTTCATTTACTTTGATCCAACAATTCCATTACTAGGCCTATACCCCAAACACATCAGAGAAAAAAAGCTCAAATGTATAAAGATATTTCTATAAGCTGCTCTCCTAATGGCAGAGTCCTGGATACCAAAGTGGTTCCCATTAACTGAGAAATACCTGAACAAGTTATAGTATATGAATGTAATGGAGAATTATTGGGCTATAAGAAATGATAAAGGGATGATTTCTGAGAAAAATAGGAAGACGGGGATGAACTGATGCAAAGTGAGGTGAGCAGCATCAGAGGACCAATGATGGAGCGTGCTGCCCACCTCCTGACAGAGGTGATAGACTTTTTAGATAGATTTTTGTTTGACTATTGACTATATTTGTTACAAAGGGCTTTTTGTTTTTTTGTTTTTTCAATTGAAGAGAGGTGGAAGAGAAAGGAAATAAATGCTTATTTAGTGTCTAAAAAGAAAAGAAAAAAAATTTGACACATAACTTTCAAAGCTGCCGTGTCTGTCTGTGATTCCTTCCGACCTTCTGTTCCCTTTTTGAGGGGTTGGGGACCCTGCCCTACTCTCCTTCCCCTGCAAGTCGCCCACCTAAGCTGGAAAACACAAAGCAAAATCCTATTACAAAGTATTTTCACAAAATTCACATTTGATTCTAATAACATTATTGTGATATGAGCAGGTGAACATTTTTATGTCTCTTTTACAGATTCAACAACCAAGATCCGGGACTAGAATCCAGGTCTAATGACTAGAGGCAGTTAGATGGTGTAATGGACAGAACACTGGGCCCAGGAAGGGAGAAAGGGAGGAAGGTGTAATGTTAATGATCTTCCCAGCCCATTAATAGGCCTCACATGGAGCCCATTAAGGGAAGCTTGCTTAGGGGAAGCTCACTTGTTGGAAGGTTTTCACACCTTTTGTTCAATTCTAATTAGGCCCTGAGTCAGGAGGGTTGTGATACTCCCTGGCTCTATAAAGGGTATATATAGACTGAGGTTAGCATTTTGCTTTGGGGCTCACTCATTGGAAGAGTGTTCTTGTGATTTGACAAGATTGGGACTCTGGGTAGCCGTTAAGGAGAGGGGGATTTCCCCCCCTCCCCAAATTTTGAAAAACCCAGGTGCTGGTGCTTCTCTCTCTGGTAACTATGTACATATTGCCTTGTTCAGACTGTTGGATCTGTCTGTTGATCTGTGCTAATTTCTCAGACAGTTAGAAGCCCCGTCTGTTGATATTTGTTTCTCTGCTTGAATTTTCTCTATTTTCTTTGTTTGCATTTACTCTGAAGTTCAGAGTACTGATTTTTCTCCTGAACTAATGAATGTAATTTAAAAAGATTAAATTAAAAAAACAACTATCTTTCCTAGTAAAGCAGATCTAAGACCCTCAAGAACTTTTATTTATATATACTTATCAATATGTTCTATATTAGAAATTGCAACATGTTACTATTTTGAAAATAGTTGCAGACTCCTTGAAAGAGTCTCAGATCACATTTAGATGACTGGGCTAGAGAGAGAGAATAGGGTCCAGGACAGAGCCTTGGGGACACCCACAGTTCATGGGGATGACCTAAGGGGGACAAAGGAAGCAGAAGAAAGTGAGAAAGAGGGGTCAGCCAAATGGAAGAAGAATGAAAAGAAAGCAGAATCAGAAATACTTAGGGAGAAGAGAGTGATGGACAGCGTCAAAGGCTTTGGAGAGGTCAGGAAGAATGAGGATTAAGAAAAAAATCAGAGTTGTATTCTTAGTATTTTTTAAAATAAATTTTTATCAATACCTGTTTTTTACATTGCCAAAATTTCCCCCACTTTCCCTCTCCCTGGCCCTGCCAGAGAGCTATCCAATATAACAAATAGTACTTTTTTAAGAAAAAGAGAGAGAGAAAATCAACAAAACTGCAGAGGAGTCAGGGAGGGCTCTCCTCATTTATCTCTGCCTTGGGGCCTCGCTGGATCTTTGTACTTTCAGAATACAAACTTCTATCTGTTTTGTGGTTGTTCTCCATTGTTGTAATATTGTGTATATTTTCCTGTTCTGTTGACTTCACTGCATCGCTTAATTCTAGTCTTCCTAGACTGCTTTTGGATCCATCACATTGTTCATTTCTTAGAGCAGGTCACAGTCCATTGCATTCAGGTGCAACGACTGCTTATTGATTGACTATTAATGATTTAGTGGTTCCCCAATCGATGGCCATCTAGTTGCTCCTAGTTCTTTACTCCCACAATGAATGCTACTATAAATATTTCATTGTCTGTCAGGGCTTTCTTATTTTCAATGACTTCCTTGTCATATAAGCCTAGTAATGGAATCTCTGGGTCAAAGGGTACAAACATCTCAGTTACTTTATTTGTTAGAGTAAATTGTTTTCCAAAGTGGTTGTACTGATTCACAGCTCTAGCAATGCATTAGCACGTCCATCTTCCCACAATTCAACAATGTTGTTATCGTTTCAGTTGTTTTCACGTCCGAGTCTATATGACCCTACAGACAAAGCCCATGGGCAAAAATACCAGAGTGAATTACCTTCTCCTTCTCTAGTATGTCCTCATCTTACATATGAGGAACCGAGGCAAGTAGGGGTTAAGTGACCTGCCCAGAGACACACTATAGCAAGTATCCAAGACCAGAATTGAATTCAGGCTTGGTGCTCCATCTGCCATAACACCTGGCTAGCCAGACTGTGCTCATATTTTGCCATCTTTGCCAATTTGTAGGGTGTGAGATGAAATCTCAAGTTTATTTTATTTACATATTTCTTATTGGTGATTTGAAGTGAACTTTTATGAGGTCCTTTATTTCAAGAATAATTTGTTCATAAGCTTTGACCACTTATTTATCTTCTGAGGAGAACAATTATATACTATATAAATTCATTAGTTGTTTATGTTTCCTGGTGCAATGGGAATGGGAATTTGAAGATGTTCCCTGCCCCTTAATAGACCCAGGGGGGAGTTTGAAGACCTCTCCTGCTTTGAAAGTAAACTCCACCCTCTAATAGGCTGGCTGTAATCACATGGAGCCTGTGATGGGAGAAGTTTGCTGAAGGGAAGCAGAGCCCACAGGAAACTGGTCAGAGCTAGCAAGATGGTGGGGGAGAGAGAATGTTCATTAAGGAGATAGAGAGGTTTGTGAGTAAATATTGATCTTGTTGTATTGGTTTGTAGGAAGGCTGAAGGTTCTGAGAGCTATTAGGGCTTCTGAATATCTTTGATACTGTGATGGAACTGGCTTACTGTTTTGGGATTGGATTTTCTGGTGTCTAAAGAAATGCTTTAGTTCTATCCTCTATCTGGAGAGTCTGGTACATTTGCAATTGAATGTCATGTGATACTTACAGTCATGGTCTTTATCATGATCATGGGCACTGTAAATATTACACTGGCACTCCACACAGAGACCAAACCCTTGTCTCACATTTATGGATAGGAAATGGATTCTTAACCAAACAAGGAACTGAAACAATTACAAAAGATGAAATAGATACTATTGATCACAGGAAACTGAAAAATTCTGTACAAACTTAATGCACCTAGTATAAGAAAGGAAGCAATTAAGTGGAAATTTGTATCAAGTTTCTCTGATAAAGGGTTGGTATCCAATATATATAAACAATTAACACACACACACATATATATACATGTACATGCACATATCTGCATATATATGTGTATGTGAGATTAATATCTATTCCACAATAGATAGATGGTCAAAGGATACTAACAAAGAGTTCTGAAAAAAGGAATTGTAAACTCCTAACAACCACAGAAAAGAATGCTCCAAATCCCCAACAATAATAGACGTGCAGATAAAAACAATCACATGCACATGGCTAGATCGGCAAGCAGCCAAAACCCACAAAGCCTTGGGCTTGAGAGTGCTGGGGAGAAACTGAAAAGCTTTTCCACAAACAAAATTAATGCACCTAGGAGAAGAAGGAAAACAGTTGAATAGGAAAAAAAAAATCTTCATATCAAATTTCTCTCACACATAGACAACTATATAGATAAGGCTGAAAAGATATAGATAATGCTATTTATACATATCCTTTAACCATTTATCTATTGGGAAGTAGCTTTTGGTCTTATCTACATCTGTCAGTTGTCTATATATCCTGGATACCAAACCCTCATCAGATAAATCTGAGGGAAATATTTTTCCCCATTAACCACTTCCCTTCTTGTCCTAGCTTCTGGGTTGCTTATAAACAGGCATAAAAAGGTTCCTTCATTGGGCAATTTGTTGATTCAAGTGGCACCTTGATTCAGTACAGTGAATCTGGTGAAGGCTTCCTTGACTCATTTAGGACCACATGTTTCCTGGCACATGCACAGATTCCCTGCACCTACTGTCACGTGCAGAAGGCTAGACTGGCATGCAGCCCACTGCACCAGTACATCTTACTCTGTGTATTTGAGAGAGATGAGCAAATGAGTTAGATCCAAACTTGGGTAGGAAGAAGAGCTTAGATAAATTTCATCTGGGAAACTGTCCAGCACTTTCAGGGAAATATTAATAATGCAAAGGCATTTTAATCAGACAATAAAACATCCTCTCCTACAAAAATATTTAAGGGATTTTTTTTAAAGCTTCGGTGGGTCTGGAGGTCTTCTCTGCATTGAGAGAATGATAAACTTTACAAATATATTGATACATGAAATTTATAGAAATTGCCCAATGGAGATGCAGTACTGCAGCCCTGTGCTATACATCACAAAAGGTTAAGAATTTATCCAAGAGATGAAGATAAACATACTTCAGTGGCCTAAAAGCTCACCTTGTTGAAACTTCACTGAAAACCTAAGGTGCATAATTTTGATTAGACTTGGAAAAATAGACTATTCATCAAAAATCTACTTCATATCCAATGTGAGAAGTCTGGTTTCATGATGAACATTTAAAGAATGTCAAAAACCTTTTGAATTCAGTCCCAAATCATGTAAAAAAAAATCACCTGATTGAAACAAAAGGAGGACATGCTGTGTATTAAAAGTTTTTTTGAGGTGTAAAAAGTTAAAAGATGAACTATGTGTCAATTTGATTCATCCCAGCTAATTTGTGTACCCCAGTAGGATGGAATTCTTTCTCTGCTACTTAACCACCTGTGTGGCCTTGAGGAAGCCAACTGACTGCCTGGTGACTCAGTTTCCCCCTTTCTATTTGAGCTTTGAATGTAGTATTTGGGACACAGTAGATGTGGAATTAATGCTTGCTGACTTGTCAGTTACCAAATGAGTCTGACCTGTTCCCCAACCCTGGAATAGAGGGTCTCAAAGGTACCTCTTAAATGATGTTAACCTAAATGTTCAGTGAATTAAGTTGGATTTTGCAGCATTTTACTCTAACAACTAGCCCAGTAAAGTTTGCGAAGTACTTTACATATATTTCCTCAACATATTGTAGTGAAAAGAACACTGGATTTGGGGCAGAGAAAAACAGAGTTCAAAGCCCACTTTAGACAAATCAGTAAGTATTTGAATTAATATTACTTAGAAAGTATTGCTTTCCCTCTCTGCGACTCTGTTTTCTCATCTGTAAAACGAGATTTGTCTCAACAATCTCTGGTGGTTTTTTGATCATTTGACTCAATGATCATTAAAACCTTCAGGCTCTATAGTATGACCTCATAATAAACCACAGAACTTGGGGAAGGGAAAACCTGGGTTCAAATTCTACCTTAGACACTGTTACTTACCTGTGAGATTTTGGGCAGGTCAGAATGTCTGCTTTAGTCTTTTTTGCCCCTCCAGCCCTCGGCTTGAGTGTCAGGCACGTGGTAATCCCTTCAGTACTTGCAGACTGACATTTAGCTCCTGTTTCCACCTCTGCAAAAGTTCAGAGGCAGGAATGAGTGTGAGCTGATCAAGGGTTCTGAGGAAGACCAAGCTGGCAGGAGCAGATGGTGTGGTTTGGGGAGAAAGGTCAGATCCTTTTGTTTGGACCAGTGGCACATCCTGGCTTCTCCAGCCCTTCCTAGTGTGGTCACTTCCTGCTTTTTTAAGTCTAGTGACCCAAGAGCACCGTCTTCCTAGCTCTTCCTGGCACTGGGCACTTTCATGCCTGGAATACTCTGTTTCCTGGTACCCTTCCACTAATTCCTCTTAATGCTCCAGATTTCCTTCTGAGATTACCTGACATTTAGACTTTGTTTTCTGTGCAAATATTTGTTAGCAAGTTGTCTCTCCCATTTTGCTGTGAGCTCCTTGAGGGCAGGGGTTCTGTTTTGCCTAATTTTGTACCCCAGCCCTTAGCACAATGTCTGGCATGCAGCAGGCATTTAATAAATGCTCATTGCTTGTGGGGTTGTTGACTTGATGCCTGTCAAGGTGTCATCATACCTTCCCTTGAAAACTTCTCTCCAACTGATGGGGGTGGGGCCAAGAGGCAGCTCATCCCACTTTTGGATAAATTGAATTTTGAAGAACTATTTCCTTACCTCGAGCTTAAATTCACCTCTTTGAAACTTACAGCCCCTTGTTGCTAGCTCTGTCTTCCAGAACAAGTCTATTGTCTCTTGTGTATGATGGGCCTCCAAAGACTTGAAGACAGATGTCAACCACTTCCTTCACTAGCTTTTTCTTATACATGGCCAGTTTCTTCAAATCATTCCCCATTTGGTCTGGACTGATGCTGAGGCCCTTCAGCTGCCCACTGCTTTCCATTCCTGCCCAGGCCAATGCCCTTTCCTCATACCATGCCCCCTGCCTCTTCAGGAGGTGGTAGCCCATCCCTGGTCCTCCTCCTGCTCCAATGTGATCCTCCCTTCATGCTTGTGGAGCTGATGTGGCCTGAGGAAGCCAGGGTAGACTGAAGAGTCTCCAGTAGTCCCCTCCCTCTCCACAGAGCTGGCAGATCAAGGACCTCTTTGGGAATGCGAAGCCTCCATACTCTTGGTATTAGTGATTGGTTTGCTCTGCTAGGGTCCTTGACTCGGTCTTTGGACTCTTTTGGAAAACAGAGGAAGCCATCCCCAGGTGCCCCACACCTTCCTTCTTCCTCGGGCCAAGTAGGTGAAAGGCTGAGCTGGCATCTGGACAAAGGCTGTCATTTCAGAAGTACTCAGAGAACACACCTGGCCTGGGCTCCATTCCTGCTGCAGACAAAGAGGGGGCTAGCCTCCATCTGCCACAGCCTTCAGCGCATCCCCTCCTATCAGCCCGGGTTCCATGCAGCCTCTCAGGGGTCTATGAACAGATTTCCTGGGATCCAGGAACTCAGAGGGAAAAAACTGGCACCTTTTCCTTCATATAATTGGTTTAGCCTTTAAAAATATTCTGAGAAGGGAATCCTAGGCTGCCCTAAGGAGCCCAGCATATCAGAAAGGCTGAGAACCCTGATCTAGAGGTTCAGCAATTGTGCAAACAGTGCTAGCTTCAAAATCGGGAAGATCTCATTCAAATTCTGCCCCAAACACTGGCCAGCAAGTCACCTGTTGTGCTCCTGTGGCCCAGCCCAGAGAGTCAGAGTTAGAAAGGAGCTCACAAGGGATATAGGCCAACCGGAGGGAACTAAGGCCTAGAGGGGGGAGAGCCTTGCCCTGAGCCACCCAGGGCTAGCACCAGGATCCCAACATGGGCTCAGGTGCCAGTCTGAAGGGCCCTGGCACCTTCCCCCTGCCCGTGCACCCTCAGGCCTCCCTTGTCTTCAACCAAAGCAAAGGACTTAGGTCTGCTCAGCCATGAAAGGAAAGTCTCCTGTCCCTCTCCCAGCCACCCTTCTAAAGAGTTGAGCTCAATCACTGCCCCCACCCCACCATCCCTCCCCTCCTTTGTCCTCCGCACTCTGAGCCTGAGCCTGACTGGCTCCTGAGGCAGCTTGCCACCTTCTACCCAGAGACTAAAGCCAGCTGTGAAGGGGGTACAGTAAGATCAGATTCCAGGTACAGGATGGGGGAGGGACATGATGGGATCTAGTAGTTTGGGGGGCCAAGACCTGGAGGGTTTGGGGCAGCTCTCAGTCTGAGGAGCCAGCAGCCTGGGGTGGTACCCTGGAAGGCTGGTGGGATCCTGGGCTGCCTCTGAGAAGGAGGAGATGACAGCCAGGCTCTCCTCTGGTCTGGACAACAGGGCTAGTCTTGAGGGTGAGGGCATGGAAGAGGGGTAGGCTCGGGCCTTGAGTTCACATCCAAAGTGATCAGAGAATGAAGGAACTGGGACCATCTAAGAGAGAAGAGAAGACGGGAGGGAAGAGGGGGAAGCCATAGGTGGATTCAAGTATTTGAAGAGCTGACATGCTGAAGAAACATTCTCCTCACAGTGTCTGGCATACAGTAAGTGCTTAATAAATGTGTGTTGATTGTTGACTGACTGACCGGTAAAGCCAGGAGTGGCAAAGAAGCAAATCTAGACTTCAAAAGTCAGAGGGAGAAACTTCCCAACAAGGAGAGCCCTTGAGAAGGGGTGGACTGGGGAGGTGGGCTCCCCATTTAAGCAGGGGCTGGACAATGACTTCTGGGCACGCTATGAGGGAGGGCTCCTTTCAGATATGGGTTGGACTAGAGGGCCACTGGGCCCCTCCCTCTGGGCTCTCAGACTCTGTGACCCTCCAGTCCCCAAATCTCCTGGCTTCTCCTTGGAGCTCGTCCTGCTTAGCCTCCCCACTGAAAACAAGAATTCAGAGTGAGAGCAAAGGCCAGGTACTGCCGAGTCACAGGGCCTAGGGCTGCTCTAAACTCCTCACTCTGAAGGCCCTGAATGGGGAACGGGCATCCCCACAACCACGGGTGGTGACCAAGGTGGGTTTTGAACCCAATCCTTACATATCCAATTCAATGTGCCTTCTTCTGCATCCCAGCCGCCTCTGTCAATAAGAGGACTGGATGTGGTCAATCACATGACTGCTTGGAAACCCCTGGATGGTCTTGCTGGCCCCGGGCTAGAGGGAAGGCAGTTGTGCAAAAGAGAGATTCCTGAAACACCCCCTCCTCTCTCATCTCTTGGATAGAGCCCAAGAGCCTCCCTGGGGGGCCCTGGAGACATCTAAAAGCCTCTGTGCTGGCCTAGGAAGCCAAGCTGTGTGCACCAGGCTCTCCTACAATGTCAGAATCTTAGAACAGAGAATGTCAGAACAAGGGGAGACCTTAGAACAGGGACTGTCAGAACTGGGAAGAGGTGGGTCACAGAATGTCAGACCTGGGAGGGCTCTGGAACAGGGAAATCTCAGAAATCTAGGGGCCTGAGAACAAAGAAGTTAGGATAGCCCCACAAGGTCCGACCTCCTCATTTGACAGAGGCCGGCTTGAGAATCAAAGGTAGGCCTTTGAGCCTCAAGCCAGAACTCTGACCCCAGTAATATACTATCTTCCCTTGTCCCAACAGCCAGGGAATGGGTGGCTCTGTGGTAGGCTTTATCAACCTGAGCTTTCAGACTTCCTCATTTATCCAGAAGGTGTCCAGAAGGTGAAGGGTCTTTGGAACTGGCATTAAACAGGGTTGGCCAGCCATACTGCACCTCCCCAGCTCTCTCCCTCTCCCTTTTAAAGATCAGCTCCTTAGAAGGCATGGGCAGCTCACAAAAGCAGCCAATTTGAGCCCTGTTTGTCCCCATGCCCAGAGTGAAGAGGAAGCCCCCTCTAGCCTCCGGCTCTCCCCTTCTATGCCATGCTCCTTCACCATGACCTGGCTCTGAAGAAGTCCCTGCAGAGGGGAGCTGACCTTCTCAGCTCTGGGTGTCTCAACACTGCCCACTCCCACCCCCAGGCAGGGCAAGGGAGATGAGATGAGGAGAATGGATCCATTTTTGACATTTCCTGGTTAACACTTGACTCGCATATTACACAATGTTGGAAAACCCAGGTAATAAGGATCACCACAGGTCTCTGCCTTCAGGTAAACTCTTCGTTTAAAAGGGAGGAGCATCAGAAAGCCCTCTGTAATCCTCATCAAAGCCTGCCCACCCTCAGGAGCCATACATTGTGCTGGCCTGCAGAAGATCTGTTGGAAGAGTATGGAAAGAGCAGGGCTTTGCCACCGTGGTCTGAGTCTCTGCTTCCCAATCTGTGAAATAAGGGGATCTGAATAAAATTAACCCGGGATAAGGATAGATTTGGGTGGGGGGAAGTTCCTCCTTTTCACTAATTTTGGGTTTCCTTTGTTTTTCTATTATTTCATTTTTATGCACTTAAAAACATTGTTTCTAGAAAGGATGGACCAGATATCTCTTCATTGGATGGCTCAGGGGTCCACAACACAGACAAGGTTAAGAATTCCTGGACTCCATGGCCTCTAGGCACTTCCGGGGCAGATGCTTGCTGTCTTCTGCTGATGTGAGGCCTGGGGAAGCTTGGGAGGACAGGGTGTAGGAGGGAGTACAGAAAGTCTGAGGTTTAAAGAGAAGAAGAAGAAGAGAGGAGAAAGTTGGAGACCACTCTTGGAGGGCTCTGATGGTTGTAATCAGAAGGTTAATGCTGGGGTTACAAAGCACTTAGAAGGGGTTACCATTCTGTCATTCACCCAGGCTTCAGTCTAGCCAGACACTTGTGTCTGGGACAGACCTGGTATCCTGTTGCAGCAAAGACCCCAGAAGAGTTTGTTTGCTCTTAAATTCAATTTTGTTTTCACTTCTGAATTTCCTCCCTCATCCCCATCTATTGAGAAGGCAAGAAAAAGAAAACATATTACAATTATGTATATACACATTCCTTCTCTCCTCTCTCTCTGTCTCTGTCTCTGTCTCTGTCTCTCTGTGTCTCTGTCTGTCTGTCTCTCTCTCTCTGTCTTTCTGTCTCTGTCTCTCTGTCTCTCTCTGTCTCTGCCTCTCTGTCTTTCTGTCTCTGTCTCTGTCTGTCTGTCTCTCTATTTCTGTCTTTCTGTCTCTGTCTCTCTGTCTTTCTGTCTCTCTCTGTCTCTGTCTTTCTGTCTCTGTCTCTCTCTGTCTCAGTCTCTGTGTGTGTCTCTCTCTATACACATACGTAATATATAATATACATACACATGTGTATATGTATGCATATACACACATATACACACACCCCCTGAATCCATAGGCCCTCTCTCTGGAGGGAGATATCAGGTTTCATCATGAATTCTCTGGAACGGTGATGGATCATTGCGTTGATCAGAGTTACTATGGCTTCCATAGTTGATTACCTTTACAATATTCTTATTATTACATAAATTGTTCTCCTGGTTCTGCTCACTTCACTCAGCGTCAGTTCGTAAAAGTCTTTCCATGATTCTCTGAAACCATCCCCTTCATCATTTCTTACAGCACAGGGGGAGAAGGTCTGATCTCTTTCTTTAGAGACTAGTCTCTTTCCAGACTTGGCTGGGTCCACTTGAGCCCAGACGGCTGGAGTAGGCTCCCCAGACACGCATTTAGGATTTAGGCTACAGGCTGTGGGTCTACAAATATACTTTCTGTTGAATTATCTGCATCCTTGCTGTCCCCCTTCTTCTTACTTCTCACCCCCAGTTGAATGGAAGCACCTGCAAGCCAGGGATTTTCAAGTTCTCCTATATATTCTCAGTACTTAACACAGTTTGGGGGACAGGGTAAGGCTTAGGAGCTGTTTGTTGAATTGTATAGAACTGTCAGGTGAGGAAGGGAGCAGAAGCAAGTCACCCTTAGGCCACTGATCACCCCTGACTTTGGAAACGTCGAGGTCATTCAGACCTCCACCAAATATAAAGGTTATTCTGAGCCTCAGGAAGTCCTAGTGCTGAGGATTTCAGGGAGGCCACACTCTGGACCCCTTTCACCACAGACCCCTCCCTCCAGTCCTCCAGAGTAATAAGCTTTAATTAATTAATTAAGTAAGTAATTGGCTCTTAAGGGAATGGTGTATGAAGGGAAGGCCTCCCTTCCAGTTCGATGACCAAAAGCGTCCATGACATGAGTGGGGGCCTCCCAGGCTTTCATTCAAACTCACTTACATGCTTCAGATAAAGTGGACAAATTCTTTGAAGAGACAGAGAGCAAGAGGACATTGGGAGTGCAAAGGACAACCAGAATATTGCCGATTCACCTGGGGCGATCTGAGTGTTTGGGATGGTACACAAGCCCTGATGCCTCAGGTCCCACTCTCACCCCCAATTCCCTACCCCCTCCACAGACACACCACACACACACCACACACACCACACATACACACACTTATCCCCAATTCCCTACCCCCTCCACACACACACACACCACATACACACACTCACCCCCAATTCCCTACCCCCTCCACACACACCACACCACACACTACACACACACACACACCACACTCACCCCCAATTCCCTACCCCCTCCACACACACCACACTCACATACACACTCTCCTTCCCTCCCTCCACCCCCACCCCGCCACTAGCTTACATTAGGATAGAGCCGAGGAATTTTCTGGGCATCTGGTCAGTGACCTTTTCTAGCCACAACAAAACCTGAACTGCCTTCACCTTCTAGAGCATGGAGACTTGGGAACTTGTATGAATGATGCCCAGTAAAGTGAGCAGAACCAGGAGAACAATGTGTACCATAATAACAGATTTGAAAAGACAAACACGTATGAAAGACTTCAAAACTCTCATCAACACAATTCCAGAGGATCGGTGATGGAACAGGTTGCCCCCCTCTAGCAAGTTGGCCAGTGGAGAGGTTTTGGGATTTTTTTTGCTTGAATATGTTTATAAGAAGAATTTTGTTTTTCTTGCTTTTCAGTGGAGGAGGTAGATTAGAAGGGGGGATGGAAAGGAGATAACGCAGATCTAAAAATAAAATAGAATGGAATTTGTTTTTAAAAAGAAATGACTTGACCCCACTTACTTATTGTATCTATACAAAAGTTAAGGCCCAGAGAAGGGAAGTCATCTGTAATGCCTTATGTTCATTCCCCCGTTCACACACACACACACACACACACGATCTCAGAGCTCAAGCTTCCAAGTGGGAACCAGACATTGAGTCAATGGCCTGTCAGATGTTCAGTCTTTCAGAGCTGGCCACTGTCCCTTAGAAACTCTGCTTTGTAACTTGGCATTGTGGGCACCCAATCTACTCTTAGAATTCACTCAACTTTTGAGCACCATATACAAACATTTGCATTACAAAATGGTAAACACACTCCTCTTCCAAAGATTAATGATTGTAAAAAACAGGGACTAGCAACCCCTGAACTCACATGCCCCTGAGTAAAGGTCATGCCAGGCTAGGACAGTTAGGTCATCCTGTCTGTCATGCCAGGACTTGGCAGCCCCCACCCTTGCCTACATTCCTGCTGCTGCTCCCTTTGTCTCTATGACTTGGACGGTAGGGGTGGTGGGGATGGCACCGAGCCAAAGCAGAGCAAGCTTGGCCATTCCTCACTTGCCCAGCCTGACATCCTTGAAGAATAAAGGGTCTGTGCCTGTTTAAGCAGCCCTTCTCACTCCCCTCCTCTCTTCAAGGGTGCTCCCTTGAAGTATCCAGCTGATGTGTGCCAGGCAGAGGCAGCAAGGCCTGATGTCAGAGTGGGAAGGGGTCTCAGAGGGGGTCTAGGAGCCAATCCAAGTGACCATCCAGCCTTTGCTGAAAGCCCTCCAGAGATGCCCACAAGACAGCCCTTTGTGATTTGAGGCAGCTCTGTTTTCCAAGACAACCAAGCCAAACTAGGTTCTTTCCAAGGCCTCTCTGTGGCTCCTCCTTCTGCCCTTTGGGACCAAATAGTCAGCGTGTTCTGTTTTCCCCCCACACCCGCCTTGGTGGAACATATTTCCTTGATGAAATTTTCAACTTGTGAATATCTGTATTCAACTCTTTTCCTTGGCCAAAAAAAAAACCCAAAACAAAACCCAATCCCCCAAAAGAACAGAACTCCAATCGTCTTCTCTTTCACAGAAACATTGATTTGACCAGGTACTTTTTGAAGAACTGTTTCAGCTGTTGTGCTTGGCTCAAGACATTTATTTTCCTTGGGACTATTCCCTTCCCAGCTCTCCCTCTGCTCTTCTATCCCTCTCTCCTTTCTTCCTGTCCCTAAAGATTGACCTGACAATATTTCAGTCAACTGCCCTAGTGGCAGCCAACCTCGGGTGCCCACATGAGACCTAGCATCAGCATGGTGAGCCCCTGGGGGTGGTGACCTCCCCAGAAGCAGGGCCACCCTGCCCACTTACAGTGCAATGCCTCATAAATAGCAGACATTTAATAAATGCTTGTTGACTTAAAGACAAAAAGGACGGGCCCCACACGTACCAAAATATTCCTGATAGCGGTTTCCAAAGTAACAAAAGACTATATATATATATATTTTTAAAGTGAGTGCCCATCTATTAGGAAATAGCTGAACAAATGTGGCATATGAAACAATGAAATACCATAAACATTATTTATTTGAGGAATTCAGGGAAACATGGGAAGATTTGCACAAACTTGCACGGTGCAGAGTGAAGGAATCAGACTCAGAAGAACCTGCAGACAAAGTAACTAGAAGAATGTAAAAATTGAAACAGATGAAACATTCAGCAACTAGAGTCTATCGGGTGCCTCCTGTTTACCAGGCACTAGGGATATGAGGACCAAGAAAACAGCCCTGCCCTCAAGGATCTTACATTCTATCAGGGAAAAACAGCGCATATCCATGGAGCTAAATTTAAAATATTCTGTTGTTTTTCAGTCCTGTCTGACTCTTCATGACCCAAGACTGAATTTGAACTCGGCTCTTTCTGAGTCTGGTGCTTTATCCACCATACTACCTACAATATAATTTAGTGAGGGGCAGGACTGAGGGAGACAGAGAACTGGTGGGAAATGGGAAAGGTGAGGCATGGAGAGTGCTGGACCTGGAGTTGGAAGGGCCCAAGTTCAAATCTGACTTCAGACGCTTACTAGCTGTGTGATCCTGGGCAAGTTACTTGACTTCTGTCTCAGTTTCCTCATCTTTAAAACGGGGGTGATCATAGTACCCGCCTCCCAGGGTTGCAAAGATCAAGCAAGATGTTTGTGAAGTGCTAGCTCAGTTCTGGGACCACAGGAGGAGCAATATAAATTGTATTCTATGGACCAAGATACAGGCTACAGATAAATGATAAATGATAGAAGGTGGTACTTGAACAGATCTTGGAAGGCAGGCAGGCAGGCATTCTGAATCCTGGTGTGAGAAGGGAGGGCATCTGAGGCATGGGAGATTGTACAAAAACCTGGCGTCTGGAGGTGTGTGAGGAAGACCCAGTAGGTGCCAAGGGGAGCAATGCAGAATAAAGCTAAAAAGGGGGTGTTTTATATGCCAGATGGAGGGGTTTGAATTTGATCCTAGAGGCAGTAGGGAACCACAGGACCTCCTTGAGTTGGGAAGGAATGTGGGCAGACGGGTATTTGGGCAGGTGAGCAGCAGAGTAGAGGATGAACCAGAGAGGGCAGAGGCTGGACCCCAGAGCCCAATGAGAAGGCAGCTGCTGGAATAGTCCTGGTGAGGGCCTGATGGGGGCCTGAACCAGGGTGAAAGCCAGGGTGTGAGTGGCATGATATCACAGAGGGAGAACTGATGAGACTCAGTAACTGATTGGAAACTTGGTTTGAGGGAGGAGGAAGAAGCCAAG
Source organism: Pseudocheirus occidentalis (assembly GCA_028646575.1). Taxonomy (NCBI): domain Eukaryota; kingdom Metazoa; phylum Chordata; class Mammalia; order Diprotodontia; family Pseudocheiridae; genus Pseudocheirus; species Pseudocheirus occidentalis. The sequence goes on along the minus strand of CM053601.1, from coordinate 185,427,755 downwards.
GTGAATGGGAGGTAACGATCCCAGATGGAAGGACCTTCATTCTACAAGCCAGCTGGATTAGGGCCTTGGGCCTGGGGGTCATTCAGGAACACAGGCCCTGCTGATGGAATAGCTGGCTGCCCCTCGAAGATGGGGAGCTCACCACCTCTTGAATACCTCCTGAAGCATTCCCTTCTACTCGGGCTGGTTCTCATTCTTCTGTTGCTCTGAATCCTGTTCATTAGGGTCAGACAAAGCAAGCCAAGTCCCTCTTCCACCACACAGCCCTGAGCGTCCTTGGGGACAATTCCAGGCTGAACTTCTGGTCTCCACCTACTGTTTTTTGTTCTGCCTTCCAGGGCCAAGGACAGACTAACAGAGTCTCGGAGCCGAGAGCTCTATGGGGTCAACTAATCCAGTTGATACCTGAACATAAATCAACAGCATTCCCATGGCAAGAGGTCGTCACCCCTTGCGTAAGCCTTCCAGCTCACTACCTGGCAAAACAGCCCCTTCCACTGCCAGACAGCTCTGACAGCTAGAAGTCTGTTTGCTTGTCTAGGCCCAAATCTGTAACCTCTCCACTCATCACCTCTCATTCTGGGCAAATGGCCTTGTGGGGCAGAGGGGATGGCTGGGGGCAAGAACCCGGAAGAAGGTAAAAGGAATTATACCTGGGAACAGCAAAGGCTCTTCACAACTTTATCGTGGGCCAGCCTGACTTCAGATCTTCCTGGGCTGAAAGAAGTATCCCCCCTCCCCAGTCCCTACCCCCAAACCAACCAGCCTAATGCACCAGCTGCGTTCCTTCAGGCACCAGAAATCTTGGGTTCCAGGACATTTCTCCTTAGGGTGAGCAGACATCAGTGGTTCATAGGTTACAGAAACAGAGGAAGGCCTGGAGCCCATGTGGCCCAAGCCCAGAAGTAAATCAGGGTGCCCAGGAAGAGCTGATGTAGCATGTGGTCCCACTCTCAGCCATTCGTCCTCCCTTTCACACATCCCCCTCTCCCACACTAAAAAAAAAAAAAAAAAAAAAAGCAAAGCCTTGGAACAAATAAACATAGACAGGCAAAACAAGTTTCTGTGCTGATCATGCCCAAAACTGTCTCCTTGCCATGGAGTGGGGGCAGGATGCAGGTGCTCTCTGGCCCTGCAGGGGCCTGGCTCTGGCCCAGCTGAGGGGGCCTGGCTGTGGCAGGATACACAGAGGCACAGTAGAATGCACCAGTAAAATGTAAACTCTTTGTGGGCAGGGCTTTCACTTGGGTCTCTGTCCTTAGCACCCAGCTCACAAATGACATACACTTAGGTGCTTCCAAAATATTTGGTGATTGATGGAATGACTTTTTTAAAAGATCATTGGACAAGAAACCTGAAAATCCAGGTTCTGGTCCCAGCTCAGCTTCATAGAATCAGGCACAGAATCCTTGGATTTGAGACTTGGCAGGGACAGCAGCCACCCAGGTCTATTCCAGCCTAGATCCAGAAGGAACCCCTTCCCCCCAGGGCCCTGACAAATAAGCCTGAGGAGGGGGGACTACCACCCCACCTGGGGACAGCACTTCCTGACGTCAGCCTTCAGTGTACCTCTTTGTAAAGAAACTCCTCAGAAATGGCCTCGGGTTCTGTAGCCATCCCTTCCTCCAGAGACACCTCTTCCAATACTCAAACACAGCTCCTAATTCACCCCCTCGCTCTTCTCTTCAATCTGCACAGCCCCGGGTCATTCACCCAAGCCTTCTACAACATCTTCCTTGTCTCCTCTGGACACTGCCTAGCTCTCCTGAACCTCTCCGGACTTGGGCCCCTGGGGGGAAACACAAGATTAACCAAGATTCTTTGGCTCCCTCAGCATTCAAACATCCTAGAACAAATTCCCCCCTTAAGAAAAGGGTGTGCTCTGTAAAACTTGGCCTCAGTCAAAAGGAAGCACCTGAGGACCTAGAAGGCCTCGAGGCCCAAGGTTTAGATTGTGATCAGTTAATGATAGATTCCTGGTGGGCACTTGTGAGCTATTCAGTTCAGTACTTGATTATGAGCTAGAGCCAAAGCATTCAATAAATCAGAATCTACTTCAATGCTTGCTTTCCTTCCTTCCTCCCTCCCTTCCTCTCTTTCCTTGTTCCCTTCCTCCCTCTATTCTTCCTTTCCTTAATCCTTCCTTCCCTACCTTCTTCCCTCCCTCCCTCCCTTCCTTCCCCCCCCTCCCTTCCTTCCCCCCCTCCCTCCCTTCCCCCATCCGCTTCTTCCTCACTTATCAGGACAGAGTACAGAATCATTCTCACTCCATTATTCTTAGAAGCTACGTCTCTCTTATTATAGCCTAAGCCCTCGTTAGCTTTTTGGGGAGCCTTCAGAATACAGCGGGCACCACACCCTCCGAGCTCCTGGCAGTGCAGCCTCACTGGCCCACCCTGTCCCTCTAAGCCAGGCGCGACCCTTCACTGTTTCCTAATAGACTCCTAACAGCCGCGGCCCCGCCCTGAGGAGTCCTCGGGCCGGCGGACTCTGTCCAGGGCTGGTGATGAGCATCCCAGCGAGGCCTTTATCCCAGACGCCTTTTCTCGGCTTCAGTTGCCTGGGCGGGGGCGGAGGGGCCAGAGGGGGCGGGTCGAGCCGCTCCGAGCAGCTCATACCGGGTGGAGCGAAGAGCAGCCGAGAGGCCGACCCGCTGTCCTGGGTCGGGCCATAAACAGCCAAGCCTGGAGGCCCTCAAGGCTGAGCGGGGCTCCCCAGGCCCCCAGTTATCTCCATCTGATTACATTGCTTGCTTTCCTCTCCGATTCGCTGGCGTTGGTGGTACCACAGAGGTGCTCCTCGGAAGCCTGGGGCGGGGGTGGGGCTGGTTTGTTCCTTGGGGGTCTCAAAGCTCTGGGCTTCCAGGGGAGGAAGGGGCCGCTAATCTGGGAGGGTTTGCCCTGCGCTCTGAGGACAGAATTTGTTTTTCCCAAAAAGCTTGTCTGTGAGCCAGGCCTGAGCTGCAGGATCCAGCTGCAAAAGGAGTCTTAAGTTCCTGACCCTGAATGCCTCCCCTCCATCCACTCTCCCTGGCTCCCTCAGCCTCAGTGGGAGGATGGGAGCTCTTTCCAAAGCCTCAGAATAAATGCTAATGTAATACATGCATCCCTAAAAATGAAGCCTCCTGTGCTGGTGACACTGACACATTAATGGATTAAATAAATAAGGCTTTCCAGGCCTGGGGCTAAAGAATGGAGACAGAGACACAAGGGAAAAGACAGATCCTGCCCTCAAGGAGCTTACAGCCAAATGGGGAAAGAAAAACCCAAGATGGAACTCAAGTAGTCCTTAGGGTGGGGGGCTGGGCGAGGCTAGAAATGAGCGTGGTTGGTGTGAGTGGGCACCTCCACAATGGAGGTTCCAGAAAAGCACTTACCCATCCCAGGAGGTGGTGACCAGAGGGCTGAAGGCATTGCCAGGGCATAAAGGCCACTTGGACTGAGTTGGACAAGTCCAGGGAGCCATAAGGTGGGTCCACATTGCCTCAAACTGTGAATCGGTTGGGTCATCCTGTACAAACAATTAGTAACCTTAGGAGAAAAGTCATTGAGACCTCCTACAGGCCATTGGCTTGTCCCCAAGAAAGTCAGTGCCAGAAAGGAAGATGCCACATTTAACAAAATACTCATGGCAGCACTACTGTGGTACCAAAACCCTGGAAACAGTGGATTCTGATCAGACGGGGAATGGCCTCCAAAAATGGGGGCACGGAAATTTGATGGGCTATTACCGTGCCATGAAAATGTATGAGTGGGAAGAATTCAGAGGAAACCGGCAGGATTGTGTGAACTGATGTACAGCTGAGAGACCCAGGCATACAGTGACAAGAACAATGGAAATGAAAGGGATAGTAAAGAGACCCCAGAACTATCTAGTTCTATTACCAACCTTGCCCTAAGAAGACAGAAGGATGTGCCCTCTCCCTTTATGCTAAGAACAGGGCACTGTGTTTCCTGTTGGAGATGCCCAGAGCTTTCTCTTTTTAAAAAGGGAAGGTTTAGGTGGGGCAGAGCTGGGGGGGGAGAATTGTATCTGGAAATAACCATGATACAAAAAGCAAAGGGCATCATTAAGACTTTTTTCAAGTCTCTCATTTTATTCAATGGATCTGAGTTCAAATCCCAGCTCTGCCACCTACCAGAAATGGAATGGGGGGCAACCATTTGGGGGACTTGGGACAATTCATTCCCCTATCCCTGCCTCAGTTTCCTCATCAGTAAAACAGGAATGTTGGACTAGACATCTTCTAAGGTCCCTTTCATCTCTGAAACCCAGGAATGCTCTGATCTGGGGCTTCTTCCTTCTGTAATTCCCTACCCTGTAGTCAGAAGGCATGCACTCCAGCTCAGGACACCACTCTGGCTTACTCTAACTCACCTCCAACTACAATCCTCAGCAAGTCCCCAGGCCCCTCCCTAGGCTCAGTTTATCTGTGATAAACTGTGATATGGAGTCAACAAAAACCACAAAGAGCTATAAATAAGGGAGAGGGGTTCTGTCCAGTGGCAGGTCCCGGTCCTTGCAACATGCACAAGGTTTTCTGCTTCAGATCTAGGTGTAGATTTACGGAGCTTGTTTCCAGATATGCATGAAAACACAGAATGACTGATTTTTTT
>CM053601.1:185404772-185422639 GCA_028646575.1 Pseudocheirus occidentalis | reverse complement strand
CTGGCCAAATCACACAACTTTTTCCAAAGTGATCCCCAAAGCAAAACCTCACATCAGGGCATATATAGCCTTCTCCTGGATCAGAGAATGTCACAGCCCTCTTGACCCACTGCCCAATCACAAAGTAATAAAGCGTGGGCATTCCTGAAGAACAAGCCTCTCGCCACAGGCTCCATGTGGCCACATTCAGACTATTAGGGGGCAGAGGATACTTTCAAATCAGGGAAGGTTCTCAGAGTCACTTAAGCTGCTTAAGCAAGATCTTAAGATTCCCAAAACAGGGCGAAGGCCTGGGGAAGTAAGTTTGAATGTCGTGTGTGTGCAGAATGGCGAGGGGGCAGGCTCTATAGAGGCTGGAGAGGCAGGGTGTAACAGGTTTTGAAGAGGTTGAAATGCCATGTAGAGAAGGCTCTGTGTTGGACCCTGGAGGCTGAAATGGTCCCAGCTGGGGCCCATTAGAAAGCCCCTGTCCTTGTCTGGATGAGGGGGACTCAGGCTTACAGCAGGGAGGGGAAATGGACAGGGAGATGCGAAGGGAGAAGTTTATTCAGGGCCAAGTGGAGGACAGGAGAGCCTGAGGCTGGGCATCTGGAAGGATGGTGGTCTCTCTGAAGGTCAGTAGTGGGGTCATCCACTGGGGAGGTTAGAGATCAGTCAGATGTTTCATTTTAAGGGTGAGGACACTGAGGTGCAGAGGGGAATCACGCATCTAGAGAGCTGGTACGGTGCTTGGGGGAGAACAGAGGCCTGTGAGTCCCTGCTCTGGCGCTGCCTGGCTCTGTCCTCTTGACCAAGTTAGCCAACTTCTCAACCTGCCTCAGTTCCTCCTTCAAAAATGGGGCTTTAGTGGGTGATAAAGCTAAGGGAGGGGGTATAGTGGGAGATGCCCTCTCCTTGGAGGACTTGGGGCCCAGCCCTGCTAGCTCTGCCCTCTCTCCTAGGCTCAGGCAGGATGGCTGCAGCATGACTTTGGACATCTCTCTGTCTGCCGCACGTCCACATGGAACCACCTGATACACCACTTTGTGATTGGCCACCTGAAGGTTGGGAGGCCACAGCACCGGGTCTGGGGAGGGTAGAGGGCTGCCTACCTCCTCACCCCCTCAGTCAGTGCCTGTCGTTTCCAGGGTGCCCCTGCCAGCTGGTGGAATCACATGCACTTCCAGCACCACGCCAAGCCCAACTGCTTCCGGAAGGACCCAGACATCAACATGCACCCCCTCTTCTTTGCACTGGGGAAGGTTCTGTCAGTGGAGGTGAGCAGGGGCAGGAGGGAAGCAGGCAACCACTTGAGCTCCTGGGGGTTCCCAGACCCTAACAACAGCCACCTCCACCCCCCAAGGCAGGGACCCCCAGAGTAGGGATAAAAGCGAGGTTCAGGGATGATGGGGAGGAGTCAGGCCTGGGCCTTTCCTGAGTCACAGGCCTCGTGTTCTCACACCTCGGTGCCTCTGCATCAGTTCACGATGGCGGAAACAACACTGGTGATTGGGGGGCCCCCCGCTGCCCGAATCTGTGCCAAAGGATTAGAACAAAAGGCCAGGAGGGCAGGCCACTGAGGGGCCTTCACAACAGACACCTGCAGAGTCCTGTACTTGGGTGATCTACAGAGGTGGCAGCTAACTGGAGTCAGAAGATCTGAGTTCAAATCTAGCCTTAGATACTTACCAGCTGTGTGACCATGGGCAAGTCATTTTACCTGTTTGCCTTTGTTTACTCAACTGTAAAGTGGAGATGACAGCGCCAACCTTTTAGGTGGGTGGTTGGGAGGACTGGGTGAGAATCTCCAAAGGGCCTTACCAGCCTCAGAGCCCTGTAGAAACAGTGTTAGCTTGGACTTATGCCAAGATTGCACATGATGCCATCCTGCTCTCGTGGCATGCCCAGTCTAGACGAGAGGGCAGAGTGAAGTGTCATGACCCCCAGTGTGAGAGTGAGGGGGCTAAGGGAGGGCCCCTAAAGCTCTCTGGTCCTTGGGAGATCAGAGAAGACTTCTTGAGGGAGGGGGTCACAGGGGTTCAGCAAGCAAGGGCGGGGAGGGTGTTGGGGGGAAGCATCCTTCCATTGGGCCGGCAGAGGGCCCGTGATGCACTGGGGGTCCTAAGAACCGGCGTCTGTCACCCCATGCCATCCTCACAACATTCCTGAGAGGTCCTGCACTCAGCCTTCCCCCATTCGGCAGATGAGGAAACGGAGCTTCCAAGAGCATAAGTAGTTTGTCCAGGGCAACACAATCAATCATTCAGTCAATAAGCATTCATTGAGTGCCTCCCACTACGAGGCACTGTGTCAAGGACGTGACACAGTTGGCACTACGTGTCTGAGGTGGAATTTGAACCCAGACCTTTCTGACTCCCAAGGCAGGTTATCACTCCCCTCCCCCTCTAACCCCTGGAGAGCTGGTTTGTTAGCAGAGGAGGTCTGGCAGGGAAGGTTCCAGAAAGGGGGACATGGCTTGGCAGGGGTGGAAGGAGAAGGGGCTGTCCAAGCTTTCCAGGTGGAGGCTGGGATGTACCAGGTGTGACCTTGGCAGGAGAGGTCATGGGCAGGGCCAGGATCTGCCTACCGTGTGGCGGCTCTGGTCTTGTAGGCAGCTGCCGGGAGGGGGAGGCTCTCCCAGGTCAGGAGTAGGCCCTGGACAAGGTGCTCAGCCTTTCTGGGCCACAGCTTTAGCCGTCCCTGCTAAAGACCTCAGAAACCCAGCGTTCATTCTGGCCCCTCCAGCCACTAAGTGCCTTACTGCTCCTGGGGAAGCTGAGTGTTCATCCCATTTTTGCCCACACACCAAGAATTACAAGGGATCTCAGCATCCCTCCTGCTTAGCTGGTACCTTGGCCCCAAGTGTCCTTGACAGCCTCCTAGAGATGGCCTTCCAATCTCCTCAGTGACCTCCAGACCTCCTCTGTTACATGTTGAGATAAAAGAGGAAGCCCTGGGGAGCTGTGGGGGCTATAGGCCTGGGTGCTGGGCACTCTGCTTTGCCCCAGGGGAGAAGCTAGCGGGGCTGTGTGAGGAAAGTGTCCTGAGACATGGCAGAGAGCCTTAGATGAGCTTTCTAAGCTTCTTCTGGCTGAGTGCTCCAATGGCTCCCCTTTGGGGAGGGGGGAGGGGCTCAGAAGGCCAGGGTCCCTCAGGCTTGAGTGACCTCACAGTAACCATGGGCACTCAGGCCTCTTATCTTGGCAGCGTCACTGGACAGGCAGGGTCTGGGAAAAGGGTGTGTGGCTGGCCTGGGGGGGGGGGACAAACTGGCCCCATATCCAAGCTGGCAGGGCAGGGGCCCACAGCCCTTTCTGGCGTCCCCCTTGACTTCACCCCTCTCCTTTCCAGCTCGGGAAACAGAAGAAGAGATACATGCCTTATAACCACCAGCACAAGTACTTCTTTCTGAGTGAGTGTCCTGCCTGGCCGTGGGGTCAGGTGGGGGCCATAGAGCACGGCCTTGCTGGCCAAAGGTCCCTTCACCTGGTCCTGCCTGGGCCACTGGAGGGGTGGTGGGCATTCCTGCCCAGGTGGGAGGGTCATTTCTCTTGAGGTGCCTGAAGGACCCACTTCCTTTGCTTCTTTTTTGAAAATCCCCTTTTCTCCTTCTTGGTGGAAGAGCCTGGACCTGAATCAGTCCCTGGTGCGTGGAGGGGGAGGGGGCAGGTTCTGTGGTCAGGTGGGGACCAGCCAGGCCCCACAGGGCTGGTTTCCAGGAGAAGTGCATCCCTCTGGACATTGGCCTAGAGAAATGGAGGCTGGGTTAAAAGCAGCCCTGGAGGGGCCAGGGTAGGATACTGGACTTGCTGGGGAAAGAGGCAGCAGCAATTCTCAGGGCCTGAAGTGTCCCAAGTACCCCCTACTACAGCCGGGCCCTGCAAGTCTGTTCAGACTGACCATCCCTTTAAAAAAGGCAGACACTCCTGAAAAGGCCGAAGAGGCCTTGGTGTGAGTTAACTTAGTCACACTTATTGTTTTGAGACCTGCCTTGCTTAGGATGACTATTTTGGGCAAAGAGGAATTTGTAGGGAGGTCATGGTCTCTCTTAGTTGAGAGTGCTCTGGGAAGAAGTTGAGTACTTGGGGATGGCCCAGGGCTGGGATGCTGTTCAGCACCGTCCGCTCCCCTCCCACGGATGGATGGATGGATGGATGGATGGATGGATGGATGGATGGATGGATGGACGGGCGGACAGATGGACAGATGGATGGATGGACAGATGGACAGTGACCTCCTGGCTGCCCGGGCTTGGCGAGTGACAATGCTGTGGGAGAGATGGGCCATCTCCCATCTGGCAGGTCTTCTGATGGCTGGCCTTGCAGCTTCCTAGGAGAGCTCCCTCTAGAATTCCCCTTCTACCTAGCTTCTCCAGGCATGAAGACCTTTCTTCCTCCTCTTCCCAGATCTTCTTGATTGGCCGTTTTGGATTTCCTCAGATGTTGCCATTTTGCTTCCCCCTTTTCTTAAAATGCCAAACTATTGTCTTGTACCCCCAGTGCCTAGCACATAATTGGATTTAATGAGTGCCCATAGAGGACGAGATGAGCAGGGGCCGGCAGAGCTGGAGGAAGCAGCTTGCTCGCTGCTTGCTCAGCGGCCGGGCCTGACAGGCCCAGCATAATGGCCCTGCTCTGCCCCTTGCTAGCTCTATGACCACAGGCAGGCCGAAGTGTAAGGTTTGGACTAAGGCTCTCAGGTTGCTCCAGCCCCCAATTCTCTGACCGCAGGATGGAGTGGGCAGCTGTTGGGCCCTTCAAGGTCGCTCACATTTCTGTCTTTGCAGTTGGGCCCCCCGCCTTGCTGCCCGTCTACTTCCAGTGGTACATCTTTTATTTTGTGTTTCAACGCAAGAAGTGGGTGGTGAGTGTCCTTGGGCCAGCAGGGCTCTGGGGCTGGGGGTCAGGGTCAGGAGACTCGCATCTGCCCCTAAGCCAGGGACCTTGTCCTGTAAATAAGGATATGAGACCACTGAACCGCTCACATTGTTGAACACTGCGAGACAGACATGGGAGGGAAGGGGGAGGGTGTTGTCTCTAGCCGGCCTTGCCTCAACAGGTGCTTCTCTCCCTCCATATCTCAGGACTTGGCCTGGATGCTCACCTTCTACCTGAGGATCTCCTTAACTTACATACCCCTGCTGGGCCTTAAAGGCTTACTGGGTCTTTTCTTCATTGTCAGGTAGCGGCTGAGGGCAGGGTGGGAAGAGAGGGATCTTGGGGGGCTCAGGTGCTGGCAGGAGGAAGGGGGAGGGGCAGGCTAACCTCTTTCTCTCGGGGAGGGAGGGGTACGTTTTACCATGCCTCCTCTGTCTTTACTTGCTCAGGTTCCTGGAGAGTAACTGGTTTGTGTGGGTGACGCAGATGAACCACATCCCCATGCACATTGACCATGACCGCAACGTCGACTGGGTATCCACCCAGGTAATGCCTAGAGGTGTTTGGGCAGCCGGGGGTGGTGCCCAGGGCCTCAGAGGGCTTGCTGAGGGGCTCCAGAGTGGGCAGCAGTGACTGGGGAAGGGCCTCGCTGCCCCGGGAAGGGCCTCGCTGCCTGGGGAAGGGCCTCACTGCCCTGTGCTGACTTTCTCCGGCAGCTTCAGGCAACGTGTAACGTGCATGAATCTTTCTTCAATGATTGGTTCAGCGGGCACCTCAACTTCCAGATTGAGCACCAGTGAGTCTGGGGGGCTGGGGGTGGTGGGGAGATGGGATGCCCCACAGCCCAGGGACTGAGGAATGAGGGGTCACATAGTCCATCCAGCTCCCCTTATTTTACAGATGGGAAAGCTGGGCCCCGCAGAGGGGAAAGGACTTGTCCTCAAATGCAAGCCTATATATGTATATAAATGCCAGCCTTCCAATGTCTCTGCTTGGAGAGGAATCCTACTAACTGTCTCTCCCCCTCTCCTCCACAGTCTTTTCCCCACTATGCCAAGACATAATTACCACAAAGTGGCCCCACTGGTGAGATCCTTGTGTGCCAAACACGGCATCAAGTACCAGTCCAAGCCTTTGCTCTCTGCCTTTGCTGACATTGTCCAGTGAGTACATGGCCTTGATGAGGAAGGCAAGGGAAGGGCCTGCACATGGCTATTTGGGAGGGAGAGGGGCATTGTGGTGGCCTCACGGGCATGATGTTCTGCCCAGGGCCAAGTCTCTCTTCTCCCAGGCTCCACCCTCCCAGGGACCCCCTCGAGATCTCCTTCAGCCTTCTCCTCTCTCTGCTGGGAACACTCCCTTCCAGCTAAACAGGATGAGTTTCTCTGCCTGCCTTCTCATCCTGCTAGCCCTGCATTGGGGCTTCTCAAGCCAAGAACAGACTCCTTTTGTCTGTTTCCTGTGCAAATACTCCCACCCTGTGTATATTCCCCACAGTAGGTGAACATGAGAGAATGTGGGGCATCTTCTGGCCCTCGAGTTCTGCCTTCTGCAGGCGTGGACAGTTTTCTCTCTCTAATTAGATTCTAAGTTCCCTGAGGGCAGGCCCTACCATGTTCCCCGGCATCTAGAATAGTACTGTGCACATTGTAAGCAATTATAGTGAGTCTACAGGAAAGCTCATTCTCAAATGCCCATGAGGGCCAGGCCTAAAGGAAAGAGGAGCTCATGCTCCAAGGGAGACTACACATCCACATCTAAGCATAGACGGAGAATCAGGTGTTGGAGCTGAGCTTTGAAGGAGGCCAGTGATTCCAAGAAGGGGAGGTTAGAAGGGAGCATTCTGGGCATGTGGAGGCCCAGGGAGAGAGAGGAGACATCTAGTCTCCAAGCTCTTGTTTTGGAGGCCTCCTCTCCCTGCCAGGGCCAGCCCCCGGACCATCAGATCACTGCTCCCCCAGAGCTGGAAGGAGCCGAGAGAAATACTGTCACAGTGGGGCGGTCCAGCAGTCCCCTGGCTCACATAGCCTCTTCTGTTTCTTCCACAGCTCACTGAAGGAGTCTGGGCAGCTCTGGCTGGATGCCTATCTTCAAAAATAAAGCAGCGGTTTGTGGAGCAGGAGGAAGAGGAGGGGATCTTGGTGCCAGAAGCAGGGGGAGGGATAAGGGACTATGCCACTCGGATTTGGATTTCCAGTAGAGGCTGGGAAGATGAGTAAAGGAATGGTCCAGGCTGTGACAATAGGGAGAAGCCATTAGGTGGGCAGTGACAAGCTGGATCCTTTCTTTCCAGGCTGGCAGGCACTCAGCTGAGTACCAAGAAGCATGAACTTTTGGAACTCAGTCAAGAAAGATTTAGCCAAAATATGTAACCACTAGAGGTCCCACACCTAAATTGTATGCCAGAGCCAGAGCCAGAGGGAGAGGCCAAACCCTATCCTTTCAGTAAGAGCCCTGGCCCCCTCCCATCCCTCATGTCATCTCACAATGATGGGCCCACTAACAAGAGAAGAGTGGCAGCTTGAGCCTTTGGAGAGAAAGATTTAAGAGGAAAACTCAGGAATGCTGTCTTCAAACCTAGAATTCTTTAGCTTGACCTAATCTCTTGCTTGGGGGTGTGTTCCAAGGCATGGGCCCAGACTAGATGGGCAGCCCCAAAGCTAACCATGACCTCCAAGAGGGGCCGTTATCTCTGGGGAGGGTTGGGGAACAGGAGACACGTTGGGCCCGGCATTGTCTTCTTCCTTCCCCCTCCGGGGCATACCACACAAATTGGTTCCAGCTGTGGCCAACATATCCGTTTCTCATTTGGTATACAGTGCTGTGGCTCATTAGAAATCCATTCCAAGTGCTGAAAACCCCTCGTTTTTCCCTCCATATCTTTTCCCATCTCCACCTACAAGATCTCCAGGAGAGGCGTAGCCAGGAGTTATTCTAGCCCTCTGTGATGTCCAACAGAAAGGCTGGCCTTTCCTTTCTCCCCCCTCTAGTCAATGAATGGGGCTCCCCAGGGTTTCTTATCTCCCCACCTCCAAGTTCTGTGTAACTGTAGCCAGCCAGGACGGAGGCTAGGAAGGTACCTGCCAAGCTCTCACAAGGAAAACATTAAAGAGACTCCCGTTGAGGCAGGTGGTTGGATCTCACTGCAAACCCAAATTACCTTAGGCTTTGTTGATCATAAGATTAATGCACTATTCTCAGCCAGAGGGAGGATGATGAAAGCCACAGGTGATACAGATACTGCCTCCCAGACACAGAAACAACCCTGCGAGGTGCCTCGTGTCTGGCTGGGTGGCCATCTGGGGCGCCGAGCTGGGCCTCTCCTCCTCCTCCCCACAACATTCCTGCCTTCAACTCCCTGTGTCCAGAAGTTTCTGGGCCCCAATCTCCACTCCCCAACTCCACTGGTTACCTGGTAGGTTATGGGCAAGAACTAAAGCCTGGCTGTGCTTCCAAAGCTGGTTCCCTTCAGAGGAAGAACAAGTTGGATAAAGAGCCCCCCAAACCCGATGTGGAGTAGACTGTCCAGCTTACAAAATGTCATTGTGATAGATACAGAGCCTAATCAGTGCTTGCTGACCTACTGATTGGACCATGGAAAGGTGATTTGTGAGGTCACGTGACAAGCTGAATGTGAGGTGTAGGGTCAGGGGGGAACACATACTTTTCAGACTGGATACCCTTGAATCAACCCTGCCAGGGAGCTCCGTGGTGGGCCTTGGTCCAGCCTGCAGCCCCTCCTCCCCATTCCAGGACCCCAGGTGCTGGTCAGTTTTGCCTTCCTGCCACCCTCTGCCACCCTGGTTCTGGTGCTTCCATTCTAGCTGGGGAAGCAGCATGATTTGTTCAGCCACCCTGGGGACCCTCCTGTGGCCCTACCCAGAATACTCAGAAACAGCGTGGCCTTCCCTATTCTCAGCCTGGCCCTGTGGTCACTAAAGAGCATCCCGAGGAATGGCCCATAGCCAGCTTCTGGAAAGGAGTCACCCAAATCACTGCTTTGCTGCTGAGGCTTCCCCTCCGTCTCCTCCCAGCTCCCATCGGGTGGTGGTGTCTCTGCTAGGTCTGGTTCAGTATCTGTGCTAATTATGTTGCTGTAAAAAACCAGGGATGGAACTTGATGCTGATGAATAAAGCTCACATCCTTTGGGTCCAAGTTCGTCTGTGACCATGCCAAGTCCTGGGCTGGGGTCTAGAGCCTGGGGGGTGGTGACTGACCTCGGGGAAGTGCCCAAGAAGCCCTGGGAATCTTGCAGCTGTGCTCCAAGTTCTCCTTGACCTCCTTTCCTCTCCCCCTCAGATTCTTCCACCCTGGCTTTGTCCTTGTACTTCTAGCCAGATTTCCTTGTTCCCACCAAGTTTGGGCCAGCTTTGAAGCTTTCCCAAACTGGAAGGGGAAACCTGAGCCTTCTTAACCCTACTAAGCCTAATGCTACTTGGAATGCATAAAGCCCCTGGGCCCAGCTGCCAAGCAGGGTCCCTGCCCAATACCCAGATGTACACTTGGCTGTCAGAAGCACACTCTTCTTAAGGGTGAAAACTGCTCCTAAAGGTCACCCCCTTAAGAGCCAAAATTCCTGTCCCAGGGTCTGGAGTCTAAAGGGAAGCCTCCCAAGAATCATTATCAAGGCCTGGTTCATCCCTGGGTGCTTCCCAGGCTCAGATTGGTCTAACAAAGTGCTCACAGGCCTCTCCCTGTCCTGGGGTCCTGTTTTTGGCTCACTGGCCTCTGCTAGCTTCCAATGGCCTAGGTTACCTCTAAGGTCTCCCAAGCACACCCACAAATGTGATGTAAACAGCTTAATCATGCCACCCTGCCTTGCAAACACCAAAATGCCTATATTCCATGCCTGAAATCAGCCAGAATGTGATGGCACCCACACCCATCCAACAGTTCTGCAGAATCTGGGAGGCAGCCTCCCAAATTTAACACCCTGGTGGCTGGGGTCTGGTATGACTGGTTTGCTTTCTCCTAGGATTAAACCTGGGCTTTATTTACATGGGGTCACCCCCCTGGAAGGCACGATCTTATTCCTCTTCAGAGCAAGAACAGAAATTATAATCTCTGCTCCCACCTCAGGTTAAGTTTAAAAAACAGGGAGGTGACAACTTTCTTAATTCCTTTGACAAACAGGCTGGAAAAATAACTTAGGCCCAGGATACATGCCCTACACTCCCCTTCAACTGCTCAGATGCACAGCAGCAGGTAGGAAGAGGGCAGACCTCCTCTCAAGGCCCTTGGCAACAATCACAAAGCTGAGTCCAGAAGGGAGGGGCTGCTGGGGCTATTTCATAGGGGATGGTGCCACCTTGTGGCCACTCCCTAGCATCCCTTGCTAACCCAGGGCCAGTAGAGCAGAGGCCCCCATCCTGGCACAGCTTGCTGCAGGAATGGCTTTCAAAGATGTCCCTTGTAGCATCTAACAACTTTATTACATTTTTCTAAGCAGCTTAAGCAAATATGAAAACAGCTATCTTGTCCTGAGGACAAGTACAAACGTGGCAGTTTCTACCTCATCCCAGACTTCCCAGGATGGGGAGGACTTTGAATCCTCTTCAATAGGTTCGATGCCTGGCATCAGGCCCATTGCCAAGCTAGTGCCAAGAGCTTGAGAGCCTGCCCTGGACGCATCCCCCTGCCCCTTACACACACACATACAACCTCCTCAAGATGGACAAACAGCAAGCTGACCCCTACCAGATGAGGAAATGGCACCCCCAGCCCCAACATAAGACCCCAAAGGAATGCCTGTGGAGGGGCAGGGCAGGCTTTATTTCCCCTTTTTGAGCTTGCCCATCATGGCAGACTTGGCTTTCTTCTTGGCAGTTCCCTTGGGCTCCGGCCCCTTCCGTTTGGCCGATGTGAGACAGCCTGTGACCTTGAAGAAGTCATCCAGCCGGCCCTGCGTGCTGCCCTGGCGGCTCTTACTCAGCCGCTTGACCCCATTGCGAATGCGCTCCTCGTTGAACTGCTTCTCGCCGCACATGAACTGGACCAGGCCCTCCTCGTCAGGCTCACTCCACCGGAGCTCCACGGCGTCGGCATCCAGCACCTCAGGCTCCAGGAAGAGGCGCTGGGCCTCCTTGTGCAGCCAGTTGTCGGGCACTGGGTACTTGCTGGGGTCCAGCCGCCGCACGATTTCCTCGATGCTCTTGTGCTGCTGGATGAGGTCCATGGCACGCTTGGGCCCAATGCCACGGATGCTCTCACAGTAGTCGCTGCCCAGCAGGATGCACAGGTCTACAAACTGCTCCTGGGTGAGGCCCAGCTCCTGCAGCACGCGGCTCAGGTGGAACTCCTGGATGGGCAGCTTCTTGGCCTCGCTGGCCGTCAGGTGCCGCATCAGCACCGGGCTGCCGAAGGTCAGGCAGTCCATGTCCTCGGTGGCGGCGGCATAGACTTTGCCGGCCTTCACCAGGGCGGCACAGCTGGCCTCGGCCTCGCTAGGCGCCTCCAGGTAGGGGATGCCCATCAGGCGCAGCAGGCGCTTGCACTCATCATTGTGCTGCTTAGTGACCTTCACCAGGCGCTTGGTGAACTTCTCCACCTCCTCCTCGGCACCCGCCTCCTGCGCCTGCTGCAGCTGTTTCTCAGCCTCAGCCCGCCGCTCGCCACGTTTGGCCAGCTCACCTGACTTGAGCTGGGGCGGCTTGCCATCAAAGACGTACACGGGCTTGATGCCATTCTCCACCATGCGGATGGTGCGGTAGAACATGCCCATCAGGTGGCTGGTGGCCTCGCCCTCCTCGTTCTGGAGCACGTCCCCGCCCTGCCGCACTGCGATCAGGAACTGGTAGATGCTCATGGAGGCATCGATGGCCACCTTCCGTCCAAAGTAGCTCTTGATGTCATTCTCGCGAATGGCGCCAGGCGCCACATCAGCAATCAGCTTGGCCAGGCCATGGATTCCCATGGCGGTCGGGAGTGCCTGAAAGATGGAGAGGGAGGTCAGGATAGACGCCACCACCTCCTCCTCCCAAGAAACCAGGTCTGCTCCTGCTTCCCCCATGGGCCCCCAGAGGCCTCCGTGAAGCTTTGCTGACTTTCTAGGGACAACACTCTGCTTTCCCGGGCTCCCCAAATCTTAATTCTCCTGGGCATGACCCAAGGACCTCTGCATGGAGCCTCTACTCTTTGGCCCCACAGAGCATCGGGTGCTGGGCCTGGAGTCAGGAAAATCTGAGCTCGAAGGTGGCCTCAGACACTTCTTGGCTGTGTGACCCTGACTGTTGACTTCAGTTTCCTCATCTGTAAAATGAGCCCAAGAAGAAAATGGCAAAGGGTCCAGGATCTGTGCCTAGGGCTCAGGGAGAGGCCGATGGGTCACCTGTGATAGGTCATCTCCCAGGGTCTGGAGCTGAGGGCCAAAGGGTGGGCGGACTCACAAACATGGGGCTAGGGGCGCCATCCAGTGCCCTGGGCTCCAAGGCACCCTGGGGTGAGCTCCAGCCACCCTGCCAGTCAGCAGCGGGGCAGAGGCAGAAATGCTGGATGATGGGGGTGCCCCGGGTCACAGCCAAGACGAGGCTCTGGGACCCTGTCCCCGAGGAGCTCCCAGGCTCCCCTCCGGAGAATGGGGATCTGAGGGCAGCAGAAGGGAGCCCCGCGGTCAGAGTGGACTTCAGCACTTGTTAGGGCATTGGGGCTGCCTGGGCCTCCCCCACTGTCCCCTGCCTGCTCCTGACGCTCCCCTGCTTCAAGCCTACCTCTCACAAAGCCTGGCGGGGAACGCATCTATAGAGTGCCTGCTGCATGCACTCCAGGAACGTCACCTTATTTGCTCCGGGGAGTCGGCGCACCTTTCACCTCCATTTTGTGGGCGAGGAAACTGAGGCAGGAAGCCGTGCGCAGGATCACGGGGCCAAGGAGCGTGTGAGGCAGGATGTAAAGCCCACGCCTGGTGGCCGAGCCCCTGACCCCTGCCTCATATTCCCCACTAGTCTCAAGAGGGGGCGGGAACGGGCCCACCTGACCCGGACACGCCCTGGTCTGCCTGCCTCAGTTGGCCCGTCTGTAGAAGGGGGTCACAACCCCGGCCACCTCCCGCCGTGGTCGTGGGGATGGCGTGACCCTGGACCGTAGGCGCTCCATAAATGCCTCTCCCCTTCCTCTCGTCCTCCCCACGTCCCAGCCCAGCGTCCAGCACGCAGCAGGCGCTGAATACCTGCTTCTCTGCTTCCTTCCCCAGGCCCCGCTCTCCTGCTCATGTGTACGAAGGGGGGGAGGGGAGGTTTTCACTTGCACGAGCGGAGACGGAGCTGGAGGGCCCTCGTCTCCGTCCCGCGGTCTCAGTTTCCCCCTGGGGCAGCGAGAGGACACTCACCGGTGGCCGTAGGGATCCCGGTGCTGCGCGCGCCCGCTCTTGCTCCTCCTCAGCTCCCAAACGGCGGCCGCCGGCGCCTTCCAAAGCCCGCGCTCCCGTCACGCGGACCTCCCGTCGCGCGGCATGCCGGGAACTGTAGTCCGCGCTCACCAGCGCCTCGCTCCGAGGACTTCCCGAGGGACTACGAGGCCCATGATGCTCCGCGCGGGCGCCGGCAGGGCGCCTCTTCCGCTTCCGCCCCCGCCCCCGCTTCCTGTCTCGTCCGACGTGGACTTCCGGTTCTCGATTCCTAGCGGAGAAGGCGGCTGCCGTCAGTATGGTGAGAGAGGTGGCGGGGGGACCCCGACCCAGCCGTGGCTGGAGGCGCGGTCGCCGCAGCCCGCCCGCCTCCCGCTTTACGGGCTGGGAGACGCCTCTTGGCTTTCCCGTGCCTCCATTTCCCCATGTAGAAAAACGTGGAATTGGCTTCCTCCGCCGCTTCCGAGATGCCTCCCACCCCATCCGGGCTGGCGCCGTTGGGGCCCTCATTTCACAGATGGGGAAACTGAGGCATACAGGGTCAGAAACACCCCCCCCTCCCCCGGAATCATCCCGCTAGGGAGTGCCTTAGGCCACATTTGAGGACTGCCCCAACCCTGGAGAGCGTCCCCTGCCGGGACCCCCGGCTGCTCCGAGCTTCTATTTACCCAACATTAGATCTGAGGTGACAGGCATCCCCGCCTCCACCCGCAACCCCAGTGGGGAAGGCCGGTATGCAGTCGGCGCCTAATGGGTGCGTGCCGTGTTTCCACAGGAGCTGGAGGCCATGAGCAGGTACACTAGCCCGGTGAACCCGGCCGTGTTCCCGCATCTCACTGTGGTGCTGCTGGCCATCGGCATGTTCTTCACGGCCTGGTTCTTCGTGTATCCACCCTGCTCCAGGCTGGGGGTCCGCTGGGGGCGGGGGTAGGGGGGCTTCGTAGGGTGCCTGGGGGGAGGGGCATGCCCCGCCTTCACGCAGGCTCCTTGACCCACGTGCCAGCTACGAGGTCACGTCCACCAAGTACACGCGCGACATCTACAAGGAGCTGCTCATCTCCCTCGTGGCCTCGCTCTTCATGGGCTTCGGGGTCCTCTTCCTACTGCTCTGGGTCGGCATCTACGTGTGAGCGCCGGCCCCCTGTGGTGAGAGCCCGGCCCCCTCCACCCCCCGGGGAGGGGGGGGGCCCGGACTTCCTCCCTCCCTCCCTCACCTGCCCCTTTCCCTTTCAGGTTCAGCCTGCACAAGGCTCCGGTCTGGTTCGGTTCCCCAGTCTTTGTCCTGTCCCTAAGCCTGTAATAAATGGAGGAGCGTTTGCCTTTGTAAACAAAGCTCTAGGTGACTCTGAGCCCGGGGAGAGGGCGCTGGGGGGTGGGGGGGATGCGCTGCGGTCTCTGCCCAGGGTGGGGGTGCCCAAGCTGCCTTCCACTGTGGTTTCAGAATGTCCCATGAAAGAGGTGGCTAGAGGACACCCAGGGAGCCCCTGGTTCAGCAGTACCCGCAGGGAGGGTCTGAGAAGGGGTGCCAGCCCATTCCCAATGGAAGTGTCCTCCATCTGTGCAGCCTCCGTGCCCTTCTAGATGGGAGGGAGACTGCCCTGGGACAGGCGCTCCGTTAAATGACCAAACCAACTAGCGAGCTCTGGGTAATTGCTCTCCGAGGGGCACAGCCAGGGAGGGGCACCCAGAGGGGAGGACGCAGTCGACCACTTACCAGAGGGAGGCACAGCTGGTGTGCCAGCCCAGGCCTGCCCTGTCCACACCCCTTAATTAGTTTGCATCGGTTTCCTCAACTCCAGAATAGGGCTAGTGGCTCTCGTGAGGATCGGCTGAGACAATAACTGGAAGTGCCCAGCACTGTGCCCAGCCCATTGTAGGCGCCTGGGCCCTGATGACCAGGGCTCTGCTCAGAATCATGGTAAAGGCACATGGTGAAACTCATGGCGGATGGCAAAGGAAGCCAAGTGTCAGCAGATGCGGCGATTGAAGCGCTGTTAAAGCTCAGGGACGCCGGGCTACAGCCCCCCCTCTAGGCTCCCGAGTCAGGAGGGGCATATACGCCACATGCACCTCCATGAGCATGAGCCTGGGTGGGCTGGGGCACATTTGTCTGAAAAATATCTGGGTATTGAGTGGGTTTTAGACTCGCGGGTGGGCGGCCTGCCATGGCAGCCAAGGAAACCGTTGCCTTCTGGGACTGCGTTGGGGGTCTAGGAGTCCGAGGGTCTGGGCCCACTGAGGGACTAGTCCTGTGTGCACATCAGCCGTAGTTGGACCATGAGGGGCACCACATTTAAGGAGGAGGCCTCCCCCCAGTTCTTTTACAGAGGTGACATCTCCCTTGCCAGCTTCCTGTCTTTCCCTCCTGCCTGGGACTCTCCCCAACGTTCCAAACCTTGCCCTCTTTTAAACAGCTTTTACTAAATTTCCCCTCTTTGCCGGGCATCCCAGGATACAAAGACAGGGTGCTGACATTCTGAAGACTCCAGAAGCCAGAACCACGATAGAAGGGGGACCCTTAACAGCTGGGAGGAGGTAGGTGGGTGTTAAAGGGTTCGCTGCCAGAGCCCTCAGACAGCAGAAGTGGCTCACAAAGGTGTCTGGGGGAGGAGGTAAAGGGGGTGGGGAGTATGCAGAAGGTTCGAAAGAACATTTGGGGGGGCTTTCCTCCAGCCAATCAAGGCAAAGGAGTTTGTATGTCGCTCGAAATTTTTAGCCAAGGAAAATAGTTTTGGCACCTTGGTGGGCCCCCTCTCTGGTGCTGGGTCATAATCTTGGCTCTGCCGGCCTCCATTATTACCTCTGCACATGCCTGACCCAGAGGTCTGCAGGGCCAACCCTCAGCCTGTTGTGTTTGACATGCCCCCCCTCCCGCCGTGGGCATAGAATCCATTGGCTGGGCTTGTGCTCTGCCAACAGCCCCCTTCTTTCTAGCCTTCTGGTCGCTCATCACTTGGGTTGGAGGTCTGAGTGGCCTTGCCCCTTCACCTCCCTAACCTTCCACATACTATCACAGTGTCTAAAATCATGTCGATTTTCCTGCACCCTGCTCCTCTTCATTCATGAGGCTACCACCCTAGCTGGGGCCCACCTCCCCTCACATGCAGGCCGGCCTGCTGCCTCTACCTTCTCTAGTCCATCATCTCACCCCTAATACACTCATCTGACCACATGACTTCTCAAGAACCCTGTGTGGCTCCCTAGTGCCCCAGGATAAGTCCATTTTAGCCTAGGCAGTGCTGGTGTGACCTGCTTTCCCAGGCTTAGTTCATTTACACTGTTCTCCTTTGCCCAGTCTTTCAGCCAAATTGAACTCTTCCCTCTTGGCTGTGTCTGGTGGCCTGTCCATGCTTTCTGTGACTCGGGCCCATGCTTGGAATGATTTCCTCCTTGTTCTGTGTGAGTCGGTCATGAGACAGTCCCCAAAGGACCTTCAATAGGATATGATTTGGGAGGGGATAATCCTGCTCTTCTGAGAGCTGGCTTGATAATCCATGGTGTCCAGAGTGGGGCACCCACTTAGGGAAGGGTCTCAGCATCATGCTGGAATTATTTGAAGGAGCTGGAGATGATGACATTGAGTCAGGGAGAGTATCTGAAGGGCAGCCCCAAGAAGAGAGGCTAGAAAGGGCAGTGCCACAAAAATGATGCCAGAGAATGGGCCAGGCTGGGCTCCTCCTCACTGGGGGTCTTCAGAAAGCCGCTCAGTGGCTGCTCACCAGGAAACTCTCTCTTCCCTGTGTCTTACCTTCTACCTTATCTGAGACTCATGGAATCATAGGGTCTGCCTGGGTGAAGCCCCCTGCCAGGTGTTCATGTCTCCCCAGAGCACCGGAGGTCTCTGCTCCTCTGACACGTTACTTATGTTGTACCAACTATCTCCCCAGTCCCACAGACTAGAAGGTGCTAAAGGGCAGATCTCCCCGGCTCGTTGCCTTCTCCATCCCTTGTCTAACAGGTAACAGGCATTTAATTCATGTATGGTGAAGTGGGTGGAGGTCTTGCCCTGGAACAGGGCAACTCCCTCCTCCAGGGCTCGGCTGGATGAGACAATTCTCTGGTGAGATCAGTGAAGAGGGGTCCCATAGAGGGTTTCAAGAAGAGCAAAGGCTGCAAACTTGGATACAAAGCAGTATTTATCGATTTATTTATATATGTATATTTGCCTCTGGAAAAAAGGACGGTCTAGGTGGGGAAGCCAACAGAAACCGCGTGAGAGGGCCAGAGTGAGAGGGCATCCCCAGCCCGCTGCCAGACAGCGACATAAATATGAATCAGAGGGGGGAGGGCATGGTGTGGAGCACACAGAGAAGTGGGCATGGCCGGAGGCCTGTGGGGAGGGCGGGTGAGAGCAAGCGGACAGTTAGTGCCAAGGGGTCCTATTTACAGCAGGGGTAGGGGATTCAGGGAAGTAGCTAAAGAAACAAGACTCAGGTGTCAGGCTGGCAGAGGGGGGAGTTCTGGGCCTACAAGCACCAGAATGGGGGCCTCTCCCCCTTCAGAATAAGGCAACTTTGGTCCAAAATCAACGCCCCTTCAGGAACTTCCTCTGTGCCCTTGCCTTTGGCATCCCCCCATGCCCACCCTGCTATAGACTGGCCCAGAGCCTGCTGCTGACCAAAACAGCTGCCATCTCCCTGGGGCGGGGGGGGGGGGGGGGGGGGGGGGG
>CM053601.1:185370671-185404672 GCA_028646575.1 Pseudocheirus occidentalis | reverse complement strand
TCCCTGGGATAAGCGCTTTAAGATCCCTAAGTGCAAAGGCATTCTTGAGCAACAGCACCTGCTGTGAAATCTTCCAGTTAGTCAAGAGTGAGGTGTGTAGAGGAGGGGCCAAGGCCAGACTCCCACCCCATGGCCCCAGATCCCGGGAAAGACAATGGGGGGCTGTGTTTCCTTCCCTCTTGTTTTTGATGAGCACATGGAGGCCCTTCCCAGTACAGGCGGGAAGCACTGTAGCAGCTTTCCTGTAAATTTGTGCCCCCCCCCCCCATCTGACTTTGGGATTCTTGGGAAAGATGGCCAGCAGCTGGGAGGAGAGGTCCTGAGAAGAGGGGGCCCAGGACCGCTTTGGCAGTGGAAGGCTTTAAAGGCTGGGCCGAGGTTGGGCCTTGTGGCTCTGACTGACACGTGGCCCTTGGGAGTCCTTGTGTTTTCTCATGCCCAGGTCTGCCCTAAACCAGGCGCATTTGGGTAATCAGCTCCTAACAGCCTAATGAAGAACAATGAACTGTATCCCAGGCTTCGACCACCTCCAGCTCTCCCATTCTGCTCTCCCCACCTGCTGAACAGTGACCAGTGCTTGGAGTTCAAATATGGCTGGGTCAAGTCCAGCCGCTGGTCAACCTCCCAGTTCTCCCCCTCTCTGTTCAGCACCTGGCAGTCAGGATGAGGGGGTGAGGGCAGCTCAGGTACATGGACCCTCTAGCCCTAAGATAGCCCATCCTGGGGTTTGGCTCCCGAGGGCCAGGCTTCCTGATGACCAAGAAACCCTTTTCAGGCTTAAAGCTTGGTCATCTGCTCTAGATGTAACAGGACCCCCTGGATAGTCTCCCTAACCCCAGCCTATCCTGCAAAGACTCTAAACCAATGCCAAGAAACTGGGGCAGGAGTAAATCTCAGGCCTGCCCGAGGGCTGGTCAC
This sequence comes from Pseudocheirus occidentalis, assembly GCA_028646575.1. NCBI lineage: Eukaryota > Metazoa > Chordata > Mammalia > Diprotodontia > Pseudocheiridae > Pseudocheirus > Pseudocheirus occidentalis. The sequence continues at coordinate 185,403,754 of CM053601.1, read as the reverse complement.
ATCATCTGGGGTTGAATGTGGGGGTCAGAAAAGTGAGGCTATGACCATCGCAAGCATGGCCACCATGCCAATGGGGCCCCCTAATGGTCACATCTAGACTGTTGGCATGAAGTGGTCCAGCCCATCCTGAATCAGGGAAAATCTGCAGGCTGCCGGCAGGGCTGGAGAACACTAGGCCCTGGGCAAAGCCTCCCAGCCTCCCCGCTTCTCTGGGAGAGTTGCAAGGCAGGCAGGCAGGCAGGCAGGCTTCAGAGACAGTAACTCCAGTGTACGAACTTCCAGTTTCTCCATTCTGGTCCAGCCCCCCCAGCTTTAGTCTCTGCAGCAGGAATTCCAGTGTGTGCCCTGAGAGCTACAGTGTCCGATGGGGTTGAGCAGATAGCGGCCCCAAGGGTGGAGGGGTGGGTGCAGGGTCACCTTAGTCCCCCACCCTGCTCCAGTGTAACATGGTCACATCCAGTGTGGGAAAAGAAAAGTGGCTTCCAGGGGCCCCGGGTCCTCAGGGTGGGGGCCCTTTGGGGTCCAGCTCAGTCACACAGACGGTAGAAGTGGAAGAAATAATCCGTGACTGCCTGGGTAGGCACCTCCGAGCTGCAGTTGGCCTGACCCTAGGGAGGAAGGGCAGGGGACAGGGCTGAACTCATCTTCCTCGTTTTCTGACCAGCCCCCACAAGCAGGCACTGAAGGCCTTCTGTTGAGGGGTCCAGCTTCCCCACCCTTCCTTGACACCCATGTTAGAAAATTCAACCCAAGAGAATTCACTAAACACCGGCTGTCTGCCAAGGCCTGGGCAGGGCCCTTTTTGAACTGGGGGGGGGTCCTCTTGTGAGCCTTGCAGTTTGGATAATAACGCTCCCCAAGTCTGTGTTTGGGCATGGGGGTAGGTGTAGAGGGCAGGCTGGGGAGGGGGTCCATACTCACCAGCAGGGCTACTCGGAAATGGTACACAAAGTCCTGGAAGGACAAGATGGTCACGGGCCACTGGTGGGAGGTACCCTGGGGACAAGAAGGTGGAGAGAATGGGGGGAAGCCCCAAAACCCCCTACCCTGAGATCCTGTCCTAACTCCTCACACTTCCAGCCCAGCCACGTCTCTGGAAAGCATATGGGGCACTGAATCAGCGATACACTGGAGGTTGAGGGAGACTGGGAGCCAGTGATGACAATGGCAGCCCATCTACCAGTCCGGCATTTATTGGGCACCTACAGTGCCAGGCACTGTGACACATCCTGGGGACCCAAAGCAAAGAAGGAAGCCATCCCCAGGAAGGACCTTAGAGGCATCTACACAGGCTGATTACAGTGGCCACATGCACACAGCTTCAGGGTATGGCAAGCCCATGACAGGCTCACCCGGGAGATCCGGGCTATCCTCAGCCCATTTTACAGATGAACAAAAGGAGGCTGAGAATCACAGAGCTGGGAAGCAGTGAGGGCAGAATCCAGGTCTTCCTGACTCCAAGCCTAGCACCACTTGCCGAGCCACTCAGCTGCCACAAAGTGCAGAGAATGCACACAAACCAACCCAAGGCAAATGGGAAGGGAGGGCACACGCCACTCCCCACATGACTCAGGCAGCTTCAGGAAAAGGGGACTCCACAGAGTGCCTCCTTGGCATGGGGGATGGCCAGAGCAAAGATGGGGGCATAGGAAGGAAGGGAAAGGGAATGAGCACTTATTAAGCACCTACTAGGTGCAGGTGCTGAACTAAGTGCTTACAATTATCTGATCCTCAATGATTGGGGAGGTAGGTGGTATCGTCCCTATGTTACAGCTGAGGAAACAGGTGGACAAAGGTTAAGCGACCTGTCCAAGGCCATCTAGGTGGCTCAGGGGATAGAACAACAGGCCTGAAGTCAGGAAAACTCTCCCAGAGTTCAAATCTGGCCTCAGACACTTCCTAGCTGTGAGACCTTGGGCAAGTCACTTTACCATTCACCTCAGTTTCCTCATTTGTAAAATGTAAAGGAACTAGTAAAGCACTCCAGTATCTCTGCCAAGAAAACCCCCAAAAAAGGACCTAACCCCAAAAGTCAGACACAACCAAAAACCACCACCGCCTCCCTTAGCATGTAGGGCTTGGCCCGGTGCTGTTCACATAGTAAGTGCTTTTTCATTCATTCATTCTTCATCAAGTCAGCCTGAACACACAGCCTCCATCTCCCATCTCCAAGTCTTTGTCTAGGTGGGGTCCTATGCTTGGCAAAGGTTCTCACTTCCCCCCAAACTCTTTAGTCAAACCCGGATTTCTCTCAAACCTCTGCTCCGTCTGCCCTCTGCATGAAGTGGCCCCAGCTGCTAAAACCACTTTCACACTGTTCTGTTTCTCCTCTTCTTGAGAGTGGGGACCACTTACTCTCAGCCCTTGTCTCCCTCTGACCTAATCCAATGCCCAGCACACAGCAGGTGCTTCAGAAAGCCTCACCAAGGCACCAAATGCCCAATTTCTTCATGCACACCCCGAGGACAGCTGCATTTGCCATCTTACTTCCCAGGCCTCTCCTCCCTGGCTCAAGCCCCATCTCTGCTTGGGTGCTCCCTGGGGCCAGCCCCTACCTGGGTGTCACTGTGGACGTGGAGGCTGTGGGGAAAGCTGGCCTCCCCACATGGGTTCTCCTGAGACACCAGGCTGCAGAATGTCACTGAGACAGGGGAACTGGAACTGAGGAAAGATGGGGCCAGGAGGAAGGTTGAACCCCAGGCCCAACTGGCAGCTTCTCCCCCACTGAACCCTCTCCCTCCCTGGACCCCCAGGAACATACTTCATCTGAAGGGTCAGGCTGAGGTGGAGGGGTGTGTTGCTGCTGATGGGGATGCGGTAGGTGAAGTTTCCTGGCCTGCAGGGAGGACAGATATTGGCCTGTAAGTCAGCCATCCCCATTCCTCTTCCCAGTCTGGGATACCCAGCCCTCTGCCCCACCATGGTCTGCCCCTGACCACTACAACAGTGAAAAGCCCCATCCCTAAGGGAGGACTTCTGCTCACCTGCAGGCGTCACCTGGAGCACAGTATTGGGATGTGATGGGCAGAGAGTTCTCCAGGACCTGGATTGAGCTCAGGGCTGGCCGTGTACCTGCAGGGAGAGAGTGAGAAGGGCCAGGGCCGGCCTCAGGCAACCCAGTGGGGCAGGAACGGCTGCCAGCCCCTGGGGACCCCTCTTCCCCCCACTTCCTGGGGCTCCAAGGCCAATTAAGAATCCCTCCCATCACTTAAATGAGGGATGAGGGGCAAGAAAAGCATGCGATCAGCTCGCTTGACCAACGGAGATGTGAGCCTGCATCCTCACCAAGCTGGCCGTCAGGGCGGGTAGGCGGGAGTGTGGCAGGGTTGGGCAGGGGGGCTCCGCGGCGGGCACGAGCAGGGATAGACAGGTTGGGGCTGTTCTTGGCCTTGCCCTGCATGCCAGTAAAAGGGGCCGGGGGGCTGGCCAGGGGCTCCAGGCTCTTGGGGGGCTTGATGTGGGCTATCCCATTGGCTGAAAGCCCCCATGACTTGGCTCTGATGCTGGTGACTGGCAGCAGCGAGGTCTGGCTTGGGCCTGTGGAGAGGGAGACAGCGGGCTGAGGGCACCCGAGAAGGGCTGGGTCGGCCTTGCCCTCGCCCTCCCATTCCCATCCATACCTGAGCGGTTGGCAGTGGGGCTGGGGGCTGGGCTCTGTCCAGAGGAGGAGCTCGGGGTGGGCGGGGAGCAGCAGACAATGGGACAGGGAGGACTGAGGCACAAGTCCAGGTGACGGACAGTGAGGGCAGGGGCAGAGTCTGGCAGGCCAGTGGCGGCTGCTGGACAGGGCAGGAAAGAGGAGAGATGAGTCAGGCTGGTATTTATAGACCACCTCCTGTGCCCCAGGACCCTGCTAAGCATTGTACAGATAACTCATTTCATTCATTCAGTAAACACAGCCCTGGCAGGCAGGTGCTATTACGGTCCCCTTTCACAGTGGAGGACACTGGGACAGGCAGAGGGTCAGACAGTGTCTAAGGCTGAATCTGAACTCGGGGCTTCCCGACCCCAGGCGCTGCGCTGCCCAGCCCTCACATGACCTTGGACTCCGGCCATCCCTCCTCTTTCCCTTAGAGTGGGGGGAACGCACCAGGCTGGGAGGGCTGGGGGCTTGGCGGGCCGCTGGAGGCCAGAGACTGGCGCAGTTGAGTGGTCCCGTAGCTCTGACTTGACCTGCCATGGGAACACACGGGCTGAGCTTGAGTTGCCCAACAGTGGTGGGAAAGAGAAAAGACGGGGCAGCACCAAGTTAGGGAAGATTGGGAAGAACAGGAGAGGTCAAGGGGCAATGAGCAGCAGCGGGTTGCTGGAGGTGTCCCACCCGGAAGGGACCTTTGAGACCCTGAATTCAACTCTCTGACTTTATAGCGGGAAGTGGGGGGTGGGGCAGTCAGGATCCGAATCTGGGGCTTTGCCCTGGCTGGGCTGGAGAGGAAAGGAAGGGGATGGGAAAGAGGGTTGGAAGGACAAAGGGAGAAGCTGGATGAAGGGGTGCCTTGTGTGCCAGGGTTTGGGGGTACAACACAGGCAGGTGGTCACGTACCATGGGCACAGGGCCACACTCCCCCCGGGGTCCCGGGGCCGGAGCAGGGCCAGAAGACAGGACGTAGACACAGCAAAAGAGCTAAGGATGAGTGGAGGGGAAGGAGGGACACGGGCCAAAGAGGAGGAGAAACAGGAAACACACATCAACAAGGGCCCCCCGAGAAGGGCTGGGGAGAGCAGAGTCGGAGACACCCCTCCCACAGCCCAAAGAGGTGGTGGGAGGGTTTTCATGTGGAAAGACTAGACGAAGAATGGAGCCCAGGGCCGCCCGCCTCCCACCAGGCCTGTTTCCCCTTCTCCTCAGTGACATTTCCCCCAGATCTGCCAAGGAGAAGCCGGCTGGGGGCACGGTGCTGCCTCGACAGGCCACCCCTCCCCCTTCCTGCCACCCAGCAAGCTTCCCTCAGCAACCTCGACCCACGCGGGCCATCCCTCTGTCTTCCTGATCCACCCTGACTCCAAGTTATGGGGCTAAGGGATTGATCAAAGACCCAGTGAGAATGGCTTCCGGCCCCAAGGGGACGCACCCGTCCATGTCCACTAGATCTTCCTCATTCCGAAGGCTCAGCACGTACAGTGTAGACATGGACACCACACTGGTGGGCAGAGAGGCGGGGAGAAGAGCCATCAGTGACTGCAGCCTCCCAGTCCTCACTTCCTAGACTAGGACCCTCCAAGACTCCAAGTGCCTTTGTACCCATCCCCCCTCCCTCTCAGGCTAGTGAAGGCTGTGAGCAGGAGAGCATCCTCCGTGGAGTCCACTGTGGCCTGGGCCAGGCAGCCCCCGGGGGTGGAGCTGCCCTCAGATACCCTGAGATGGGAAGATCAAAGTCAGGCCCACTCCCCAGATCAGGGCCAGGCCCTCCCCCAGCCTCCCAGGTCAGGGGCTGGGGCAGTCACATCTGCACACTGTCCATCCCAGAACACCCCTGCTGGTCACTCTTGGCGGGGAGGGGGCTGTCACCTGAAGGCCATGACCACCACCAGGGCGATGATGGTCCCTTGCAGGAAGCGCTGGCTGATGCAAGCCTGGTCTGGAACCACCGAGGGCGACTGGAGGGGAAAGGCACGGAGACCCAGAGAGATGAGCATTCCAGAGGAAGGTGACCCCGCAGAGAAAGGGCCCAGGAGGAAGGAGAATGCAGGATGGGGTGGGGGTGGGGGTGGGAAGGACAGTCTGGCAGAGCCCAAAGAGACTGGGGCCCTCAGGAGAAAGAGGCCATCGTGGAGGATGGGGTACGGGAGACCCCCAGATCACCCTCCCCAGGCCCATCACCTTGCTGGCCATCTTAGGGGGCCGCTTCTTGTGGGGGCCACTCCCTGCTCGGCTGAACTGGCTGTCTGCTTGGCTGCAATGAAAGGGGATGGGTCAGGAGGACCCCCCCCATCCCCGCCTCCCCTCCCCACCCCAGGGGCCGCAGAGGCCCACCTGAAGGCCCCTGAGCTGCCTGTGGACTTCATGCTGTCCAGCCTGCGCAGCTTGGCCAGCTTGTGGCTCCAGCGTTCTAGCTCATCGATGCGTGTCTCCAGGTTGTCAGTCAGCTTGCAAAGCTCTTTGACGGCCCCCACGTTCTCCATGAAGATCCGCTCCTGCCCAGAGACACAAGGAAACTCATGTGCACCAGGGAGGCAGGCAATACCCTGGCCAGTGCTCATCCAAGAATGCTCTCCCCTCCAGGGGGGGCCGATTGCACCTTCAGGGGACCCAGGAGGGCTCAAGCCGCAGCTCTGTCCATGACCCGTCAAGTCACCTAACCTTTGTGTTGTTCCTTCCTCTGGAACACGAAGGGGCTGGCCACCATGTGATCTTTGCACCCCATGTTCTAAGGCCTCCACCAGTTGTGACATTCAAAGGTCTATATTCTAAGGTCCCTCCCAGCTCTGGCTTTTCTGGGTTCTAGGGCCCCTCAGAGTCTGTAATCCCATCTCCTAGGTCCTTGGGGAACACTTCTCCATCCACTGACCCCAGCCCCATATCCCTGAGGACCTGCTGGACGGAGGGTCTGCCTGTAGGAGTGGGGTCCATGCCCATGCCTGGGAGGGAGGGCTTGCCAGCCCAGGCAGTTATGGGCAGGTGCCAGCTCCAGGTCCTTCCCCTCCTCCAGCCTGGGCGCCCACTGACCTTGTTCACCACCAGGAAGTTCTCGATGGTCTTCCCATTGGCAAAGACCACGTCTCCAGTGTCCTTCACAGCTTCTGGGAGGATTTCCTTCACCTCCTGGGCAATGACCCCTGCACAAGGGAGAATTCTGAGGTGTGTGGGCTGGGAGGGAGGGAGCCATGTGCTAAGTGCTTGACCAACAACTCAGGGGACAATACTGGTGATGAGGGCGTCTGGTCAGCCAGGGGCTGCTGGGGAGAGCTAGAGGAAACACAAAGGAGTGACCCAAGCCAGGAGCAACTGAGCTGGACAGGCCCTCAGAGGCTGGCTAGTCCTCTTATCTGACAGCGGGTAAACTGAGGCTTCTAGCCTTGCCCAAGGTCACACTGGCAGGCCCTGGGACCCTGAGGTGAGTGCTCTGCACTTCGCTGTCCCCCTCAGCCCCATCCCAGGCCAGGCTCGCTCCATACCCGTCTCAGGGGAGGCCTCAATGCCCACACTGGCGGCAAACTCCGGCTTGTAGCTGTAGCGGACCAGCCGCATTCGGGAAATCCTCTTCAGCTGCTCAGTTGTGTCCACCTGGAGGGGGGAACAGGGCGCTGAGCACTACACCTCCCTGACTCGCCTGGATGCCGAGTGGGAGACCACTGAGCAGAGAGCCAGGCTGGCCAGGCTGCCAGATGGCCCCAGGGCCCCAAGGCCCCAGGGCCAGGTCTACCAGGCTCCTCCCCAGGAAGCCCAGCCAGGAATCTCACCTCCTGGACATGCTCCTTGGCCCGGATGTCTGAAGGATGCATGAGGGAGCCCATCACCTTCACGTTGCCGTGGACGACCAAAGCCTCGTCCGGCCGATCTGTGTTGATGCCCACGCGGCCGTGGTGGAAGACTGTGTCGGGCAGCTGGGCCCGCTGCCACAGGACATCACTGTCACTCTCAAACTGGCCTGGGTTTGAGGCCTGGGGGTGGGAGGGGACAAGCCTCTTTACTCCAGCCCCAAGCTTCCTCTTCTACCCATCCCTCCTTCCTCCCTTTTTCTTACCAAGTCCAGCCCCTCTATGGCACCCCATCTCAGCCATCCTCTAAGGGATTCCCCTCCATCGCTGCCCCCTTCTCTCTCATCTTACGACCCCATCCAAATCCCCTCTATTCTACAAGACCCCCACAGAGCCCAGCACCCCCATTGGCCCCTGCCCTGCAGCTCCCTCCCCTCAAAAACCCTGACTCAGCTCATGGTCACCCTCATCCCTTCACAGAACCTTTTCTCTCCAAAGCCACCAAGCACCTCCCAGCTGCCCCCCACCTTGCGACCCCTTCTCTGTCCTCAGCCTCCGCCTCTGACCCCCCTCTCTGGGAGGTTTTCTGCCCTTTGGGTTTGTGGGACACTCCTGGGGTTCCTCCTCTGTACCTAACACGGATTCCCCAGCTGCTGACCCAGGCAGTTATGGGCAGGTGCTCCCTCCCCCATTAGAATGGCTCCTTGGGGCAGGGGCTTTCTCTCTGTTTTTGCCTGTCTTTGTATCTCCAGCACTGGGCTCCATGTTTGGCATACAGTAAGAGCTTAAGAAATGCCTGCTGCCTGCCTCACCAAGCCTGGGGGCAAGGCGGGAGGGAAGCATTCTAGGGAAGGCAGACAGAGCAGCCTCCAGGACAGAGAATTAAGTGGTTACTTCCAGGCCACGTGGCAGGGCCACCTGCGCATGAGGCAGGAATGCCAAGAGCCCTTAGAGCAGGGATTCCCCATCCAGCAGACAGAAGGCCGGGCCGTGCTCCCCCTGGCCAGAGTCTGCAACATGCCAGCACAGCCAGGCTGGCATCAGGGAGATAAGGAGTGGGTCAGCCAGGCAAACAACAGCCTGTAAGGGGGCCAGCCAACCCCACTCACACCCAAGTGTGAAGGGCTCCCTGGGGCCAGCCATCCACTGCTGGGGGTGGGATTGCGGAAGAGGGGGGCTCTGGGACTTGGGCCAGACCAGACACAGATGGGGTCAGGCCTTGGAGAGATAGGAGAGAGTGCTCAAGGCTCTCCTCCACCTGTGAGGTCTGCAGGGCTTTTTAAAACTTTGCCTTCACCTTCTAAAACATTTCCTCTTAAAGAATTCAAATTTTGTCTCCAGAGAACTAAGAAGCTTCTCTGGACCTCATATTTCAGTTCCGTAAAATGAGGCATTTGGGCTGGATGACCCAAGGTCCCTCTCGGCTCTGACACTCTGACATTCCACGTTCTAGGACCCTTCCTAGCTCTGACCTCCCATGTTCCAAGATCTCTCCCAGCTCTGACATTCTCTGTTTTAAGATTCTAGCTCTATTATTCCATGTTCTAAGAGCCTTCTTAGCACTCACATTCCACGTTCTACATTCTCCAACATTCCATGTTTCCATCCTGGTGACATTCTACCTTTTAAGATGCCTTCCGGCTCTAACACTGTTTCTACACTGATTGTGTGGTCCTATGCACAACTTCAGAGGCCCGCCCTGGTGGGGGGGGGGCTCTAATGGTGAGGAAAGATGGGCCCCGTGGGAAGGCTCCTCTTACCCTGACAATAATGCGCTCTGAAATCTGGGCTGCCAGTGTATATGTCTGGTTCTGGGCATGAGCCTGCAACGCCACCACCAGCATGAAGTACCTGCGGTCCCACACCACGGGATTAGCATCCTTTGTTCCCGTACCCATCCGCGTCCCCGCACACCCCCTCCCCAGGTCCGGCTCGGCTCACCGCTGGTCTGGGTTTGGTTTGCCTTTTTTGCGCATGTTGTTGGCTGTGGTCTCACTGAAGTGCAGGCGGCCTACCGTCACCTTGGTGACTTGCTCTGGAGGCAGTGTGACCCTGTGAGGGAAAAGGGGCAGCTCAGAGAGACACACCCTGGCAAGGCTGGAATCCTGGGAGGAAGGGGAGCCTGTTCCCCTCCCCGATAATAGATAACATCCCGCTCAGACTTTTCTTGGTCCAGAGGATGAGCCGGTCTCTGTACAATCACCAATTCTGACTGCTCAGAAGATGAGACCTTACTCAGGGGATAGGGACCATGGGCAAAGGACTGAGGGGCTTTTTCCCCACTAAGAAATGTGGGAAGGAGCAGGTTTAGACAAGAGCCCCTCGTCTACATTATCAGTGATTTCTAGACTTTGTATCAATAACAGTAAGAAAAAAATTAAAGAAAGGCTCCTCATTACAGAGGAGCCAAGTGTCCCTGTTTGCAGACATGATGGTCTACCTAGAAAACCCCAGAGAATCAGTAAAGACACTGCTTAGAACAGCAGTTCCAATAAAGCATAGGACACAAAATAACCTCACAAACAGCATCAGCATTTCTATAAAGCAGTAACAGAAACCAGGTGAAAATGATAGTGAAATCTCAGGGAAATCCCACAAAACTCACTAAAAAGCCTGGGAACGAATCTTCAAGTGTCTGAAGGGTTATTGGTGGGAAAAGCATTATACTTGTTTGGTCCCAGGGGAGAGAAATGGCAGGCAGGGAAAACAGGCAGAAGGTGGGGAAAAGGACAACTGTCCCAGAGTGGAGACGGCAGGTCCACATGCAAGTGGATTCCTCCTCAGGAAGGTCTGTAAGGGGAACCCGCATGGTGTCTTGGTGGGATGGGATGGAGAGCATCTCTACTCGGATCTGAGTTGGAGGGTCTGCTCCCACCCTGTCCTCTGGCTCCTCCCCTCCTTGAAGGCTAGGACTCACGTGACTGGGTTGAAGGGCCGCTTGCTTCGGTCAGACTGTGACTGCTCAATGTTGATGGACTGATTCAAGGCCTCCAGCTGGGGGGAGGGAGGAGAGAGACTTTGGGGTTCAATTGCTGAATTACTTATGTCCACGCTCCAATATCCCTTTATGATTTGAAAATGTCTTTCTTTAAAATAACCCTGTAAGGTCATGAGGGCACTTTGTTTGCAAAGTGCCGGACATGTGTTACCTTATAACACGTGGAACCCTGGGACACAGGTGCAATGATGAGCCTTCATTTTACAAATGGGGAAACTGAGGCTGAGAGGTTAGGTGACCTGCCTAGAGTTACACCTTAAGACTCTGAGGCACAATTCAAATTCAGGGCTTCCTAGCTCCAAGCCCAGCACCCTGACCACTAAGCCGTAGCATTATTATTCCACAACAGATGAGGAAACAGGGAAAGTGACTTGCTCAAGGTCACACAAGTAATCTGGATCTGGGTCTAGACTCCAAACCCAGCACATCTCCCACCACCCAAACCACCCTCTTCTCCGTGTGTAGACCTGAATGTTGACCCCACTTTGCAAAGGAAAAAAAAGTCATCCCAAGCCCCACTCATAATCAAGCACAAACACAAATGGGGTCTGGCTTTGAAGAAGTGGGATAAAAAGAGTGGGCTCTAGAATTTTATGAGCTTTGATATTTTTTATTAAATGTTTATTACATTTACTTAATGTTTATTATTTATGTATTTGGGCTGAGTACTTTTAGTGGGCAGCTAGGTAGCACAGTGGATAGAGCGCCGGCCCTGGAGTCAGGAGAACCTAAATTCAAATCCTGTTTAACCGGCTGTGTGACCCTGGGCAAGTCACTTTGCCCTGTTTGCCTCAGTTTCCCCATCTGTAAAATGGGGGTAATCACAGCTCTTACCTCCCAGGTTTGTCGTAAAGCCTCAGTGCTCTCACTGGCCATTACTGGCTTATTTTATAGTTGGGGACACTGAGGCCCAGAACCCAGGAAGGACCCCGCCGTCCCGCGCCCCACACCTGCCTTGACGCCGTGCAGCTTCAGGTAGAAGCAGTCCAGGGGCTTCAGGCCCTCAGGGGTCTTGACGTACTTGGGCTCCCCAAGCATGCCGATGTACACCGTCACTTGGAAGTGGTTCTTCTTTTGACACACGAAGGCATCGTCGCCCACTGAGAAGTTGAAGCCCTTGTCGGCGTCCACCCGGTAAGTAAGCATGGGTCTGCAGGGCAGGGGACAGAGGGGAGGGGCTGTGCTCAGGGCAGGACCCCTAGCCTGGCAGAGGCAAGTGGCCCTGGGCCCGGGTCTAAGGGTTAGGAGGGGGGCAGAGGAAGCTGAGGCACGGAGAACGGAGACCCTCTGCCCACGCTCCCACATCGCCCCTACCCCTTTTCTGCCGCTCGCTCGAGACCCTCATCTCCAGACTCCGGGCCTTTTCTCCGGCTGTGCCCCCCTCCTCCTCTCTGACTCCTGGGCTCCCTGGTTCCCTTCAAGGCCCAGAGACAACCTCTCCCTTCTGCCAGAAGTCCCCGGGAAGGCTGGCGCCCACCCTGGGGTCCTCTCCGGACTGCGTCATGTGGCCTGGCTGAGGGATATTGTATCCCTTTGGTAGAACGTAAGCTTCCTGAAGGCAGGGCTAGTCTTTTTGTCCCTGTCCCCCTGAGGGTCTGGAACAGGGCGGGAAGGATCCACAGAGCTGAACAGAGTTCTGGGGGGAGGAGCCCCCCCAATGCCCCAGGTCTCGACCCCTTTCCAGAGCTGCTTTTTCAGGCTCCTCAGTCCTAACCCTGGGTTAGGGCCCTCTGGTCACAGACACGCCTTCCCCACCTGGACGTGGGACCCACCAGAAGTGGGGGACCCCAGGCGTGGCCGGTGAGAGCTCCCCCAAGGACACGCCGGGGGAAGGTGATGAAAAATAGCGTTCCACATGTCTGGGGCACAGCCCTCGGGACCTCGGAGGAGACAGGACGAGTGACATGGTCACAGTCACAGGGCTGGAAGGGCCTCCCTTGTCCCCTGACCCAGGCCCCCATTTTACAGATGAAGGAACTGAGGTTCAAGGAGTGGAAAGAACTTGTCATGGTCACAAGGTAAGTGTCCAAACTTGGGATTTAAACCCAGGTCCTGTGACTCCAGCTGGGTGCGCAGAGCGCTGGGTTTGGTCAGGCGGACTCCTCTTCCTGAGTTCAAATCAAGCCTCAGACACTTCTGGCTGTGTGACCCTGGGCAAGTCACTTTACCCTGTCTGCCTCAGTTTCCTCATCTATAAAATGAGCCGGAGAAGGAAATGACAAACACTCCAGTATCTCTGCTGAGAAAATCTCCAATGGGGTCTGGGAGGCTCAGACATGACCAAAATGACTGAACGTCCGACTCCAACAGGCGACGTTCTTGGCATTTACAGTTTATGAACACACAGGGAAAACAAAGCAAGATGGGTACGAGTCCCATTTTAAAGATGCTGAGGTCAGAGTGTCAGGCAGAGGGAAGCCTGGGACACTCCGGCTGGCACAGCTAAACTCTGCCCGGCCCTCTGTGGCCAGGCCCCCCCCCAAGGGGTCAGGGAGGGCTGGGGGCTGGGGGAGGCAGGAGGCTCTCAGTCACCACCCCACCCTTTCCACCTGGAGCCCCACCATGGCCCCTTCCTGGGACAGGTTGAGGCCTGCAGGGGGGAACTGGCCATCTGGGGAGCCTCATCTCTGGCTGACAGCCGTTGCCTTGGAGACACTGAAACTATGCAGCCGCAGGCCCCTCTGCCCAGCCCCCAACTCCCCCTCCAGTCCCTGCTGTCCCACGGGCATCCCATCCTGCCTGGGCTGGGGCCCTCTCATCAGTCTAAGGGAGAATCCCTAACCTGGAAACTCCCGAGGAGCCAGGCACCGGCCTGCACCATCTGCTCAGCCCCCCCACCCTCCCACCGAGCTGCCGCCCCTCCTCCGCCTCCCAAAGGGCAGGGAGCAAGCAGTGTTTGGGGGCAGGAGCCCCGGCTCTGGAGCTCTGGGGGGGCTAGGACAGTGGGCAGCGCACAGGAAGACCTTGGCCTCTTCTAGCTGTGGGAACTTGGACGGGTCACTGCCCTCACGTCCCCTCCCCTGCTCTGGAAAAACAAGCGGCTTGGACCAGCTGACCTCTAACCTCCCCACTCTAAACACTAAGAGCCTGTGACTCAGTTTCCTCCTCGGTAACTTAACATATGTGAGAGGAATTGGAAATAAAAAAGAGGCAAGGGAGCCAGTGCTGGACCTTGGCCCCAAACTCTCAACCTCTCCAAGGTCCCACCTCTGAGCACAGCCACTCTCTGTGCCTCCCTCTCCCCAGGCCCAGGTTCTCAAGAACTCTGCAGAAGCCACTGGACCCCAGGACCAAGGGACAACACAGAGTTCTGATGGAAGGGAGAAGAAGGAAGGAGGGGGAAGGGGCAGACAGAGGCTCCTGGGATCTGGTTAATCTCCAGCTATGAAGAGCACTAGCTTTGCTGCTGCTGCCTCCCTCCTCTTCCCCCTCTTCTCCTCTTCTCCCTCTTCCTCCTCTCCACCTCCTCCTCCTCTCCCTCCTCTTCTCCTCCTTTTCCTCCCCCTCCTCTCCCTCCTCTTCTCCCTTTCTCCCTCTTCCCCCTCCTCTCCCTCTTCCCCCTCTTCTCCTCTTCTCCCTCTTCCTCCTCTCCTCCTCCTCCTCCTCTCCCTCTTCTCCTCCCCCTCCTGTCCCTCCTCTTCCTCCTCTTCTCCCTCCTTCTCTCCCTCCTCCCCCTCTTCCTCCTCCTCCTCCTAAGGGTCTGGACCAGAGGGCCTTGGAGCCCCTGTGCAGGAGAGAGGCTGCAAGGTCAAGCTGCTGGGGGCCCACTGAGCCACTCATGCCAGACCAGGGTTGTATCTCCCTGGACATGTCTGAGTAAGAGCCCCTTCCCCAGCTGGGATGCAGCCATCCTCTCCCAGCAGGGGTCCTGTGGGACAGCCTTCCCAAGGCAGGCTGGGGAGGTCCCAGGGGCCCCAACACCCAGGCCCAGCACTTGGGAGTGCAGCCACTGCCCTTTCATTCCAGGATGTGGGAAGGCCCTTGCCAGGACAGCCCAAGCTGCCTTGGGGCCAGGTCAAATGGGGAGGGCAGCCCTACAGGCCCTGAAGGCAACAGGGCTTTGAACACCTAGCCAAGCGTCTTGCACCCCACTCCTGGCTCTGATCCTAGGAGGGTGGAGGGCAGAGGGAAGGTGGTGCAGGGAGATCTGTGGGTTCCTGGAAGACCCCTCCCCATCCCTCTCTAGCCAACTTCCTGTCACTTTTCTGGAATGCAGAAGAGGGAGCCAATCACCTCTGCCCAAAACATTCACCTGCCAGAGCCTTCCTCCCCTGGCCAACAGACCTCTCTCTTCCTCCTCCTCTTCATTCCCTGAACTGGCCTTCTCTGGAGGTGGGACAGAGACTGCCCAAGCCTCAGGGAGGAAGAAAGGGTGTCCTCCTGCCCCAGGGCCCCCCCTCCAGGTCCCCCAGCCCCAGGGCCCCCCTGCCCCAATGCCTCCCTGCTCCTGGCCCCCCCAGCCCCAGGGCCCTTTTGCCCCAAGGCCTCCATCCCCAGGCTTCCCCATCCAGCCCCAGCCCCAGGGCCCAGTCACTCACAGCTCTTTGTAATTGGCATCATAGAGTGTGGCCCACTTGTTCTGCTGGTGTGGCTGCCACTTAATAGACTGGTAATTGGGATCCAGGTAAGAGCCGTTCAGGCTCTCGGTGTCCTGCATGAGGCCTGGGAGGGGAGGGGGCACCCGAGCTCGGTCCTATTCCAGCCCCTGCCTCTCTGGGCCCGGGGAGCTGGGCTACTTCCTTCCCTCTCCCCATCTGGGCATTCCCTGCCCATCCTCCCTCTTTGCCCCAATCCCTCTGCTCACCCCAAGTGGCAGTGCCAATGGGCACCCCCCATCCCCCAACAGGTGCCAATAGGGCTGGGAAACCAAGGCACATACCTGGTGAAGGTGCCCCCTGTGGATGCCAGGGTGGCGTCTGGACTCTGGCAATGCTGAGGGGAAGGGATCCTGGTCCTGGCGAGAGGGGACCTTGCTGATGCCAGGGTGGCGTTGGGGCTCTGGCAGGATGGAGGGGCAGGGATGCCACCGTACCTGGCTCCTGTTTTATCATCCCGTTGAGCATCTGGGCATTGAGGGTGTTGGGGGGTGACTCAGAGTGTTTCCTCTTCTTGGAAGGGTGTGCGGGGAGCCTGGCAGGAAGCCGGGACCGACCCTGAGCTGCTGGGGGTGGGTACCCCTGGCATGAGGAGCCCCTCAACCCCTGCCCTGTCTTATTCACACACCCAGCTCCCTATCCTGATACCATGCTTCCACAGTAAGCTACTGTGATCTCCCACCCCATGATCTCCCACCTCCAAACCTTTGCCTATGACTGGGACACCTTCCTTCTCTAACATTGCCTGATGAATCTCCTCCCATCTACTCGTAGGCTACTCCCAATGCTCTTTTCTAATGCTCTTAACATGGGGCCCTCTGTGTTTATGCGTCTTCCTCCTACTGGCTACAAGCTCCACAAAGGGGATGGTGCGGGGGTCCTGCCCGTTAAGCTTTTCTCTCTGCCAATGGGCATCTGTGCCCTGCCCATAGTTGGTGCTAAAAAGGTGTGGAATGAAGCAGAATTGTCAGAGGAGAGGCAACGCAGCACAATCGGATCCTGGGGCCTGGGTGAGAAGGCAGGCAAGTGCCCCGCCCTGCCCCCTGCCTCAGAAATCAGACCAGGTGGTGGCCACGGTCCTGTGGACTGTCCTCTGCATGGTGTCTTCATGTGGCATGATAGACTCACGTGATACGGGGCTGCCTTAGAGTCTCCTCTTCTGCATAATGAGCTCTGATTAAATCAGGGGGCTCTGCACCTGGTCTCTGGTTTTTATAGCTTAAGATATATGTGTTTCAATATAATTGGTCACCTCTGTAATCCTATACATTTTATTTTGTGTCTTTAAAAACCTTGGTATTTAAAAATATTCTGAGGAGTCCTCAGGCTTCACTATGGGATCCATGGGACCCATGACCTAAACACGACCCTGGACCCTTGGGCTCGCTTGACTTGAGGTGTCTTTCAGCTCTTAGGTCTGACACCTTTCCCATAGACAGCACAATGGTCCACCACATGACTGCCTCAGTTTCCAGCTCTGCAGACAGAGGAAGACTAGCTGATATCCCAGGTCTCTAAGCTTACAAACTTATGAATTCTTCCTCTCTCCCCTTTACCCTCCTATAGCATGACTAGGCCAGCACAGGGGCCTCCCCACTGTGTGACAGCCATAGCCAAAGGCTGATGTCAGCCCACCTGGCTAGCACTCAGGGCTCTGGGAGCTCACCCTATGCCCTCGAAGCCCAAATGAGTCGGCAGCCCGGGGAGGAGGGGAGGGTGCTTACTCAGACCCATGCTGCTGCAGCAGCTGGTGAAGCATCTGGGACTGCTGGGCATGGTGCAGGTCTCCGGGGGCCACACCCTGCCCCATGGCATAGGGGGGCATGAGAGGCTCTGCCTTCATATACAGATCCCGCTGCAGAACCGGGTAGTGGGGTGGGGGAGGCAGCGGAGGGCCGCCCAGGTGGGTGGTAGGAGGGGGAGGGCCACCCAGGTGGGTCGGAGGAGGGGGAGGACCAGCCAGGTGGGTGGCGGGAGGCGGAGGGGGAGGGTGCTCCAGGCGAGAGGGGATGCTGACGTGGCACACGTTCTCGGGGGTCATCGTTCGCAAGAGGTGAGGGTCTTCAGGAGAGGGAGAGAGCGGGAAGGTGGTGGTTAGAGAAGGCACGGCTCCAATCCTCACCCTGCCTGCCCCAGTCTCCTTCCCAGCAGTCAGTGTTCTTTCCTGGGCTCTTCCTCCACCCCCTAAGATCCCTGCATTTTTGGCCCAGACACCAGGTGTATAGGATGTACAGAGCTGAGGCTGGGAGAGAAGAGGAAGGTAGACCAGGGAGCCCCCAAGAGGGTACCCATCCCCCTCCTTGCACCCCAAGAAAGCTGCTTCTTAGCCAGTGATCATACCACCCAGCACATTTCTCCATTCTCCTACTGCTCCCTGGAGAGGGGGAAGGGTGCACCCACACACCTGGCCAGGTGCACAAGCCACCAGGGAAGAGAGGAGGCCCAGTGGCCAAGGAGACCACTCTTGGCCTCAGCCTCTGGTCCGTACCATTGCCACCACAGCAGGGGGTGCCTGGCCCATCCCATTTGGGTTACGCCAAGGAAGGGCTGGTAGATCAGCAGGCCCACTGAGCAAGCCCGCGTTACTGTACAGGCAAAGGGGAAGGGAGCCCCAGACACAGTTGGGGGGCTGCTTTCAAAGCTGGCAGCAGTTTGGGCATTATCTGTTCAGAACTGGAGGGTTGGGGGGATGAAGCCCTTTAGCAGTCCCACAGGGGAGCTTTCCCCAGGCAGCTCCCCGGCCTATGGGGCCAGCACACTCAGCTGTGGAGGCCACCCTGGAGAAAGTAGACCCTCCCCCTTCCCCCTTCCCCTTCCCTTGGGTGGAGGGGCCACGGTGGGGAGGGGGCATAGCTCCCTTTGTTCCCCCCAGAGGAATTCCAGGCATGTTTCTGGAAAGATAAACAGAACTCTTGACCTCTCTCTCAGCTGTACTCCCCAAGCCATAGGTCAGGGTGCTGCCAGGGTACGGAGGGCCCGCCACCAGACACAAACCACCCCCTCCCCACAATCACGGCTGGTTCCCAGCTCCAGGAAGAGGTAAAGGACAGGGAGAGTCCATCCTGGCTAAGCTCAACTCCCCAGCTTTAGCCACCAAAGCCACCCAGGGTGGGCACCCCCAGCCCTGTGCCCCCCATGTGATGCCAGGCCCACACTTACCCCCAAAGGGCGAGTGCGTAGTGGCCCAGAAAGGCTAGGCTGCATCTCGGTGAGGCAGAGGCAGCCTCTGGGGACCGAGCTGGACGCAGCTTCCCTGCCGGTCCTGCCAACCCCGTGCCCCCCACCCCCACCCCACTGCCTGAACAATAGGCAAAGGTCTGGGAGTATTTGCCCAGTGATAATCTCCCCACGTTCAGCGGGAAGCTGCCTCCCTCCCCCACCTCCCCCACACCCCGATAACACAGCTTGAACCACTTTCCCAAAAGCCAGAGGGGGAGGGAGGTGCCCGCTGGACTCACCATTCACCTGCTGGGGAGAATAAGCTTCAGAGCCGGAGTCTGGAGGGGAGTCAGGCAGGGCGCTGTGGAGAAACAGAGGCCAGCCCCGTTCAGGCTTCCCTGAGCCCCGCCTGCCCCTCGTGGGCACAGGGAGCCTCTGCCACAACGCTGCCAGGCTCCCCTCCTTCAGAGCCCCCCGAGGCTCAAAGCTAGAAGGAACCCCCCATTGTACAGGGGGAGAAACTGAGGCTCAGAGAGGAGCCCAGATCCAAAGGGCCAGAACCTCGGCCTCAAGCAGGGGAGCACTCGGCTGTCCACTCACCAGGCCTCGGGTTCTGGGGCCCCAGCTGTTTTCCCCCTTCCTGGGGTCCTCCCAGGCTCCCCACTCTGGAGCCTCCCCCATTCAGATCGCCTTCCGTCTACTCTGTTCTACTATACCTCAGCTCCATTCAGTCATTTACATGTGTCTCCGTGGTCAGAATGGGAGCTTCCTGAGGGCAGGCACTGTCTTTACCTTTCTCTGTATCCCTGCTGTTGGCACAGTGCTTGGCACAGAGTAGGTACTTAAATGCACATTGACTTGGCTTGACTACTCCATGAAAGGAAAGAGCTCCTCTTCCAGGGAGGAGAGGCCAGAGGACCTTAGGGGCCATTTGGAAAGAGGCGATCTGGGGGTGCAGGAGCAGGGGGAAGGTTCCCAGCTCACTCCTCTGGATGCCAGCCCAGGGCCTTTCAGGAGTGTGGACAGAGGGACAGAAGGCACTGCAGCCTGGGCCAACAGCTCTGGGCTGACCCTTCCTGGGGCCTGGTTGGAGCTGGCCTCAACTTCCTGACTCCTCACCCTCCCACAAGGCAGGACTACACTAGACCTTTCAGACAGCCTCACCCCAGTTCCCCCATTTCTACAAAAAGCCAGGGGGTGGTGCCTTCTTCTCTGGCCCTGGCCAGGAGGTGGAGGGATCCAGGGGAGGCGAGGGAGGGGCAGGTGCGGTGCCCAGGTGGCTGCACGCCCAGCTCCTGGGAGAAGGGGGAGGAAAGGAGGGCTCTTTTTTATCAGCAGCTCAGGCAGAGGAAAAACGTGAACCCAGAAAGGTCATGATGTACCCAGCAAACCCCTCCTGGAACAGTGGGAGGGCTGGAGGGAGGGCCAGGCCATGACATGCCCAAGTCACAGTCTTGGGTGAGGGGCAAGTCCCTCCTGCCACAGCCAGAAGCCTTCCTTCCCATGCTGGCTGGAGACTCAGGGCCCTCAAATGGGCAGAGAGAGTGGGCAGGCAGGACCCTCCCCACAGCCCAGCTTCTAGGGTGTAATGTTGGACATGGTTAGGAAGGGACCTGGTACATTCTGGGGGGAAAGTCAGCCTGGGGTAGGGGAAGGGGACACCCCCTTCTCCAGGGTCCTTTCCAGGACAGCGACTGGAGCCTCTCTCTACCTCCCCATCCTGCTCACTGCTGACCGGAGTTTGAGCCATGCCAGGACCATCAGGGGCCCAGCCTGCCAGCCCCTTCCTCACAAGAAGCAAGCACCTCCAGCCAGGGAGGAGAGGAGCTGCAGGGTCCAAGATGGGAGCCTCTTACACAGGAACCACTCCCAGGGCACTCTGGGAGAAATCTACTTGTGGGGAGGCAAAGGGGCTCCTCTTGCTCAGCAGGTTTTTCCCTTAGGCTCCTCCCTGGAGACATGTAACTGATGGATGAGGGCCAGTGGATGCCCAGGACTATGCCTGGGCATCACTGTCTTATCCCACTGGGGCCATGATGCCACCCAGTGTGGCCCTTACAGGATCCATGCTCCCCTGACCCCCTGGGAGGGTAGCCCTGAAAGAGCCTCAGGGGCCTGTCAATTCAAGCCAGTCCTGGAACCCAAAGCTAACCCCATGGGCCTCCTTCCATACCACGGCTGTCATGTTTAGAGGCAGCTGGATATTGCAGGGGGTGGACCTCGCATCAGGGAGGCCTGAGTTCGAAGCCTATCTTAGACATGTACTAGCTGCGTGAGCCCTGTTGGCATCAGTATTCCCATCTATAAAATGGGAACACCTACTTCCCAGGGTTGTGAGACAATTTCAGGAAAGTGCTTTGCAAACCTTAAATCCCAGTTATTTCTGTTGGCACGACCTGATGCCCTTGGGCAGTGCTACCAGCAGTTACACAGGGACATCCTGCCAGAGGACTCTGAGCAAGGACACAGGGCCAGCCTGGGTCCGGCCCAGCCTCCCTCACTGGCTCAGAGTGACTGGAGGCTCTCTTGTCTCCCCAGGCCCCAGCCCCACTTGGGGGGTCCCCTCTCCAATGTCCCTCTCATGTCCTTCAGAACTCATTAAGCCTCCATCATGCATGATGGAGGCCCCAAAGTGTAATGAGTTGCCTTCCGAAGTAGTAAGCTCCCCATCACTGGAGGTATCTAACCCGATGACTCCGTGTAGAAGAAACCGTGAAATCAGAGGCTGAAGTGAGGACCCTGCCAACTCTTGAGATTCTGATTCTGCCCCGTGGACATTCTGTGGGACCACCATGAGCAGACGCCCTGACCCAGGCAGCAAGCCACCCAACGTGCCTCCTCTGGGCTCAATAGCCTGGCACAGGGCCGTGCATACAGCAGGCGACTAGAAAATGCTTCTTGACTGATTGTGGATGATCCCAGAATGGGGGGGCAGGAGGGGCTGGGCTGCGGCTCTAAACAAAGGGCTCTCTATTGGATTCTGGGGAGCAGGGGAGTGACCTGTCACTTTAGGAAAATCACCTTATAAGAATGAACAGAACCTGGAAGCGAGGGGGGCGGGGAGATGAGGGGATGAGGCGCAGCTGGAGCCGCTGGGGAGCACGGAGGGCTGGGGTGAAAGTCCCAAAGGCGAAGGAAATGGGAACCCCCCAGTATCTTTGCCCCCAAAATCCCCGACTGGGGCCACAAAGGGTCAGACGTGACTGAGACAAGTGAGAGACAAATCCCATGGGGCCTGGCATGTAGTAGGTGCTTAAAAAATGCCTGCTGAATTGAATGAGTTACATAGATTCTCTAGGAAAGAATGGAAAGAGCACTGATTGAGTGCTTACTGTATGTGGAGTGCTTACTGTATGCAGAGTATGTGGAGGGACAATGAGCCGGGTCCTCTACTCTCAAGGAGCTCACATCAGAATGTGGGAGACAACAATATTTAGAACATTAGGTGAAGTTGGACCCTTCAACAATGGTAGGTTCAGGGGGCGGCTAGGTGGCGCAGTGAATAGAGCACCGACCCTGGAGTCAGGAGTACCTGAGTTCAAATCCGGCCTCAGACACTTAACATGAAAAACTAGCCGTGTGACCTTGGGCAAGTCACTTAACCCCAACCTGCCCTCCAAAAAGCAAAAAAAAAAAACAAAAACAATGGTAGGTTCAGGACTTTAGGGTTCATCTTGTCAGAGCCCCTGATTTTACAGAGAAGCCAAGGCCAGAGTCTCTCCACTAATAATGGTCTGGATTCAAATTCAGATCCTCTGACTCCAAGCCCTCCACACTCTTCCTGAGCTTACACGGACGTCTCCTGAGTGTCACAGAGAGCCTGGCACCCCCCCCCCTTCTTAGCCAGGAGAGCATCAATGACTCTCTGGTGGACAGGCACCTGAAGGTCCTACAGGGTCTAAACCATCCCTCATTCTTGGTTGAAAGGTCTTCAGGGTTCCTCATGACCCGCTTGGTGCCCCTCCACCCCGCTCCCTCACCCCCATCGTCACTGGGATGGCTATTCCGGGCCATCTCAGGCTTGGTCCTACGTTTCTGGAGAAGCCAGCACTTCAGATCTGCCATGATTTTAGGGGAGAGGAGTCTCTGAGCTAGGAAGGAACTCAGTGGCCAAAGGCCAACACACACTTGGCAAAGACCCTCCGCAGCCTCCCTAGGCTTCCAGCCTGAAGGCCGACTCCTGCCCAGAGCTGCCCACCAGGCTGCGGGACAGCTTCATTCTCCCCCACATGGCACCTGGGACAGCCTCTGCCACCTCTACCCTCTGTTCCCAGGGATGCCCATGTTTCTTTCATCAACGAATCCCTCTATGACATAGTCTCAAGGCCCCACATCATTCTTTCCTGTGAGTTTCCAGTTGCAACTCTCGACCCATAGACAACATGGCGTCGTGCCTTTAGACAATGGCCTCCATGGGTGCTAAGCAAAGACCTGGAGGGAAGGAGCAACCTGTGCTGGGGCCCAAGGATGGCTCGGCTACAGTTGGGACCCCAGCCTTGCTAGAGGCAGGATCCAGAGCCCAACCCCAACCCCAAGAATGAAGCCAAGAGATCTATGGCCCCCACTGGTATTAGGCATGCCCTCTGCTGAGCACCATGTAGTGGGAGTATGTAAGTATGAGTGTAAGTATGTTAGTGTGACCCTGAGTGTGTGTGAGTGTGAATGGGTGAGTGTGTGCAAGCATGTAAGTGTGCACAGGTGAGTGTGAGAGTGTGTATGTATGTAGATGCTACGCCCCTGCATGAAGCCATAGAGTCTTAGACAAGAGAATCCCAGGATATAAGAGCCAGAAAGGGCCTCACAACCCAGAGCCCTAAGAGATCACGGATCCTAGACGGAGAGCTGGGCAAGGCCAGTCGCCCCCTCATCCCAGAGAGGAGGAAACCAAGGCCTGGAGAGGTTAAGAGGTCAAGAGGCAGGCAGGCAGAATGGGAAGGGCTCTAGGTCTGGAGTCAGGAAAAACTGAGTTCAAATCCAGCCTCAGACACTTACTGGCTGTGTGACCTTGGGCAAGTCACTTAACCACTCCCTGCCTCAGTTTCCTCACCTGTAAAATGGAGGTCATGATAGCACCCACCTCCCAGGGTGGTTGTGAAGATTGAGATGATATTAAAGCCCTTTAAATGCCATGGGAATGCCAGCCATGGTAAGGGTGCTAGACAGTGCTGAGGACCTGGCTTGCTCAAGGCCATAGAGTTAAGCGATTGGTGGCAGGGCACCTGGCCTGGGAGTGAGGCCCCCAGCCCATGGAGCCCCCCTCTCCAGGCAGCACCCCCCCACCTGGGACAGGCAGAGGAGTCACTGCCACCAGCAGCCCTCCAGATGCTGCAGAACCAACACCAAAGAGAGGTAGGGGCGGCTGCTCAAGGGTCTTCTCCTCCTCTCAGCTAAACATGCCCAGAGGAAGGCACAGGACCCCTGAATCCCAACCTGGGTCTCTCAAGCTAGAAGGGGCCATAGAACATGGAATGTCAGAGTTGGGAGGGACCTTGGAACCTCAGAACACAGACACGGAATATCAGGTTTGGGAGGGAGCTTAGAACACAGGATGTCAGGGCTGGGAGGGTTCTCAGAGTGTAGAACATAGAATGTAAGAGTCCAGCTTCTTTGTCTGAGTCCTGGAGAAGGGCAGTGACATGTCTAGGGAACAGGTACTTAACACTAAAGACAGGAAACGCATGTACATGTACGTTCCCCTGGGTGTGTTTGTGAGGCTGACTTGATCGGGCTGGGCTAGGGGGCAGCGCTTCTGACCCTGGTCAGCTAGTCCCTCCGGCCACAAAATGCCGGTGCTGGCACTCCCTGTGGCACCAGCCTGGCCCTGCAACCAGTGGCCAGACATAGCTGCTTCTCGCCCCCCCTGTGCCCCTGGAGTGCCCTCAGCTGAGGCTGCCCCAAGGCCCTGGGGCTGCCTCCCTGCCCCTCCTGCCCCCTGCCCAGCCCCATCCTCACTCACCCTGGGGCATAGGCTGCCTTGGGCTCCGATTTGATGGGTGGCCCCGAGCCCCCGCTCAGGCAGTGCCCCGCAAAGCCTTTGGGCACTGCCAGACCATTGTTGTTGTTGATGTTGAGGTGGGCACTGAAGCCAGGCCCGCAGGGTGGGGGTGGGAGGGGGCCATGGCGGCCTGAAGAGGGTCCTCCCCCACCCCCTGGCGGACTCAGGTGATGGCCACTGCTGGAGCCCGAGGGCTGGGTGTGTGGGTAGCCGGCAGGAGCAGGTATATCAGGGAAGCAGCTGTGGGCAGAAGCAGAGGGTTCAGGGAGGGACTGGGGCAAGAGCCCAAGGCCCTAACCCCCCACCTCGCCATTGGAGGCACTGGACTGGGAGCCAGGGGACCTGGGTTCTAGTCCCGTCCCTGGCCAAGTCACAGAATCCAGCTCTTAGACTCAAGATTCCTGGTCAGTAAAATAGGGCCAGCAAAGCCGCCCCCCCCCCACCAGGGCTGCGGTGAAGGCCAGGTGAGCCACCCCATGCTCGGTGCTCTGCAGACCTCAGACAGATGGACACAGACCTGGGAATGCTGGCTGGGCACTGCTACCACTCACAGTAACAAGTGTGGTGCCTTTGAGTTCACTAAACCTTCAGCCTGATGCACTCTCATTAGGGCTGGAGTCTGAGTCAGAGGCCCCAGGTTCTAATCCTGATTAGATGCCTCTTACAATCTGTGTGACCTTGAGTAAGCCATGGCCTCTCACGGGGCCTCTCTGCTACCTCCTCTGCTAAATATGGTCGGACTAGATGACCCTTGAGGTCCCTCCTGACTCCACGTCTACACACTATGCCAGACACTGGTCAGGTAGGGGCAGCCAAAATAGTCCTATTCCCATTTAACAGAAAGGTAAAGTGAGGCTGCCCAATGGACACACCTAGGATATGTAAGACCTGGGCAGAGTCTGGGGCAGAGCTGCTTCCATGACACCTGCTTGGGGAAACATGGTGTAAGCATCAACGTTCCCTGGGCCGGGCCGTGCGCTCCCACAGAACGTGGGGAAGGCTGTAGCCAAGGGCCTTCTCAAACATGGCAGCCTGGCTCCACCTCCCTCAACAATTTCAAAGGATGGAGCAGAAGGAAGATCTTGCTTCCTTCTTAGGCCTGGAAGGCTCTCGCTCCTCTCTTGCTCCTTGACTGGAGGCTGTCCAAGCACCTTCTTGTAGGGGCGCCTCCTTGCAGGGGTGCCTCCTTGCAGGGGCGCCTCAGCGAGCCTTCTCCCCTAGGATCCCCTTCTTCTGCTCTTTGTCCTGAATCTCCATCCTTTTAGGTGTGTGTTGTGCCCCCCACTGAAATGCCTGATTGTTGTCTGGTTTTCTCTGGCACCCCCAGCCCAGTGCTTGGCACACACTTGATAGACGCTGATAAGCAGACAGGGGCTTGGCTTTCCCTCCCTGCGGCTGGCCCTGCTCTCCCTCCCGACCTCCACCCCAATCGACTGGGTGCCCAATCTGGCCAGTGGGCCTATCCCTCCCACTGGTCCTGTCTCTGGAGCCCTGCTCTGCTGGGGCCTTCAACCCCCTGGCCCTCATCCTCCAGAGAGACGGCAAGGCCGACTTCTGCGTGCCTGGTCTACTGGGCCTCAGAGGGTCAGCAGCTTAGAGTCAGGAGGGACCCCACCCCATCCACAGGTGAGCAGACTGCGGCCCAAGGGAGAGCCAAGTGGCCTTTCCAAAGGGGAAACTTTGATGTTTAAGGCCTAGCTCTGCAATTTACTAGCTTCGTGACCTTGGTAAAGTCACTTCCCCTCTCTTTGAGCCTCAGGCTGCTCATCTGTGAAATGGAACTTTTCTTGTACTCCACCTCCCTTCAAGACCCTGAACCAAAGTTCTCTGCTTGGGGAGGGCCTGTGCTTCAGGAAGCAAAGTCTGTGGGGCCTTCTTCTCCTATCCCCTGGACCTCAGTTTCCTCATTGGGCCCTTCCAGTTCTAGATCTGTGAACCTAGGACCCCACCCCAGAATGCTCCCATCTGCTAACAGTGTGGGCTGCCCAGAGACCTCTGCTGCTGATCAAGAGCAGCTCCCATCTCCAGAGAGAAGGGTGTGCCAGTGGCACAGGGCCTGAGTTCAAGTCCAGCCTCAGACACTTCGCTGGGTGACCTAGGATAAGACACTTCACCTCTGTTTCCCCAACTCTTAAATGGGAGTAACAACACCTGCCACTCAGGACTGCTGAGGCTCAAGGGCAATGCTACTCGTTAAAAAACCGCTTAGCGCAGGGACTGGCACGTGAAAGTATATAAGTGGCCTTATATACTGGTGTGTTCCCACCTGCTCCCTCTGGTCCCCACGTTTACAAAGCACTTCCCCTAACAAGAACCATGTGAAGAAGGAGGCTCAGTTATGACCATCCCGGGAGAAGCTGAGGCTCAGAGAAGCCTCGTGAGCTGGGGTTTGTGGCATTTCTCTTCTGTTCCCAGATTGGGGGGGGGGTTCTACAATCTGGTTCCTCCAGCCCTTTCTGCATTGGTTGTACCTTCCTCCCCCCTCCAAGTGCTGCCCCAGCTGAGTGTGCCCTTTCTTGCCAGGCTGTCCGGATACCTGGCAGGTCTGCCCCCCTCCCCTCTGACTCTTTATGACCCCGTTCAGGGTGTTCTTGGCCAAGACACTAGAGTTCTCTGTGTGCTTCCCCGGCTCATTTTATAGATGAGGAGACAGGCCAACAGGGTGAAGTGGTTTGCCCACGGTCCCCCAGCTGGGAAGTGTCTCAGGAAGACTCACATTCCTGACTCTCCACCTAGTGCTCCTTGCACAGGGGTGCCCCCGGGTGCTGCCTCTTCAGGGAAGCCTTCCCTGATTTCCTCCAATACTCCGATCACTTTGCGTTTCTTTATCTGGCTATGTACAATATCCCTTCCTGCCCTCCAAGTAACGTAAGCTCTGTGAGTTAGCGGCTGTTTGGCCAGTCGGTCAACAATCATTTATTAAATGTTTGCTGTGTGTGGCTCTCTGTGCTAAAATGCTATTTCATCTCGGTCTTCTGACATCGTTTAATAAGAGTAATGACAATGATAATTATCATTAACAATTCATCACCTGGGAACTATCTATGCTCTGACAATAATCTGAACGGTTAATGTTTATGTAGCCCTGCAGACACACGCACACAGGTCTGCAAAGTGACTAGTGCATACACGATCCTATCTGACCCTCCTAGCCACCCTCCTGTGGGGACCTGAATTTTACAGATGAGGACACTGAGGCCAAGAGAGGTTTGTTCCTGGCGGGTGCTTAGCCAGCACTTTGCAGGCAGTGGGTAATTACTACATGATATTCCCCATACATCCCATCTCCCACCTCCACGCCTTTGCATGGCCCAGAATGCCCTTCCTCCTGTCTCCCTCTGCCTCTTGGGATCTCCAGCCTCCTTCAAGGCTCAGCTTACAGGAGGGAGACCTTTCCTCAGCCCCCACTCGCTCCTTTCGCCCCTTTTAGCTCCACAAATTCCGATGAATGTGCTTTGGTCTATTTTACATTGATTTCTTGTGTGGTTCCCACTCTCCAGGAGAATATCAGCTTCTCAAGGGCAGGGACTTTTCCTTTTATCTTGGGATGCCAGGCCTGGCCCGTAGTAGGCACCCCATCAGAGCTGCTGGGGCTGGATTGGCCCCTTCTCAGGCATTCACATTTCCCATCTCTCCAGCCTTTAAAGGGCTCATAAGTACCTTCCTCCCAACACTCTCACAAAGGTGGTACAAGAATGATTCATCCCATTTTACAGATGAGAAGACTGAGGCTGAAGTGGGCCTCCAACCCCACACCACGAGCCAGGGGACTGTCCCCTCTCCAGCCCCCATGCCCAGGAGATGGGAGGCCCTTGTAGGGGAACAGGCAGGGCAGGACTTACATGTCTGAAGAGTCCTCTTTGCTGATATATTCCTCCAGGATACTCGTGTCTATGTTAGAAGGCTCCAGGGCCCCGTTAATGTCATGGCCTGGGGGAAAGAGACATAATAAAGGAGAGGGGTTAATCCAGGAACACATCTGGACAGTCACCCCCTCCCTCCACTTCCTCCAGCTGCCAAGGTGCCAGGAGCCAGGAGCCAGGAGCCGATTCTCTCCCTGCAGATCCTTGAGCCTGTGGAACCCCTATGTGTGTCCCCATCCCACCCCCAAGCACCGGGCCTGGAACACACGGTCAGCACTTAGTCAACATCTGGAGAATCACCCATGCTTGTAGATGGGGTAGGCTCCTGCTCCCTGGAGGTCTGACAGCAAAGACTAGAGGGCCACTGGTGGATGCATCGTGGCAGGGACTCTTTGTGGGTGTGGGCTGGGGGCAGGAGGGGGTGCTAGAGTCTGCTGAGATCTCTCCCAGCTCTTAAATCTTATGAATAAATGGATCAGGTCCTTTAGCTGATATAGCCATGTGTAGGACGGATGCTCAGCGCCAGCCTGGGACATCTTGCCTCCCAGAAGCCCCCCTGCACCGCTTCCACAAGCCCCCCTGCGCTCCTCCCACAAGTCCCCCTGCACTGCTCCCACAAGCCTTCCCGGGCTGCTCCCATGAGCCCCCCTGCGCTGCTCCCATGAGCCCCCCTGCACTGCTCCCACAAGCCCCCCTGCGCTCCCAGCAGTATCCCCCTCTGTACACCCTCTCCTCTCTCCCTTTTCACATTTCCATCGCCATCCTGATTTCACATCACTTTCATTTCTCGCTATGACTGCCCCTCTCCCGGGTCCATACATCCAGCCCTCCATCCCCCACTGAGTCCTGGCCATTTCCATTTGGACATCCTGCAGGCATCTCCAACTGGGCACGCCCCAAACAAGACTCCTTCCCTTGGGTTCTCATCAGCCAGGCCCTGCTATGATTCCCACGACCTGGGATCACAGTGTCAGGGCTCTCCTCTCCTCACTCACTCTATCCACCATCTAACCAGGTGCCAAATATCGCCAAGCCAAGAGCCAACAAGCATTAATTAGATGCCAGGCACCATGCTGAATCTCACCGACGTCTGTCCCCTGGCTCCTCCTCTTCGCTCACACAGGGTCACTTGCACTCAAGCCTTCGTGAGCTGCCTGGGTCCAAGACACGTTTTCTAACTGGCCTCCAAGCCTCTGAGTCGCTCCACTTCAATCCTTCCTCTCGGTTGCCACGTGCAGACCTGACTGCATAACCTTCTGCTCAGCAAACTGCAGGGGCTCCCTAGTACCTCCAAGATCTCACATAAATGGCCCCGCCTGGCCGGGAGAGACCCTCTGCTCTCCCTCCCATCTTCTGAGCCTTCACTTGCTTTCACACGTTCTCCAGCCCAGCCAATGTGACGCTCCCATCTCTCCTTCCCCCGTGGGCACTGGCGACTCCCCTTGAATGGGGTGCACCCCGTCCTCCCCTGGGCCTCTCAGAATCCCGACTTTCCTTCAAAACTTGGCCTGAATGCCCTTCCTCCTGTACCGGCTGGTAGCGCTTCCTGCCCAAATTACTGTGTATCCCCTCCGTCTATACATCTGTATCCATTCCCGAGTGTAGCTGCTGTTTCACCCCCAAGAGGCCGGAAGCTCCCTGAGGGCAGGCCCTGATCTTGTTTCTGTAACTCCTAAATCACCGCAGGTGCTTGATAAGCGCTCAATGACTGATCACGCTTCCCACAAGCGCGCTGTAAAATTCTCTTTTTA
This sequence comes from Pseudocheirus occidentalis, assembly GCA_028646575.1. Classification (NCBI taxonomy): domain Eukaryota; kingdom Metazoa; phylum Chordata; class Mammalia; order Diprotodontia; family Pseudocheiridae; genus Pseudocheirus; species Pseudocheirus occidentalis. The sequence continues at coordinate 185,373,974 of CM053601.1, read as the reverse complement.
CAGAAAAGGAAACAGGTCCAGATTGGGATGAGAACTTGCTTAAGGCCACTTGGCTCAAAAACGGAACAGCCTGAACCAGGACCTGGAGGGTCTGTCGGCTCCAGGTCCGCAGCTTGTTCTTCCAGATTTGGAGAATCTCAGAGACAAATGGGCCAACTTGGGGTGGGGGGCACGAGTCTAAGAAGCCTGAAGAATGCCAAGATGACCTCTGCTTATGACCCCTGGAGAGGAGAAGCCCTCCTGACATTTGGAGAGCCCTTTCAAGCTCGCCTGACACAGACCGACTTGTTTGAATCTCACAACTCTACTGTTATACCCACTTTACAGATGGGAAAACGGAGGGACTTGAGAGGTTTACAGCCTCCCCAACAACCTTGATTCCTGTCTCCTGATCACCCTACACATCTGATCAATCTCCAGTTTGTCATTACTTTTTCTATAATGTCTCTTATGCTCAGACGTGCATACATCTCCCCTTGTCTATTCTGACAGGGCTCCCACCCTAGTGCAGGCCCTCAGGCTCTCATCAGCCCCAGCAGCAGCTTGGGGGTCAGCCTCCCTCCAGTTTCTCCCCCTCCAATCCACCGTCAATTTGGTCACTAATTCAGTCACAACAATTCAGTTGCTTTTTGGAGGGTAGAAGGCAGGGCAACCAGGGTTAAGTGACTTGCCCAGGGTCACAAGACTAGTGTTAAGTGTCTGAGGCTGGATTTGAACTAGGGTCCTCCTGACTTCAGGGCTGGTCCTCTATTTGCTGCACCACCTAGCCGCTCCAAAAGGGGCTTTCCTAAAATGCAGGTCTGATCACATTTCCCCACCCCAATAAACTCTAGTGGCTCCCTATTGCCCCCCAAATCAACTATAAAGTCCTCTGTTTGACATTCAGTACCCTCTAGGACCTGGCCCCTTCCTACCTTTCCAAATTACATTTTCCACCTACATGTTCCATTCCTCTCACACAATACTCTCCCACCTTGGTGTCTGTGCACTGGCTGTGCCCCCTTTCTGGAGTGCTCTCTCTCCCCAGCCAAGCACCAACCCATCTCCTTCAGGTCATATTTCCTATTCCCCTCTCTCCTCAGCAGTTGGTACCATCCCTGTGAAGGGGATCTTTCATCTACTCTGAATTTTCCTTGTAGGTTCTGACTTAGGAGTGTTGTTAGACTGAGAGCTCCCCAAGGGGAGGAGCTACTCTTGCTTTCTTTTTATTCCTGGCCCTTACACAATGCCCAGCACATAGTAGGCACTTAATAAATACTTATCAAATGCCTGACTTTCCCACAGATCATAAGTGTTGGAGGTGAGATTCAACCCCAGATTTTCCTGACCCCAATTTCATCCCTGTCTCCTACGCCACCCCTGCCTTCAGACAAATCATCATCCATCCATCCACCCACCCATCCCTCCATCCACCCATCCATCCATCCATCCATGCATCCATCCATCCATCCATCCCTCCATCCACCCATCCATCCATCCATCCATGCATCCATCCATCCATCCATCCAACTATCCACTCCTCCACCTATCTATACATCCATCCATCCATCCACCCATTCATCCATCCATCTCTCCATCCCTCCATCCATCCATTCCTCCATCTATCCCTCCATTTCTCCATCTATCCCTCCTACCATCCCTCCATCCATCCATTCCTCTATCTGTACATCCATCCATCTCTCCATCCATCCATCCCTCTATTTCTCCATCCATCCCTCCATCCATCCATTCCTCTATCTATCCATCCATCCATCCATCCATTCCTCCATCCATCCATCCATCCATCCATCCATCCATCCAGTGAGCAAGTAAGCCATTGAGGGTCTACTGTGTGCCTGAGCTTTCATTCTACTCCATCAGGGTGCACGGAGCCAGAGGCCTGGGCTTGACCCTGGCTCAGACCCCCATGATTTGTTGATACTGCCTTAAATTTCCTCATCTGTGAAATGGAGGTGTGTATCAGAGGACTTTGGGATTCCCTTACTCTAGACTGTCTTTGGGTCCTGGAGGCTGGTTCTCCATCAGCCTGGTCCTGAGCCCCAGTCTGTGCTTTCTCATCTCTGGATCCTGCCAGAGGCTCTCCCTACCCCTGCCCACTGAGGGGGAGACTCATCAGGCCCTGCCCAGAGGAAATATCTGCCCAACCCAGGGCCTCCCAGCCCTGTTATGAGATGCCAGGCAGGGGAGGGAAGGAAGGAGGGGCCGGCCTCTCTCCCTCCCTGAGGTCACCTTCCCAGGAGAGAGGCCGGAGTGATAACAGGTCTGACGCCAATGGTGCGTCAGGCAGGCTGGGCAGTGAAGGGAGAGGCTGGCGGGCAGGGTCCCAGCCACCCACCCCCACACGCACAGCCGCAGACTCACCCTGGCCTTCCACCCCTCAACCTTAGCTCTCATTGCTACTCCTGGATTCAGATTTTCCTTCCCACCTTTCAGAGAGGCAGAGTGCTGTGTGTGACCCCGGACAGAGAGCTGGCCAGAAAGTCAGGGGTCCAAGCCTCACCTCTGACCCTCACTCATTGGGTGATCCTGGGTGTTCTAGCTGGGAAGGTGCTGATCTGCACTGGCAGAGGGTGTTTCCCCACATGGGAGATCCCAGACCCAGGTCTTCACTCTATTTCAGGATGGCACTGGGCACTCTTCTTAATTCTGGGCATCGACACCTGTCCTGGCTAAGACCTCTGTCCCTGTGTGTCTCCCCATTTTTACTCCTTACCTCACGCTGGCTTCCACCTCTCTTCTCTCTGCCAATCCTCTCTTCCCCAGTTCATCATCCCCTCTCTCCAAGGAGACCACGAGCCCAGCCCTTGGTGCCAGCAGGGGAAGACAGCAGGAGAATGGGCAGGCCTCAGTCTCCTCATCTGTAACATGAGGGTCCTTGCAGCTCTGCTCTAGGGTCACTGGGATACTTCCCTGTGGGGGGGGCTCTCTTTCCTTCATTTCCTTTTCCTTAACCCACCCCTGCACTCCTGCCCCAGAGGCATGGCAAGCAATTTGTGATCCTCAAACAATATAGAAACATGGCCAGGTCTCCTCCTGCCCACCCCCAGGGCCCTGATCCTGCCACCCAAAGGCAAGGCATTTGTGGAATGCCCAAGGCCCCAGCTGAGCCCTCAGAGGCTCCCGGGGGCCACCTCCAGGCCAGCTTAGCTGATTAAGGAGAGTCACGAGCTGAGACCCTCCTGCTTCCTACCTCCTTCCCCAGTTCTTCCCTAGCTAGGGATTAGGAGGGGAGAAGGCCTGGAGGTTCCAGGACAGGGCATTGACTGGGCCTCACCCCTGGACTACCCTCGAAGTCCTGATGTG
>CM053601.1:185268531-185370171 GCA_028646575.1 Pseudocheirus occidentalis | reverse complement strand
CAGGTTAACGGCGCCCGGCCCTCCCCACCCTGCTTATTTGCAGGTTTTCGAGATTAAACTGCAGAATTTACCTTGTATGATAGGCTGATATGTTTACGGCATTTCTATTTATAACCAGCCTTCTCCTGCTCCCTCCTCCCTCTCTGGGCCAAGCTCTCTCTAATCACCCCTAATCCTCCCTACCTCCCTCCTGGGGGAGGGGGCGGGAGGGTGGCCCAGCGTGAGGCATCCTGGGATACCCGAACTAATGAGAAGCAGATGCTGCTATCGGGCTAGGCTGGACGGATGGGGAGGGGAGGGCTGGGGGAACTGATCCCCGTGACCAGCGTGCCAACGAGGGCTTGCAGGAGCCAGCGTGGGGGTGTCTGAGCACCCGGGCTTGGCCTGGGCAGCACCCACATCGCTAGGCCTCCCTACCAGCCCTGCCCCGCAGTGAGCTGACCCGGGCACTCTGCTGGGGAGGGCAGGGTTGTACAATGGGCAGTCGCCCCTACTGGACTTGACCCATAGTCTTCCCATCCATCCAACAAGGGGATCATAGGAGCACAGATTGAGCTGCAAAGTCCCACCCTCTCATTCTTCAGGGGACAAAACTGAGGCAGCAGGGGGCGGGCAGTGACTCAGCACCGTCAGAGGGGCCTGAGATAAACTTGGAGGTGCTCAGACCCCCACCCCTCCCCCACTGCCTGAGCTCTGGCCTGTCGGCTCCGTGACCCCAAGAATCCACACTCAAGATTTCTAAGCAAACACTCAGGTGGCGGGACTGCTGGAGAGTAGGGCTGGCCCTTCTCCCGGCACATCCTCCCCAACCTGGGGGGGGGGCAGAAAACCCCAGGATTAGGAGGAAAGGGAGTCCACTAGACAGGCCCTTCCAAGGCCCGGCCCCCACCCCTCTCCACAAACCCAGTGCAGTGAGCCTGGGGAGCAGGGGGAGGCCCAAGGGAAACATGGGTGTCTGTCTGTCTGCCTGTGTCTATGAGTCTGTGGGCAGGGAGAGGGGGCAGACAGTCGGCACCCCACCCCCACTGCTGTCCATTGCTTCCCTCCACTGCTGATCCCATCCCCCTCCCAGACAAGGGCCACATTCTCCCTGCTAAGCTATGTTGTAAGCATTCCTCATTAATTATTCGAATTATTACCTGACTCTAACAATAACCAGTTGGCCCTTCCTCCCTTCCCCCAGCCTCCCGGTTGGAGAGCCAAGATCTGACCACCCTCCCCTCCTCTTTTCCCTCCAGACCACCCAGGGCTCCCTTCCCCTTCACAGACCCCAAAGCAGTCCTGGCAGAGGGCAATGATGAGCCCAGTTACCCAGGAGGCAGTGCAGCAGCCTGGAGAGAACCAAGGTGGGGTGTGAACCCCCCAATTGCCACTCACTTTCTGGGTAACCTCAGGCGAGTCTCTGAGGCTCCCTGCCTTATAAGGAGAGGGGTGGATCAGAACAGGGATTTTGAACCACCTGTGTGAGTGTATGTATATGTGAGTGTGAGTGTATGTGTGTATATATGAGTATGTATATGTGAGTGTATGTGTGTGTATGTGAGTTTGTGTTTGTGTATATGAGTATGTGAGTGTAAATGTGTGTATATGAGTGTGTATGTGTATATGTGAGTTTGTGTGTGTATATGTGAGTGTGTGTATGTATGTGAGTATGTATGTGCATATGTGACTGTGTGTATATGTGCATGTGTATATGTGAGTGTGTGTATGAGTGTATGTGTGTATATGTGAGTGTGAGTGTGTGTATATGTGAGTGTATGAGTATATGTGTGTGTATGTGAGTGTGTATATGTAAATGTATATGAATGCATACATGTATGTGAGCGTGTGTGCATATGTGTGTACATGTGTGTATGTGTGAGTGTGTGTGCGAGTATATGTGTGTGAGTATGTGTTTATATGTGAGTGTGAATGTGTATATGTATGTATATATGTGAGTGCGTATACATGTGAGTATATGTGTCTAAGTGTGTATGTGTGTATATGTGAGTGTGTATGTACGTATATGTGAGTGTGTGTATATGTGTATGTGTGAGTATATGTGCACATGTGTGAGTTTGTGTGTATGTGTGAGTGTGTGTGCCCACTGAGTGCCCCAGACCTGTAAGGCAATCTGGGGAAGCCTGTGGCCACTGTCTCAGAACGCTTTGGGTCACTGAAGGGCAGGCTCCGTTTCAGTGAGGGGTCAATGGAAATGAAGATCCCACTTTTTCTGCCAGTTCATGGTCCTCCTGAGCCTAGGCCTGGGCTCCAAGGACCTTCTCCTAACATCCTATGATCTCAGAGGGTCCTTGGGTTGGGAGTGGGTCACTGAGGGTCACTGGGATAAGGGCATTATTGAGTGGGGGATGAGCTTGACTGGGCTAGGGGAGGGGAGGGAAAGGGGGTGGACGGGTCACAGGTGGTACCCTGTCCCTCAGCCCTTGAGGGGGAACATCATCAGGCCCCTCCTTGTCCCACCCCCTTCCGGCCCCCCCTGCTCCCCACCAGCTGTGGCTGTTGGCTCAGATCAGCCCATTGTCCACAGGGCAGGGGGAGGGAAGGTAGGAGCCTGGGCACAGTGGGAGGTTTGTGCCCTGCCTGGGTGCCCCCCTCCACGGCCCCCGTCAATGGGTCACTTGTCAATTCATGCACCAAAGATGGCGGAAGTCACCAGCAATGCCACAGCGGGGGCAGGGGCCAGGGACACATTGCCCTGTTTGTTTGACACCCGGGAGCCTGGGTTGGACACACGACCAGCCTCAGGCCCCAGGCCCGAGGTGGCCTCCTCCACACCTGGGCCAGTGGCCATGGACCCCAGTCACATAGTTAAGATAACGGGGCTGGTGGGAAAGGCGCAGAACTTCCAGATGGAGGAGCTGGGTTTGAATTTCACCTTAGCTACTTACTACCTGTGTGACTGGGCAATCCCTCGGCCTCTGTGGGCCTCAGTTTGCTCACCCATAGGGTCGGATGAGCTCTCCAAAGGCCCTCCCTTTATCTAAATCCTAGCACCATGCCTTGGGTCTGGGATCACCATCTCCTACCCCCTAGGATTCCTGCCTAGGACCTCCTGACCATAATCCCAGGTCCTTAGCTATCTACCCAAGCCCTTGCTCCAACCCAAAGGCTGCGCCAACCTCCCTAAGCTGGGCCTGATGGGGAGATGGTATCTGTTCTCAGATCTGAGCATCCCCACAGGAGCTGGTAGTCTGTGAGCATACCTGGGTCAGCTATGATTCCCACAAATGTAGGGTCCTACTTCTTCCTAGGAGGTCAGGAGCGGGCTTAGGATGGGGGCTGATGCCACTGGCCTTTGGCACTGCAGCATGTGTGTTTGGGGGGGGTCCCTTCCTGAACAGAACTCCTCCTTTCCAAGCTCAGGGCTGTGCTTCCTGCCTGCCCTTAGCATTTGGGTTCTGCCTCTCCTTCCCTGCTGATGTCCCTGTGCCCTTTGCTAGGGCTCTTCCAGAAGCACGGTGCTGGCAAGAGCACCAGACCAGGAACCAGTAGAGCGGCTTCAGACCCGCCCCTGACACTCTCGGACCTGGACAAGTCCTTTGGCTTCTTTAGATTTCCTTCTCTTCATCGAGGATAAATGACCTCTCAGACCCGTTCCTCCTCTCTTCTTTGAGCCTATGGTCTTGGGCCAGTCACTTCTCTCGCGGCCTCAGCTTTCACTTCTGTAAAATGGAGCTCTGTGTGTATATGTAGGGAAGGGGGAAGGGAGGACTATCTCAGAATTGATGGCCATGACCATCATCTATCCTCCCCACAGCAGGCTCTGGGAACAGGTGCTGGCAAGAACAAACGCTGATGTTGCTCACAGGCAAGCCTATTAACCCCCCTGAACTTCAGTCTCCTCTTCTGTAAAGTGAAGAATCCCTGTGCTCCCCCTAAGATCTAGGACCTGAGAAGGGCAAGGGACGGGGAAGCAGACAGTATGGACCGTCCCCCACCCCACGGCACTCTGTAAAACTTCAGAGAAAGAAAAGAGGGTGGACTTTTTGTTATTATCTCAGAAAATCCTCCTCCCCTTTTCCCTACTGTATTGGGAGAGATGTCAGGTGACTTGCCCAGGATCACACAGCTAGTGTGTATCTGGGGTGAGGGTCACCCAGGGCTCTAACCACTGTTCCACACCGCTCCCAGGGGACCTAGGTCCTTCGAGACTCTGCCAGGGAAACCTGAGCTCTGGCAGGCCCTACGCCAAGCTAGAATGGCTGCACACATGGGCCAGCCTAGCTAAGGGAAGAATCACACCGGAAGCATCGAGTCCAACCCATCCATGGCCAGGAATCCCTTTTCTACAATGACCCCCATGATCCTCCTGACTTGCTTGCAGATGTCCAGTGAGGGGGAGCCCAGCACCTCCACACTTCCCATCCTCAAACTCTGCTTCCCCAGCCCAGCCCCAGCTCCTACTGCAGCCCTGTGGGGTCAAGCTGAGTGTGTACCAACCCTCTTCTGTGAGGCTGCCTCTCAAACCCACTCCTGTTCTCTCCTCCTTTCACTGATCCTCCAAAGGCCAGATCTCTGAGGCCTTTCTCATTCTGGCTGTGCTCCTCTGGACACTCCCTAGCTCATCAACATCCCTAAAAGACAGCTCCCAGAAGTGAATACAAGACTCCAGATGGGCAGAGCAGAGCAGCGTGAATTGAGAATATGGTCCCTCCTTCCATAGCCCCTGACCCCCTAGTCCAGGATCCCATTGGTGGCACCCTTCCAAGTCAGCTGCCACAGAATCACAGCCTCGAGGGTTGGCAGGGTCCTCAGCAGCCAGCTAACCTACCCCAGGCCTGAAAGGAATTCCCAGTGACTCCCAAAGAGCAAGACCAGAGGCAGCCTATTCCGCTTTGGTATGGTTCTTTTCCTTAGGAAAATCTCCCCCAAATCAGGCCTAAACTGACCTCTATCCTCCTTCTTCCTGGTTCTGCCCCCTGAAGTTAAACATAAAACAATCTCCTAAAATCCAGAGCTTTAGGAGATGAACTACCAATGAACCATCTCCTCCACCTTGCTGTATCTGTGCAATTGATCTTTTGGACCCACGTGCAAGACTCTGCATTGATGCTCATTCAATTTATCCCCATGTTTTTACCTGTCGTAACTTTTCTGGAATCTGATTTCCTCAATCAGTAGGTTATTACTTCACCTCTCCTAGTCTTGGCACATTTGTAACTTTGACCGTCATCTCATCTGTGTCTTCATCCAAATCATGGCTAAAAATGTGGAAGAGCCCAGAACGGAACCCAGAACCCCTAGAGACACCTCCCAAGCGGCCCCTGAGCCATCGTGTCTGGAACTGGCTGTCTTTTCCATAAAACTATGACAAGAGGCTTTGCCACCAGAAGGAGCACCACTGAGCACCTGAGACTTCCCCAGAGTGGGCACTCCCTCCACTAGTGGGGATGGCACCTCGCCTTCCCTTTCAAAGTCTCTGTGAGTTGCTGTGACTAAAACCGTAGCTTCACGGCCAACCTGGCCACATGCAGCTCGGAGCTCGACGAGCCTGGTCCTCTAACAATGCATGTGTGCCCCATCACCAGCCCTATCTTCAAAGCTATGGCAACAAAGTTGAAGACTTTGAGAGCCTGGAGTCAGGTTCACACTGGGATGAGCCAGAGCTGGGAGGGACCACAGAGGCCATTGAGTGTGACTGAGGGCCTGGGATGCAAGTGACCTGCCCAGAGTGACACAGCTCATGTGTTCCTTCTGAGGACCACACACCAGAGCCAGAAGAGACCCAAGAGGCTGATGAGGGAAGCCCCCCATTTCACAGACAAGGAAAGTGAGTCAGGGGGAAGTTAAGTCATGTGCCTGAGGTAATGCGGTGATGCGGGGTTCTGAGCCAGGCGCTTGCACTCTGCACCAGGGCCCTTCCCTCTGCACAGCACTTCCTGATCATCACTGTTCTTAACTTTCCCATAAGACTCTCAGCTTCCACCCATCAGCAGTGACTTTCTTCCCTCCCCCCAGGCTTAGGGTCCCTTCCTCCATATCCAGGTCACCCACCAGATGCACATCTTCCCCCGCACCACCAGCCTGACGTAGAATGGCCTCCCCTGCCTCTGTCTGGGCTGAGGGCGCACGGTCACACCCTCTCAACGGCCGCCGGGGAGGCCCAAGGCGGGCCGAGGCACAAGGCCTGTCTGACGGAGCCTCTGAGGGGTCCTTCTTTGGCCTTCTACGGCCAAGCAGTCTGGGATGGCGCAGTGTCCGTCGGGTGGGTGCCCAGCACCCAACCCTGGCTGACCAATGAGTGAGATATTGTGGCTCTCCTTCCTCATCCTTCCTGACTTCAGACCCAGGGCCTGGGTTCAAATCTCATTTCAGGCATTCAGAAGCCGTGTGTCCTCAGCCAAGGCACTCCACAGTTCTGTGCCTCAGTCTTCTCATCTGTGAAATGATGAGCTCTGTCTTCCTCTATGTCTGTGATCCTTCGATCCAGAACGGGAAAGAACCTTAGTCATCTGAGCTGAGCCTTGGGGAAAGGGCAGGCGTGACTTCCCACGTCCTGCCTCTGGCCCCTCCACGGCCCTCGATGGACCCTGCCCTTGCACCTTCACCTCAGAGAGCCAATTCACAACTGCCCTGCCCTAATCCGCAGCTCGGTGGAGGGGCCTTCGGAGAGGAGGCCGCACTCAGCTCTGAGGACATCTAGGTGCTCACTAGCCAAGTTAGTGCCCCATCTGCTCCCAGGCAAGTGGTCTTCCCTCAGTTCCACCTCCCAAGGGGGTAGCAGGTGCAAAACACCTTTCAAATCTTGAAGCACTACAGGAATATCAGAGGTGACACCCATCACCACCAAGCAGCTTTGGTCTTCCCTGCCTTCCGGTCTGGCCAGACCAGCTTGTTCCTCACACACGTACCCCATCTCTATCTCCTCCTTCTACACCTTTGCCCAGGCTGTGCCCCATGCTTGGAATACTCTCCCTCCTCACTGCCAGCTGTTAGAACCACTAGCTCCCTTCAGAGCTTAACACAAGTGCCGCCTCCTACAGGAAGCTCTCCCCTCTGGCTACAAGGGCACACACACCTATACACACACTCACATACTGTACACTCACTATACTGCTTCTATAGAACATACACTCCAGGAAGGCAGGGACGGTTTTGTTTCTCTTTGTCTCTGTGGTGCCCCCCACACTGTCTGGCATGAGCAGGAGCCTGCGAGATGCTTCTGACTGACCCGAGACCCCTGAATACAGAAGAGAAGACCAGCTTCCTGCAGAGAGCCCCCGGCTCTTTTGGGGGGACTTATCCTCTGCGGTCTCCTCACTCTGTCTGGGGCAAGAGACCCAAGAAATCAGGGAAAGTATCTTGAATGCTGGAAGGAAGGAAGGAAGGAAGGAAGAAAGGAAGGAAGGAAGGAAGAAAGGAAGGAAGGAAGGAAATGAGGGAGGGAGGGAGGGAGGGAAGGAAGAAGGAAACTTCTATTAATGCTGGCCTACTACGTGTCAAGCATTTTATACAAAGTACTTCACGACAACCTTGGAAAGACAGTGCTATTATAAGCCCCATTCTACATGTGAGGGAGCTGAGGCAGACTGAGGTTAAGTGACTTGCTTAGGGTCACACAGTTAGTAAGACTGAGGAGGGATCTGAACTCAGGGCTTCCAGACTCCAGATCCAACATCCATCCACTGAGCTGCACAGCCACCTGACTCCAGAGCAAGGGCACAGAGAGCTTTGTAGGGGATTCTGACTGCCCTGAAAAATGCCCCCAGATCTGCTCGTCGAAGCACAGGCCTGGAGCTGGAAGGGACCTCAGAAGCCAGCTCGGCCAAGTCCAAATCCATCATTTTACCGACGACACAACTGCAGCCTAGGGAAGGGTGTTGGGGCAGAATTTGAACTTGGGTTGTCAGCCCAGCCTCAAAGGGACAGCAAGGTAGCCAGCCCCACGTGTACAGCAGGCTTTAGACCAGAACCTGAGCGTGCACAAAGCAGACAGGCCTCAGAGCACCTAGTACATGGACACAGCCGTCCTCTCTCACCCAAACACATGCCCTGCAAGGGCAGAAGCCCAAGGCTCGGTCCAGACGGGCTGGGAGGAAGGGAGGCATGGCCCCTCACCCAGAGGGGCTGGCCAGGTGTGGGGGCTGAGCCTGGATCCTCTGTCTCTCACAGAGCAGGGAGGGAGGATGCAGGAGAAGCCAGCCTCCACCAAAGGCTGGCAGTCTCCCTGGCCTTTTCTTCACCCTTGCAGATTCTGAAGAGCTCCTGGATCCAAGCTTGGCCCCAGCACTGGAACCTTCTCTACTACAGAGATGGTGAAGCTGGTGGGGGCTCCGAAGGCAGACAGAGAGGGCTCACTCAGCCCAAGAAGGTGTGCTGAGCAGGGTTCCCCAGGGCCTTCAGCCACACAAAGGGTCACGGACCAGTCGCAGAGACCAGCTGATCTCCAGCCCCCTACTGAGGCTGGAACAACGGATCCCAGAAGCCCTAAGAACTGGGGGCAGACAGAAGGAAGAACTTCATGTACTACGAGGAGTACAATGGATAAGGGGGCCCTGGGTGGGAAATGGCTGGAAGGTGGGCTCTCCAAGCTCCTCTGGGCCCAAAGACTCCCTGGCCCTGCTCCAAGAATCCAGGGCTGATCTACTGCTGTCCATGGTCCTACTGTCACCGACTTTGGCAGGGAGCAGAGCTAGGGGCCCAGGGGCGACCCAGTCAAGGCCCTTCTCATTCTTGGAGCTACAGACTTGGGAGCCCACCTAGAGGCCACCCAGTCCAGCTGATGCCTGTGGGCAGCTCCCTGGCCTAACGAATGGAGTATCTTGACTTGGAGTCACAAGACGCAAGTTCAAACCCTCCCTCAGACCGTAGCTGTTGACCTTGGCTTCCTCATCTGTTAACCAAGGTTATATTAGCACCTACCTCCTAAAGAGGTCGTGCTATTGTTGTGAGGACCAAGTGATATAACCCCCACAAAGTGCTTTGCAAACCCTACTCTAGAGCCTTGTATGAATCCTGGTGATGGCTTTATTAAGAGTGTGAAAGCAAAGGTAAAAGAGGAGGGGGAGAGAGGGGGAGGAGGGAGAGGGGGGAGAGGAGCTGCGGCCCCCCCAACACTCCTGTCTCCCCCACCCAGCACTCTCCCTGTCTTTTGCGTCTTCTAACTCCCCCCTCCCCCCCGCTCCCTGCTCCCTGCACCTGCCCATGGGGCCAACAGAACTGGCCATCTCTCTCCTCCCAAAGCCTGGGTCTGCTGCCTGCTGACATCCATCACGAACCCCAGTCCTGCCCATGGGCCTCCACACGTACCACCCCGAGACCCCTTCCCATCTTGGCCACTCCCTTCCCCCACTCCTGACCCTCGGCCTCCCAGGCTGAAGAGGCTGTTTACTCTTAGGAGAGAAGAAGCCCCCCAACAGCACGGGCTCAAGCACCTTCCACCCTGCTCTTACTATTAATATAATTTATAATTAATATATCATATATAATAATTATAATGAATATACTACATATACTTTATAACTCATCTTTTGATGAACTACATTTTATGCAGTGCTTTACTCAAGACTGCCCTATAAGGGAGTGCTATGGACCCCTTTCAGAGACAAGGAAACCCACGAGAGCAACATGGACTATGAGCTGGCAGAGACTTCTGGGGGTCAGTGAATCCCACTTTTTCAGAGAAAGAAATTGAGGCTTGCCCAGGGTCATGTTGACATTAAGGGACACAGCTGGAGATCTGAGCCCCCCACTTCCTGCCTCATCACAGAGGTGAGGTTCTGGGGTTCACAGAGGCTAGGATACGAAGCCACATCTCTGGACTACATGCACAAGCACTCACCGTGGCTCCCCACTGCATGCTGGGGCGGGGGAGGACAGAAAGGGCCAAGGACAAAGCCCTGAGTGCGGCCAAGTCCCCCAGCCTGTGGTCTTGGGAGTCCCTGCCCAAACCCTGTTGAAGGGCTCCACATACTGCATCTCTAACCCTAAGGAAAGCCAATGGGAATGGGGGGTGGGGTTACCTCAGTAGGGCAAGAGGAAGACAAAGCTCAATATGGTTGTAGAGAAGACTGATGGGCTGTGCAGGGAAACGAGGGGATGCTGGGGCTATCCCTCTGGTCCTGATGCTCAATCTACCCAGTTACCCCAAGGACAAGGGGGTGGAAATGGGGAGCCTTGAGAACTCTTCTCCCCAGTTTTTGCCCTGAACAGCCTGGTCCATGAAGCTAGCACCCAGGCCACAGAGCAGAATGTGGGTGCAATGTCCCTACTGCCCCCCCAAACTGGAGCAATGGGCACTTGGCCAGCTAGGCCACACATCAGCCCCTCCCCTGTGCTCCAACCATTCCCTTTATGAGGGTAAAAAGAGCCCTGAGCTCAGAGTGAGGAAAACTAGATTCTAACGCTTAGTAAGCTCTAATGCTTACTAACTGTGTGACCCTGGACAAGTCACTTAACTTCAAACCCCCTCAGTTTCCTCATCTGTGAAACAGAGATGGTAACCTTGGTCTCCCAGCCCCACAAAGTTGTTGTGAGCAAAGTTCTGGACTTGGCGCTAAGGCCCAGAGTGAATTGTGCACAGTTACCTCACCAAGCTTCACAATAGATCAGTCTCTGAGGGAAGTCTCCAGGACCATTCCCATCTGACAGATGAGCCTGCCCAAGGTCACAGCACAAGTACCCAGGGCCCCTGCGGATTCCAGATTCACTATATCATTGATTGTCAGGGGCTGTGGAAATGTAAATGATTCCAGCTGGCTCAGGGGATATGTGGGGTGTGGAGCAATCTCAGGGAGGAGACTGAGGCCCAGAGGGCTGGGCTTAGTCTATAGGACCTGAGTTTGAATCCTACCCTGTGTACAGATGTGGCCCTGACCAGGCACTTTCACCACCTTGGGCTCAGTAAAAAGAGGCGATTGGACCATACGGCCTCTGTGGCCCCTCCTCACTCTAAATCTATGACCACAGGATCCTCCAAACAAGGACCTCCCACTCCACCTAGCCTCCCCCCGCTCCCCCGGGGCTGCTGCCCACAGGAGGGAGAGAAGAAGAGAGGGTGGGAGGGAGAGGCCCCGCCAGGGCTGGGCAGACTGTGGGAGCCCCAGGTTAATAATTCCGGTTAATAATTTCTGCTTCAGGTTTCTTATCAGGCAGCACAAAGTCCAAGGCAAAGCCAATCAGCGAGCAGCGCTAGACGGTTACCCAGCATGCCATGCTCCCGCTGTCCCCCCCCAACATACATCCACACCCACCAGTGAAGTGGGGAGAGGGAGGTGGCCCTCTCAGGAGCCACCCCGGGCTGGTCTTAATGAGGACAAGAGCTTTCAGGACTTCAGGGATCAGCTACTCTAACACTTCATTTTACACAAGGGGAAACTGAGACCCATAGGGGGAAGTCACTCACCCAAGCCAGATGTAAACCCGGGCTTCTTGACTCCCAATCCATCCACCACCTACCATGGGACCGCCCCCCCAGACTTGGGAGAATACCCCTCAGATCCCCCCCCAAGATCATCTGTCTGCCTGTCTGTCCTTAGGTCCCTCCCTCTCTTGGCCTTGCATCAGTCTCTCCAGGACATTCCACCCCTCATTCCCCAACTTCCTTCAAGCCAACCACCAGCTGGATGTCTATGGCCGGACTCCCAAATCACTCCTACACCTGGCAAAGGCTCCCCAATGCTGTCCCCCATTCCTCCTGATCACGGCCCCCTCCTCCCCAAGCCCTCTGCTTTCATCTTCCCCTCCAAAGGGGAACAAGGATCTTCTCTTCTCGAGCCTTCGCTCCCTACCTCCTTCCCTGCCTCTTCCAGGGGCCTCCTCCCCCCATACCAGACCATCTGTGCTCTCTATGATAGGACAGTCATTCACAGAAAAGGCTGAGGCCAATACTGGGACCAGTCCCTGCATTTTATAGCTCCACACCTGTCCTCACAGTCAGAGGAAAAGTTTTAGGGGCACCCCAGGTATCCTGATGGGAAGCTTCAGCTCCTCCCAGCACCCCAGGGAGGCTCCCTCCTTTAGAAGCCACCCCCTCTAATTCTCCCTTTATCTTTCTGCATTTCCTGTCTCCTCTCAGATTCTGCCCCCCTCCCCTTAGGGCTCGGGCCACAAGCTCTGACTTTCAGCCCTGGCGGTGAGAGCCCCCCCCCCCATGCCCCATACCCCGGTCCTTTGTGCCTTCCCCATCCCTCCAATCTCCCTCCAGCACACCACACCCAAGGGCCCCGATATCATTCTCCCCCTTGACCTAGAGCTAAGCTTCTCCCATTCTGAAGTCCCCTTCAGAGGGGCTCCCTGCTCCTACAGGGCATGGAGGTGTGTCTCGGGTGCCCAATACCACCTGCTCAAGAGACTGATTAAGCAGATGCAAGCCCTCCCTCAAAGTACTTGGGGTTACCTGCATGGAACCAATGCATTCTGCCCCTTCTTGGGGATGTCTGCCATCTGCCAGCCCCACTGCCCAGCTCTTCTGTGGCCTCTGGGCTGAGGGGGCTGGGGATTACCTGGGCTGATCCTGGAGGGCTGGGCAGTACCAGGCACCCAGAGGGTGCCACAAAGCTCCTTAGCTCCCCCCTTCCCAAGCCCCTGGCAGGTGGGGAGACTGGACGGAACAGTCAGTGCAGATGGAGGGCCTTGATTTGAAGCCTGACTGCCGCCAGAGTGGGACTGGATCTGTGAGGTCCCTTCCAGCCCTGAGTCAACGACCTTATGGAACGGAGCAAGAGGAGACAAAGGGTTTCCTCTCTTCCCCTCGACTGTGAGCACAACGTGGTATGCCTCACACTGCCCCAAACCGGCCACGATGGAGAGAGCGCAGGCCACCAAATCTGAGGGCAGCCAAGTGGCCCGGTGGTTAGAACGCCAGCCCCAGCCCTGGAGTCAGGGGGACCTGAGTATGAATCCAGCCTCAGATGCTTCCCAGCTTTGTGACCCTGGGCACCCTGTCTACCTCAGTTCCCTCATCTGTCAAATGAGCTAGAGAAGGACATGGCAAACCCCTCCAGTATCTGCCAAGAAAACCATCAGTGGGGTCAAGAAGAGTCAGACAGGACTGAAATCAGTGAACAACCACAACCACACAAGGTAGGCTGCCCCCTGCTCTGGCTCCCTCCCCAGGCTCTATCTCCATTGCCTCTCCCACACTACTTCTAGGAGGGAGAGGAAGATCCCAGAACACAGAAGCAGATCTGGAGTTAAGGGACCTGTATTCGAATCCTGGCTCAGCTTGGGTGACCTTGGACAAGTCCCTTTCTTTCTCTGGGGCTGTTTCTTCATCTGTAAAATGAGGGCTGGACTGGGTGGCCTCCTGGGCCCTGTGCAGTTCTGGGCCTAGGGTCTCATGATCTTTTCAGCCTGAACATTCTAAGCTGCTTTATTCCCCTCCCCCAACACACACATCCCTCCTGCCCTTGGGTGATAAGGATGACTTATGTTTCTGCAGTGACTGGGAGGTGGGGAAGCAGGGAGCAGCCCCATTGTACAGATGAGGAAACAGAGGTT
Organism: Pseudocheirus occidentalis; assembly: GCA_028646575.1. NCBI lineage: Eukaryota > Metazoa > Chordata > Mammalia > Diprotodontia > Pseudocheiridae > Pseudocheirus > Pseudocheirus occidentalis. The sequence continues at coordinate 185,356,731 of CM053601.1, read as the reverse complement.
TGGAAAGGGGAAGCCTGGACTAGGCTCATGTGTGCTGACGCACACACGTGCATGAGCACACGCTCACACACAGGCACACACACACACAGGCACACACACACACACACACACACACACACACACACACACACACACACACACACACACACACACACACACACACACACACACTGCTTCTTGGAGGCAGACATCCCCCTGCATGCTCACCCCAAAGCCTCAGCCCCACACAGAAAGCCATGTGCAGACAGGCCGGCGGTGCCCCTCCCCCTGTTTCTGGCCCTCTACACTCTATCCCAAAGCCCCCTGAGCGGGTGGGCAGGGCCCCCTCTCCCTACAAACATTCTTGAGCAACCTCTTATCTCCCGGGATGAGGGCCGCATGGCTAAGCCATGGCGTCAGCACTGGCTACCCCCCCACCCCCAAGGCTGCCAAGGCGGAAGGAGAAGGGCTCTCCTTTACAAAAGACAGACCCTCTTAGGTGAGACCCACTTTACCCCTATCCTAGCCCAGCCCTGCCCTTCTGGGCCTTCCCCTCTGCCTCTCTGGGCCCCCAGAACAAGGAACACCCCAAAATAAGGAGAAGCCCAAAGGCACCTCACTATTCTTCCATGGTTCCCCTAGAATGAGACTCTAGAGGACTCTCATTTCCCTGCCCTGGTCACCCTCAAGAACAAGGAGGAGGGCATTCCTGACTTTGCCTGACTTCCCAAATAATGGAGAACGTCTCCCCAGAATGAGCGACCACATCCTACCTCCCCATGGGACCCCACCCCTCAACACCACTTTGGCTGGGAGACTAGCAGAGAAGGTAACAGGCGGCCATCACATCAAGTTCTCCCTCCCTCCACCCCCAGATGGCCTGTGTGAGGGGACATCCTGTCCCCAGTCAGGGAGAAGTGAGAACAGGAAGGGAGCCCAGCCTCTGGACCTGGGCCCGACTTCCAGAGGGGAGGTGATGAGAGCGAGTGGACGGCGCACCCCTTACGCCGGAGGCCCCCCTGCTGCCTGAGGGATGGTTCCTCCTTGTGATTATGATGCTGTAGCCACAACTGGCTCCCCCCTCCCCAGGCACCCTGGAATTAGAGGGAGCCAGCAAAGCGTCTTGGGCCAGGAGCCCAGAGAATCCCTAACACTGTCCTGGAAGATGAGGCCCGGAATAGAAAGGAAGGGCTGGAGGAGGGCAGGCCAAAGGGCCCTGCTGGGGAGCCCCCACCCCACATCCACAGCAGGCAAGAGCTGCCGCCTTGATGTGGGGCCCCTGGATCCGACTGTACCCACACACACATTAGGGGCCCTCTCCTCCAATGCAGACCCAGAGGATAGAGAAGGCAAATGACCTGCCGGGGTCAGGATAAACTCTAGTCCAGGCTAAGATGAGCTGGGAATAGTGGGATGAAGGGGCAGCAGAGAATAAGAGCCCACTCCTCCATTTCACTGGGAGATGAGAAGGAAACCCATCCCCCTACACCTTGCCTAGGAGGGGGCAGGAAAAACTGGGACTGAACCCAGGCATCCTGACTCCCAGGCCCAGGCTCTCAAGCAGGTGGGGGATGGGGGCCTCCCCAAGAGGAGAGCACCAGAAGGATGTGTCTTTGGAGCCATGGGGCTGGGGAGACCAGGGAACCGTTAGTGAGAGCCCAGGGCAGGGACCAACAGCTAGAGCCACCTGGATTGGGACACGTCCTAGCCTTGGAGGGCTCACCCGTTCCTGGCCCCTGAGAGGTGAGCCAATGGCCTGAAGGCTGGGGAATACAGGACCCCTGTGTCGGAGGACATCGGCCCGTGGAGAATGGGGAGTCATAGGGGAAGGGGATGATTGGGAGGCCCAGGCGAATGAGGCAGGGCTGACACGGGGGGATGGGGAGAAATGGAGACCAGAGAGGCTGTTTTCTTCGGGGCTGGATTCCTGGGGAGGGGGTCCTTGCACGCTGGCCAATGTTTGGTGAGTGGGGGGGTGGGGAGCCAGTGTGGCAGACCCCGACCTGGGCACGGGGAGGGCATCTGAGGATAAGGTGATTCAGTGTGGAAGGAGCAAAGCAGGGGTGAACGCGGAAATTCCCCGGGGCCCTACCCCAGCCCTGATGCTGACGGAGGATTGGTGGGAGGGGTGGACAGGTCAGGGGGTCAGAGGAAAGGGGTCCAGGCAAACGCGGAGGGAATCGAAAGGGGGGACGGAGGGATAGGAACCCTAAGGCACTTTCCCTTCACCCAGGGGGTCGCTGGGGGGAAGGTCATGGCCAGGTCCGGCCCCCGCCTCGCTCACCTTCGAAGAACCGCTGCAACGCCTCCGTCTCGTCCACCACCTCCATGTCCGCTCGGGGCCCGGCTCCGGCCGCTACAGTCGGGCCCGGCGGGGCCGCATCCCCGGCGCGGTGCGGCTGTGCAGCAGCAGCAGGTCCAGGTCCCGGCCCCGCTCCGGCCGCCCCCCCGCTGCGCTGCGCCCTGTGCGCTCTCTGCGCCCCCCGCGGCGCTCTCCGCGCTCCCTGCGCCCTGCGCCCCCCGCTGCGCCCTGCGCTCTCCGAGCTCCCCGGCACTCGGCTGGTCCTCCGTGGGTCCGCCCTCACCCCGTGGGCCCGCCCCCTGGCGGCCACGCCCCACGCTGCCGCCCACGGGGCAGCCCCTCGTGCGAGTCCCAAGGCGGACCCTCCAACGTCCAAATCATTGGAACTAGACCATCTCCAGAACTCCGACCCTTTATAGGTTTTAAAGGGATTTTCCCCTCCTCATTTTACAGATGAGGAAACTGAGGCCCATTGCCCGAGGCATGATTAGAACCCAGGTCCAGCACTGCATTGGGAGGTAGCTTAGCTGGGCAGACACAGTACTGGATGTTGAGTTCAAATCCTACCTGAGGCCCACTCCATGACTCTTTTCACAAGCTCAATTTTCCTCATCTCTAAAGTGGGAATAATAATGACACCCCTACCTCGCAGCCTTTTTAGTGGGATCAAATGAGATTCCATGGCAAGGCTTCCCAAACTTTAAAGCTCCATCCATCCAAGCTAGCGTAGGTCAGCACTCCTGTGGGTCAGACCCTTCTCTTCCCTGTCCTCAGCGGTAGGGGGGAGGCTGGACCAGATGCATCCTTGTGTCCTCTCCTCTTTGGGAACAGGCTGAAGACACTCAGCCTCCTTGCGCTGGCCTTGCCCCGGGTTTCCAGAGCATTCAGAACTTAACAAAAACCACTTTTCTCAACAATGTGAATCGGCCAGTGGACAGAGCCCTGGAGCCTCTAACTCGGACAGAGGGCAGATTGTTTTATCTGGGGCTTTGTATCTGAGGGCCTGGGAGACCCCCATCATACAAGGGTTTAATACATGTTCGATCGATGATTGATGGAGGTGTCTTTGGACACTGGCTCTGTCCCTCCACAAAACAAGAGGTTTGGCCGGAAGATAAAAAGTCCCTGCCATCTTAATCCCTGTGTTCCATTTACAGATGGGGAAACTGAGGTCCTTGAGCAGAAGTGACTCGTCCAAGGACACAGAGCCAGTAAGAGTCAAAGCTGAGAAAGGATGGTCTCCCTAGGTCCCAATGCCTGGGTCTCACACGCTCCCATCCCTGGACCCCGGGGTGGGTTTGTGTGGGGGTGCAGGGTGGCCAGGCCCTGACCAAGGCCGTCCAGATGTGGGCAGGGGAGGGTCAATGCCGAGCCCGGCCAGGCTGGGGTGGGGGAGGGGGTGCCGCACTGGGTCTCATTCTCCCTGATGCAGGGCCGGCTCACAATGAGGTTTTGTCCACCCCAGGCCTGCCCAGCAGCCTTCTTCTCTTACATATAGAATTGGATTTTGCTGGAAGCCCCAGCTGTGCGCTGACCAATTCTTCTCTGGGGGAGGGGGAAGGGGATAGGGTGGAGGGAGGGGGAGGGCGCACTAATAGGCCTATTCTTTCAGGGCTGAAAAGCCCAGGAGGTCTCTCTTCCTCGGCTGAGACCCTGAGGAAGACAATTGTTATCTCTCTGCTCCTGTCCTCCCTGTACCCCTTCCCCCCAGGACTGGTCCCATCGTCAGAGCAGGCAGCCAGCCATTGGTGCCAGGAAGGGTCCAGTACCCCCAAATGTCTCTCCTACCAAGCCTAAGATTGAACCATTAGGGATTCATTTCTTTGGGTAAAGCATTGAGCCTCTTAGAAGAGGTGGGTTCTTGTAGGTGAAAGAGACCTATGCCAGAGGGCTTCATTTGAATCCAGACTCTCCACCTACTGGCTGTGTGGTACCACAGCCCCATCATCTGCTGAAGACCAGGGACCCTTCCCAGAGCCGAGTCCTTCCAGGCATAGAGCAAAAACACAGGGCCGCAAAGGAAGCTAATTGCATGGAGTCCCTGGGCCCAGGTTAAAGAGCCCTTGGAGGGCGAGGTGTTGTTATTAAAATGCAAAGCCTCCTGGGACCATAGTACATGGAATCCCTGATAGGAGCGTGGAAATGCTGGTGCTTCCCAGAATAAAGAGGATGGGCAGGGGGTGAGGAGGGGAGAAGGGGAGAAAGGCCCCGCCGGGTTCAAGTTCATGGGGGAGGGAAGGGGCAAGGATGGGGCAGGGATATTTGGTTATAGAATTTAGAGCCAGAAGGAATGTTTTTGTTGTGTACCCCCATTGTTCTGATGAGGAAATTGAGACCCAAAAGGGAGGAGGGGTGTGCCCCTCAGGTCCGTGAGGTGTTCCATCCAGCCCTAAAACAGGGTCCCAGCCTGGTGCCCCCTGCCCAGGCTCCTGCTGGCAGATGCCAGCACTTCCTCCTGGGACTGGGCTGGTGTCTCTGAATGGGGCTGTCGCCCCCAGCCCCTTGGGCCAATGACCCCATGTCTGATGCCTTCTCAGGAGATCTCGTGTCTCACCTGGAGACAGAGCAAGGCACAAAGCAATGAACCCTCCCACTCTCCTGTCTGGCTCTTCACCATCACCTCCCCTGAGCCAGCACAGAGAGGCTTGGGCCTTAAGCACTTCGTGCGGTGTCTGTGGGGGCTGGGGCCGCTTCCTCCAGCTGAAAGCCCCAGGAGCACCTGGCAGCGGAGACTTGGAGGCTCGGGCCCTGTTGTTAACTCGGCTTTAGACTCATGGGCCTAAGTTTCTCTGATTTAAAAAAAGGGCAAGAGCATCAGCCTAGCTGATCTCTGAGATGCTTTCTAACTTCGAATTCTATCTTTTATAAATTCTGAGGACTCAACCCCAGTCCTTCCCTGGTCTTGGGCCATGCCCCCTTTCTGGGGTGTGGGGAGGGGGAAAGGAAGGAAAGAAAGAAGGAAGAAAGGAAGGAGGGAGGAAGGAAGGAAGGAAGGGAGAGAGGGAGGGAGGAAGGAAGGGAAGGAGCAAGGAAAGAAGGAAGAGAGGGAGGAAGGAAAGAAGGAAGAGAGGGAGGAAGAAAGGAAGGAGGAAGGGGGAGAGGAAGGAGGGAAGGAAATATTAAGGACCTGCTATGTGCCAAGCACTTTATAAATATCATCTCATTTAATTCTTACAAAACCCTGGGAGGTAAAGTGCTATTATGATCTCTTTTACAGAGGTGAGGCAGAGGTTTGCAAGCAGAGGACTTACCCAAGGTGACATAGCTAGTAAGTGTCTGAGGCTGGATTTGAACTCAGGGCTTTACCACACCACCTAGCTGTCTTTGGCTTGGATAGGTTCAAGATCTGGGCATCAGAAGGTGGGTTCTCTTTCATTGGGTCTGAATAAGAGTTGATGTAAAAGGCCCAGGTGGAAAGATTCTGGGCAGAGGAAAGCATGTGTTTAAGTGCCTGTGCTTATGTGTAGGTTGGAGTTGGGGGGTGGGTGGGGCATGGTCTGCTCCAGTGGGGAGGGACCGGCCACTCCCTTTCACTGCCAGGGTTTGGCTATCGAGATCCCTCAGCATAACACATTGTGGAGTCAGACCCACAAACTGGTCTAGCACCATCTTGGGCTCCCTCAAAAGCCCATTCTACCCACCTTCTTCACTGGGCTGTGGCCAGAGAGGCAGCAGGACACAGGCCAAAGCTCCCTGGCTTGGGGTAAGAGAGCATAGATTCAAACTCAGCCCTTGAGGTGTAAGACCTCTGGGATCTGGGGCGGATGGCTTCTTCCCTTCCCCCTCCATGTCCTCACTGGTGAAAAAGGGGAGAAAAAGAGAGGGTTGGACTGATGAGCTCTGAGCCACTCTCTCCACCCCACGCACCTTCCATTTAAAGGGCGTGTGCTTCATGCACACATCCGTGTTGACATACTGTGATCTCCCTAAGGCAGGGACCATTTATTGTTTCCCCAGCCCTTAGCCCAGCGCCCCCCGAACACAGTAAGTACTTAATAAATGCTCTCATCAGCTCTGAGTGATTGGCTAAACCACTTCTTTCTGACGTGGATCTGGTGAGAAGGGGCTGACGCGGGGTGCAGCAGCCTGAGGGGGCGGCGTGGGGGAGGGCTTGATCTTGGGGACCATCACCAATCCCCTGGTCTAGATGTCCGTGGCACAGTCCCCTTCCACAGAGGCGGCTCCTCTTCTGACCGACTGGCTGTGACTTTGGGAGTTCATATCTTTCTGGACCTCCGTTTTTCCATGTGTAAAATGCGGTGGGTGGGCTGTAGAGTCTATTCCAGCTCTGGGCGGCTCTGGTTCCCACTGGGGAGAAGGACCTGGGGCACGGAGAGCCCATTCTGTGGTTAGGTCAATGCAAAGGAGAGCCAAGGCTTCTCCGCTGAAGGGGCCAGCAGCGCCTCCTGCTGTCCAAAAGGAGGACATCCTCCCACTTTGGGTTTCTGGATTCATTGGACCGTGCATTTAGAGCTGGGAGGGACGGGAAAAACAAACCCCTTCATTTTACAGGAGGAAACTGAGACCCAGAAGTGAGGTGATTGGCCCAGGGTCATCTAGAAGTCATCCCTGCCCCCTCTATATCTTGTGAATGTGGAGCTCAAGCTAATGGAAGGGGCCTGGCTTGCGGAGGTGCCCAGGCTCACGGACACGGCGGCTTGACTTTGGTAACGGAGCGGAGAAGCTAGTGGTTAGGAGGGACTGGAGAACACTGAAGCTGAGAGGGACCTCAGCGATACCCACCATGACAGAAAGGGAAACTGAAGCCCAGATAAAGGGCCGCTTCTTCCCGGGTTTTCATGATTGTTCCATCACAGTTCTCTTTCCTGTCCAGTTGATCCTTCTGTCTCTCTTGCAAACTCATCCCACACATCCCACCTTCCATTTCAGGTGTATCCACACTGTCCTGGGCCAGCCCACGCCCCCTCTCCGCTTTCTCTTCTCTCTTCCTCCCTCTCCCCCTCCCTTTCTCTCCTCCTCTCTTTCTCTCCCATGTCTCTCTCTCCCTCCTCTCTGTGTCTCCTTCTCTGTCTGTCTCTCCTCTCTCTCTTCCATCAGTTTCCTCGGGGTCAAACTATCATTTCTACACAAGTAACTCCCAAATTGTATTCATGTCTCCTGAGCTCCCGTCCCACATCTCCAGCTGCCCGCTTGACATCTCACCTTTCTGTCCCATAGGCATCTCCAGTTCAACATGTCCAAACCAGAACTCATTCCCTTTAGCCCCAGAGTACCCTTCCCTGACCAGGAGGTCAGCCAGATTTACACCTAGCAGCTCTCAGCAGCTCTTCACTCTCACCCCTCATGACCCAGTCATCTGCAAGCTTTGCTGATACTACCCCTCACTGCGTCTCAAACCCGGCCCTTCTTTCTCCTGTGGCCACAGCCAGCCCAGCCCGGGCCCTACCGCCTCTCAGCCAGGCTCTTCTGATGGCTTACCTGCTCTCCCTGCATCTACACTCTCCTCACTGGCAACTTGAGATTCTTAAAGCACAAACACAGCAGGGTCATCTTGCTCAAAACCGTATCCGTTGTTCCTTGGGTTTTAGGACAGAACGCAGACTTCTCTGGAATTTAAAGCCCTTGAGATCTGGCTCAAGCTTGTCTTTCCTGCCGGACCATACAGCACTCCCCTCATGCACGTTGGGGTTGAACAGAACTGGCCTAATTGGAGTTGTTCATTTGAAGAATCCATCTCCCACCTCTGTGCCTTTACATGATCTTCCAAGCCTGTGATGCTAGCCTTGCTCACCTTCACCTCTTGGAAACCCTTGCTCCCTTCAAGGCTCAGTCCAAAGGCCACCTCCTTCAAGGTGCCTTTTTACACACACACACACACACACACACACACACACACACACACACGCACGCACGCACCCCTCTGACATTTACTTAGCTGTGAAAAGGCAAGTATATTTGGATTCCCAGACCTAATATAGAGGAAAAGAAGGAGAATAAGCATCTAAATAACACCTACTGTGATCCAGGCATTATGTTAAGCCTTTCATAAACATTTCATTTAATCCTTACAACCATGGGAGGTAGGTGATATAATCCCCATTTACAGTTGAGTAAACTGAGGCAGAGGCTAAGTGACTGTCCCAGGATCACACAGCTAGCAAGTGTCCGGGGCTAGATTTGAACTCAAGTCTTCCTGACTCCAGGCCTAGCACCCTATCCATCATGCCTGGCACATAATAGACACTTTAATAAATTCTGATTGATTGATGCCCAAGATTCTAGTATCCGATCTAAAGCTAGACTGTCAGTCTACACAGCCTTCTCATTTTACTAAGGTAGGCTGTCTGCTCAGAGGGTACGTCAGGTGCTCTCAGCTTAGGGTATTGCCCTGGTCCAAAGTCCTGACCTTTTCCCACCCTCAGACTGGGGGAAAGAAGGAAAGGAAAGTCCCTTTTCAATGGCCTCTTTTCCAGACTGAGATTTCAATGAGGATCATAGTGCCCTTTCCCCCGTGATATTGCGAAGACTCTCTATTTCCTCATCCCTCTTAACTAGTTTCCAGAGAAGTGGGAAAGAAATTGCAGGCTCTCAAGGCTGGATGGGATTTGGAGACATCGTCCTGAAGTGTGACTCAACTTCCAGTGATATCTAAGGGTCTTAAGAGACAAGAGCTTCAGTCCGGTCCAATCTCACTGGATCATAGGAATTCAGAGCTAACGGGGGCCCTGGGCGCACCCCTCTTCCCCTGCCTTGCTTTCTTGCTCATCCAGGACACTGGTGTGTCCAGGAGCATGGCCTTTCTGTCCTTCATCCTCTTTGGACTTACCTTCTGTGCACTGACTTCTGTCCCTTCCTTTCCTCAACTCCCCATCCCCATCTTTGTTTGACATTGGAACAAGGCCCCTTTCTAGCCTCCTGGGTTCTCACGCTACATTCCCCTTCGAGTACTGTCAGATCCAACAATGCTGGACCAGCAGTCTACAGTTCCTTGGATGCACTATCTTGGTGCCTTTGGACCTACTGCCCCCTATGCCTAGAAAGCTCTGCCCTCTGCTTCTTAGCACCCCTGGATTTCATGACTCCCCCTTCTCCGGGAGGCCTGACTCAGCAGCATCACCTTCCAGCCCCTTTACAGTTATACATATGGACCTAATTATTGGCATGCTCCTTGGGAAGGGGGCAAGGAGGGTTGTTTTTTTACTTTCTGTATCCCTTAGTGCTTAACATTGGGCCTGACAATAATAATAACCAGGATTTATAAAGCACTTTATAAATATCACAGCATTTGAGTATCTGAACTCTGGAAAGCAGGTGCTGTTGTTCAGTCCCGTCTGACTTTGTGATTCCCTTTGGGGTCTTCTTGGAAAAGATACTGAAATGTCTGCCGTTTCCTTCTCCGGCTCACTTTACAGTTGAGGAAACTGAGGCAAACCGTGCCCCCCTCGCTGTTCTCATCTTACAGATGAGGTGACTGGAGGGAGCTTCAGTGACCAGCTCAAGGCCAAAAAGTCAAAGGCAGGAGGACTCTGGGCCAGCCTGCCTCCAAGGCCAGCATTCTGTCCACTGTCCCAGCCAGTAGTCGGAATAAAGGCTTAGTGAACTCTTGTTGGCCGCAGGACCTTGGAAAAGGCCCGTCTGCTGAGATAAGTACTGGAAGCAAGCTCCTTGACGTGGGAATGACTTCCTTCTTGTCTCTGGATCCCACACCCAAGAACGGTGCCGACACTGAATAAAAAGCTGTTACTTGATGGGCAATTGTCCCCCGCCTGTCCCCAGCGCCTGCTGGGAAGTCACTCACACAAAGCCTGCTTCTACAACCAGTTTATACACAGCTCTATACAATATACAGAAACCTCTCTATACAGATCGATTTATAGAATAAGCTATATGAATGTCTCTCCCTTTTTACAGCAATATTAGTTTGGGTCTTTCATACATTAGGTACAAAAAGTCAGGTGGGATTGGCACATAGAGTGCATAACTGTCTGTAGGGACCAGAGGCAGGGGGAGGGGGAAGACGGGGAGGGCCTGGTTGCTTCCTTAGTGATTGCATATGGAGGTTCTGTTGGCCCCTGGAGAATGAAGCAGCTCAGGGCCACTGAGGGCAGGGTGGAATGGGAACTGTGACAGAGGTGGGGGTTAAAGGGTGGAGGTGGGAGATCGCTGCTCCTGGCTCTCTTCTGGCCCAGGAGAAAAACTGAAGTGACCCCTTAAACCCAGAAGCTCTTCTCTACTACTGGCAGAGCTTAGGAGTCCTGGAGTAGTGAACCTGGGACCATTTGGGAGAGAACCTGCCCCTCCCCGGCGTAGAGAGGCCTTGGGACCCTGGACCAGCCAACCTGGCCCTATAACACTGTGGCTAGAGCCTTAGTGGAGGGGAAGGGAAAGGGCTATGTTGGGGGAGACCTGGGGCTCTGGAGCACCCAGCTAGCTCTGCCTCTGGGGAAGAAGTTTGGCAGGGTGAGGCAAGGGGACAGGAGAAGGCAACCCTGTGGAGAGCGTACCTCCAAAAAGACACTAAATCCCAGCCCAGCATCATCTGCCTTCCATGCTGGAGAACAGCCACAGTGCATCTGCCCCATCAGAGCCTGGAGTGAGACCCCTGAAGCAGGGTAGAGCAGGGGGTCCCAGGGAAAGGAGGACGATGTCGATGTGGGGCAAGGAAGAGGAAATGATAGAGGCTGGCTCCCCAGCCTTGTCATTTTCAGTGGGAGGCAGCAGCCCAAGCACAGGGATGATACCCATCAGGACTCTTCTTCCATGGCCTATGATGTCTGATTGCCCAGGTGCATGACGGGTGTTCCCTTCCTTTCAAAGTGCCCAGGATGGAATCTCAGAAAAAGCAGGGACTGGGGTAGATGTGGAGCCAGGCAGAGGGCAAAAGAAGGTTCCCTCCCGAGGGGTGACCTTCCCTCACTGGCATTCTGATGCCATCCATGGGAAGAAGCCAGGCATCTGAACCAGCCCCAAAGAGAAGCTCCTGGGAAGGGCAGACATGGAGACAAGAGAAGCACTCCCCAAGCCTAGGCAGGCTGGCGAGGAGTCTAAGCAGCCTCATCCCATGATCACAGTCCCCAGCAGGAAGGGAGCTAGGGGCAACAGCAGGAAGAAAGCAAAAGGTCCAGGGAAAAGGGGGAGAAAGGGCTGAGAAGGAGGTGGAGGGGTGCTGTTTGCTCAGATCCTGTGGGGAGAAGCTGGCACAAACATGCACACGCACAACTTGCCAGGTCACATCAGCTCTAAACCACAGGGCTTGGGCAAGGACCAGTGGTGGCCAAGTCTCTGGCTCCCTCATCCTTTCCCCAGGTGTACCCCAAATTCAGCAAGGAAACGGCTGTTGAAAACACTGAGAGACACTGGGCTTACCCCTGGCCTTGTCCCCTGGGGGGCTGGGTGGTGGTGGGAGGAGGCTCAGTCTCTGATGGGCACCTCTGTGGGGATGGCAGCATGTGGGAGGCCAGAGAACCCTACCCTTTGGGAGGGGCCTCAGACATCCTTTTCTAAGGCAGCCCAAGCAGGCCTTCATGCCCCCTTCTTCACAGGGCAATATTCCTAGGTTCAGCTGCTAAAGGCGGCATGCACCAGGCAACCACCTCCCTCTCCAAGGGACTGTGAAGGGAGAAGTGTCCTGGGAGCAAGGCAGCCCAGCCACAGGGCAGGGAGGAGGTAGCAAAGGGTTTCATTTCAAATACTGGCATCCAAGGTGTCTGGGGAAAAGGGAAGCAGGCAAGGGCCCTCTCTCCAAAAGTGCCCTGAGCTCGGGGAATGCATGCAGGTGGCAGGAAGGCAGGGAGGCCTATGAACAACCTGGCAAGCAGCAGACATGCTTGCTTTCCCTCCTTTCTGAAGCAGAAGAGCTCACCATGCAGCTGGGGTTCAGCTTGGGGGGGGGATGGCAGAGGCTGCAGAAAGGGGTGAGGGGCAGTCACTGCTGCAGCAGGCACCAGCTGGTAGCCCAGGGGCCAGAGTCAATAAGGCCTATAAGGGAAAGGCTAGTGCAGAGAGGCACCAGGTCCTTCACCCACCTTCTGACACCCCTGGTCTGCCCCCAGGGCCTGTGGGGACTTAGAGACCAGCATCAATCCCCTGCAGAAAGCTCATCTCAAAGCCTAGGGTCAGGCTATTACTGTCTATACTTGTGGGGTCTGAGAAGCCTTTGATGGGAGACAGGGTAAGTGCAGCTAAGCAGGGGGTCCCAGGGCCTGAGAAGTAAGCTGGGCCCAAAGGGCTCCTTCATCTGAGGAGTGCTGGGGAGGGGGAGGGAGGTGGAACAGACCTGAAAAGTCCCCTGAGGAAGCCCTGGGCCAGGCCACCCTCAGGGAGCACCCAGCCTGTGGGGAAGGCAGCTGCCTCAGAGCAGGGGAGACAGGCTAGGCCATCACAGCAGAAACATCTTCAGCTGAGCCTGTCCACTTCTGTAAACATACACAGTTTGTGACTGCTGACCATGCCCCTTGACTGGGGACCAGGGACATGGCCGGGAAGGCAGCCGGAGGAGAGTCCTGCTGAAGTGCCACTGACAGATCTGGGGCTTTGGGGGCCAGGAATGAGATGGGGGATGGCGGTGCCTGACCTTGGCTCCTTCTCCGCCCCAGGGGAGAGCAGGGAGAAGGCTGGGGGGGGGTGGGAAGAAAGGAGGTTCTGATGGGGGGGAGGGGCAGGGCCCCAGTGTACAGCAAATGATGATTCCTTGAAGCCCTGGAAAGGCTGTTCCTGGAGGGGGAGAGGGGGAGGATGGGAGGCCCAGTGCGGCCCCTTCCCAGACATGTGGCCACTTTGGTGAACCCTGGACTGCTCACCTCCCTCCCCAGCTCATGGTGGACCCCAGAAGCCTTCACTGACTGGGGCTGAGGTAGGGAAACAGACCCTGTGATTCCACTCTCCTTCTGTGCTGGCAGCTCGGCCCCTCTCTCCCCAGCTACGGCCCTAAGGACGCTTCCAGCCGTTGCCAGCGGGCAGGCAGGGGATGATGACCCCAGGCCTAGGTCTGCTGCATGCTTTGCATGGTGGGTCCGAGTTCCCCCCACCCCCAGAACTAAAGGGCCGAGATCATGAGGTCCTCCTGCTTGGAGGGGCTGGCTGCGTGGCCAGCTGGAGAAGTCCGGATTTTGTCTGCAGCCAGACACTCCTGACTGCTCAGGCCAGTGGGGGTCAGGTCCATGAGCTCCCCCGAGGAGCTGAGAGGGAAGGAGGGCGACACCGAGATGCCAGACGAGGGGTCGGTGGAGCCAGCAAAGAGCCGGGGGGGCTTGGGCACCAGGTTCGGCTCGTACTGGGCCCGCAGCAGTATCTCCTGCTCGCTCACCGACTTGGGCAGCGCGCCATAGTCGCCGCCGGGGCTCTCGGACAGCATCATGCAGTAGAGGTCCTGGAAAGAGCTGCTCTTGCTGTCCAGGTTGAACAGGCTGTCGATGAACTCGGCAAACTCAAGGACCTGGGGACTCGGTGAATCCCCCAGCCGCCCATTCTGCAGGGTCAGCTCCCCCCTGGCCGGCGCAGGGGAAGAGCCACCCTCCTCCCCACTGGAGCGTCGCTGCGGGCTCTCCCCGCCGCCACCGCCGCCAAGCCCGACCTCCAGCGGCTGCGTGTCCTGCGAGTGTTTGGACAGGCTGTCGGCGGCCAGCAGTTCTGTCCTTGAGCTGAGGGAAGGGTTCTCCTCGGGGATGGCCGGGTCGATGTAGAAGCAGTGGCCCTCGTCCCTCTCCATGACCGCGTGCAGACTCGGGGAGCCGCGGATGCTGCGGAAACCGGAGGAGCGTCGAGAGTCGAAGCTGTAGACAGACTCATTGTCCGACAGGCTCTCCATGGTGGCGAGGGGGGCCCGCCGGGCCTGCAGCTCCACCGACAGGCGCTCCTGGGTGGTGAGCAGCAGCAGCTCCACCGGGTCCTTCCTTGTGGGGGACAAGGCCTTGGTCTCATAGAAACCCTCCAGGCTGATCTCGGACTGGGACTGGCTCCTGCCGGGTTGGGGGTGGAGCAGGGTGGGGGCAGGGAGGGCCAGTTGGTGGAGGCTCCTGGGTGGCAGGGGGCTCTGCCCCTCAGGAGGTAGGAGGAGTCCTCCAGCCAACTGGGGGCCTGGTCCCCACGGTCAGGGAGGGGCACCAGGCTGGGCCCGTTTGGACATCACAGTGCAGGGGTGAACCCCTAGCGGAGAAGGCTTCCCTTTACTGCCAGTCTTGGGATGGAAGTCCAGAGGTGGCCAAGTTCCCACCCCAGCCCTCCTAGGGAAGCATAGTGGCACTTACTTGACGCTGCTGCTCCTCGGCGCGGCTGGCGGAGGCTCCAGGGAGTGGGGGCCGGTGGGCAGGGGCTGCTGCTGGAAGATCAGCTCCGGGGTCAGGTCCACCTCGGTGGGGCTCACCATGACCTTGGCTGCGGAGAGCAGGGCCGTCTTACCCTTATTGTAATTCTCCAGCACCTGGGGGAGAGAGGCCACTTGAAAGTGAACCACATGCTGGAGGCTGAGCAGAATCTATCAGTAAGGCCAAAAGGAGCCAGCGCCCGAGGGACTGTAGTCTAGCTAATGTGCTGCAGCTAGGTGGCGCTGCAGTAGATACGACGCTGGGCCGTAGTTCAAATCTGCTCAGGCACTAGCTGCGTAACTGGGCAAGTCCCTTAATCCTGTTTGCCTCAGTTTCTACCTTTGTAAAATGAGCTGGAGAAGGAACCCCTCCAGTATTTTTTGAATCACAAAGAGTCGGAAATGACCGAACAACAACGAACAAACGACTTGGGAGTCAGGAGAAATCTGGGTTCCAATCCTGCCCCGGGCATTTAGTAACTGGCTGTCTACAAGACAGACACTTTCCCTTTCTCAGCAAAAGTTTCCTTATTTGTAAAACAGTGGCGATAATGCCCTTAATATTTGTCTCCCAGGCCACCGGGGTCAAACGAGATGAAGCGCTCCGCAGACCTCAAAGCGCCTTCTACGTGTCAGTCCTTGGCCTCCAAACAGCCCAGCGAAGCTGCTCTTCCACCCAAGGCCTCCGGCCTCTGCTCTCAAGGTCTCTGCGCCGTGTGGCTGTGGCTGGGCTTGGGTTGGGTCCAACTGGGTAGCAAAGGCTTCAGATATGGACTCAGGGACAAAGACTAGTATGTGGGGAGAGCAGGATGGCTCTGGAGTCAGAGAACTGGGCTGGAAATCCCGGATCTGCTCACAAACTGAGGCACTCTTTGTACCTGTTTCTCCCTCTTCTGAATAAGAAGGCTGGAATAGACCAGAGGTTCTTCACCTTTTGGTGTCACCAACCCCTTGGGTGGTCTGACAAATCCTATGGACCCCTTCTCAGAGTGTTTTTAAGTGCACGGTACAGGATTACAAAGGAATCCAATCAAACAAAGTTATCAAAACATTTGAAAAGTTATCATTAAAGATTTATTAAGTGCTTCCTATGTTCCAAGTAAAAAGAAGCCCTCCAGCTTTACAACCCCCAGAGGGGGTCTTTAAGGTCCTATGGCCAGTCTATTGGAGTATAGAGAGCAGGGGGCTTTTAACCTCAGATCTCTGAACATTTTCGCAAAAATGCTGTATTTCAACATAACTGATTTCCTTTGTAATTCAGTCTTTTGTTTTATGCATTTGAAGTCATTATTTTGAGAAGGGGTCCATAAGCATCACCAGACTGCCAAAAGGAGACCAAAACTTACAAAAGGTTAAGAACTCCAAGTATCTTTATCACCTGCTCAGTCCCCAGAACAAGATATTTTTCAGTCACAGGCAATTCCCTAACATGACCCAAGCTCCAGATAGCTGGGATCTGCATCAGTGACAGATACCTTTACATCCCCAAAATAAAAGATTCTTGAAGCATCACCCTCTACAGCAGTGGTTCTCAACCTTCCTAATGCCACGACCCTTTCTCGTACGCAGGTGTATCTGCATGTAGGCGGACCTGCCTGGAGACGGATAGAGGAGCGGTGTCTCGGTTCCTAAGACCATGGGAAATGTTTTCCCATGGTCTTAGGCAACCTGTGACCCCTGTGAAAGGGTAGCTCGACCCCCAAAGGGGTACAGCCCACAGGTTGAGAACTGCTGCTCTAGAGGGTGATGGTGGTGGTGTTTTTCTTCAAGAAAAAAGATGACGCAATGTTTCAAAGCCATTCCAAAGGGAGACCACAGACCCCAGCTCAAGCTGCAATCTCAACACTACTTGGTGCTGGGATCTTGGACAAGTCACTTCCCTTCTCTGGGTCTCCTCATCTGTAGAAGGAGGGTATTTGGCTAGATCATGGGTAGGGAACGTGTGGCCTTGAACCCACCTGTGGCCCTTTAGATCTTCAATCTGAATCCAAACTTTCAGTCAAAGGGCTGCACTTGAGAAGCTAGAGGACCACAGGTGGCCTTGAGTCCGCAGGTTCTCTATCCCTGGGCTAGATGCTCACTAAGATCCCTTCCCGTCAGAGCTATAACTAACAATTTTTGTGTCTAGGACAAGTTGTACAAAGCAAATAAGCCCTCAAAGCCTTCTCTAAAGAGAAATTCTGGTGGCAGTGGGGGGAAACTGAGGACCCCATGAGGTCACTGCCAGGGAGGCTGCTACGTAGGCTGGTGAGCAAAGCTGAGCTTGATATGAAGCTCGTGTGGGGGTGGCTAGGAGGAGGGGAGAATGGCATCTTTCCATTTTGGCATCAGTCTTGCTAACATCTCCTGTCTCTGCAGCTGTCTTCACCTCCATTTTGTGGAGCTGCCTCCAATGCCCACACTCCAATACTAGTCGCTAGTATTGTGTGTCCTGAGTTGACATGTATTTTATATTTATTTATCAGGGTACACATTACACCCCCCAGTAAGAACATAAGCATCTCGAACACAAGAGCTTTGTCTTTGTATCCCCTGTGCCTAGTTCACTTCCCATCAATTAACTACTTAAATCATTTATTAAGCACCTACCTTCTATGGACCAGGCACCAAGCTAGATGTTGGGGACACAGAGACAAAAAGGCACCCAGCCCGGCCCTCAAGGTTGCCATTTGGGGATGACAACATGGACATGTATAAGTCCGTCTTCTCTTTTCCTTTCCTTTCCTACCTCACCCTGCCCCTCTCTGCTGACCTGTGACTTCACTGCCATAGGGAGTTCCCAAATGAGGAAACCCGCTCTTCCAATGAAACCTAGAGCCTCAGAGAGTTTCTTGAGACTCTCAGAAGTGAAGTCACTCATCCAAGTTTGCACCGCCAGTAGACGGAGTGAATTCCACGCCCCAGGGAAAGCTGGTGCAAGGGTATGCGCATAGCGTTGCCTAGGAGGCACCGCAAGAAGGCCGGTCTGACTGGACCATCCACGGCCATGGAGTCATGAGACTAAAGGTAGGTCAGGGCCAGGAGGTGAATACGGGCTTTGCAAGCCAAATAGGAAAGTCTATATTTTGTCCTGGAGCCAACAAGGAGTTAACAGAATAGACTGGGTAAGGAAATGAAACGGCCACACCTGAGTTGAAGAAACATCCCTGAAACTGTGCAGAGGAGGGAGAAGAGAAGGAGATTTGGGACAGGGAGACCAATTAGGAGGACGAGAGCCTGACCTACGGTGAGAGTGAGTGGAGGAAAGGCACTAGAGCACAAAACCAATACAGAAGACACTGAACAAGCAAAAAGAAACGCATTTGGAAGCGACTGGATACCCAGGGTGAGGGAGAGCAAGAGTGTGGGTTGCAAGTCTGGAGGACGGTGGTGCCCTGGACAGTGCTAGGGGAGCCTGGAAGAGGGCGCAGAGAGCTGGGCAGCAGCTTGTAGGTCCCCCAGGGCTCCCAAGGTAAAGGGGGCTGGAGGCTTGGCTTGTGCGCCTGCGTGCTTCTGAGAAGCGGCCAGGACCGCCCGCGGGGGCTCCTCCCAAGGAGGTGACGGCCATGGCGAGGGTTATGGTGACAGCAATGACAGTGATGACGGCGACAACCACAACGTAAGCGGTGACAGCGATGGCGCTGATGGCGCTTGCGACACCGACGACGGGGACGTGATTACGACAAAGGACAGTGATGATGCGGCCCTCGCGGCTCGCAGGCGTGGCCTCTTCTCGGACTCCCAGCTACCCCTGGACTGGACTGCATCGTGGTTCGGTCCCGTCTGACCCCGTGACCCCATCAGGGGACTTCTTGGCAGACGCTGCGGCAGTTTTGCCGTTTCCTTCTCCAGCTCGTGTTACAGATGAGGAAACCGAGGCTGACGGGGTGAAGTGACTTGCCCAGGGTTACCCAGCGTCTGAGGCTGGATCTGAACTGGGGGAGACGGGCCCCCTGACTCCAGGCCCGGTGGTTATTTTCCTCCTCTTGCAGATGAGGAGTCCGGGGCTCAGGGACAAGGCGGCCGCCTTCCCACCACCCTGCTCTGCCGCCAGGACGTGCTGGGGGCCAGATCCAAGCCACTCGCCCACCTTGGTCCTCAAGGAGGGTCCCTAGAGAGGGGTCCCCCACCCCAAACCCAGGACCCCTCATCCCACAGAAGACACCGACGACTCCCCGAGGCAACCCTGCCCACTTTTCCATGTGGATCAAGCAAGGACCCCCAGTCATCTGGGGCCGGTCTCCCCACTTCTCCCTTTGACCCACGATCTCCGGCCTGGAGAAGGCTCAGGGGTAGGAGGAGAAAAGAGAAGGACAAATCCCCCCTCGCTGCTGCTTATTGGCTGCCCCGGCCACAACTGGAACGAGGCCCTCGAACCCCAGAGAGGCCTGGGGCCTCACGCGCAGGCGCGTGGGGGCAGGGGCTGAGCCACAGGCCTTCTGTCTGAGGAAGGAGGGGGGTCCGGGCCCTTCACTCTTTTGATCCAGAGGGAATTAACATAATTAAGAGCAAGAGCAGCTCCCTAATAGACCGGCCATCAAGGTCACTTTTCAAAAGAAGACATGCCAGCCATCAGCAGCTACGTGAAAGAATGTACCGAATCATTCGCAATTAAATTCAAAGGGCTGTGAGGTTCCACCTCGGGTCCCCCAAAGGGGCAAAGGTGACAAAACAGGGAAACGGAAACTGTGGGAAGGGTCCCGGTGCGTGGGGGAGGGAGCTGTGACCATCCCATGCCAGGCCCGCCGGGAGGACCTGGGAGCCAGACAAGAAGAACCACCAAACCACACCCACCGTCAGGTTCTGAGATATCCCCATGGCCCCAGGCCTCAAGGAAGGGGAAGTCCCATAGAAGCCCAGGTATTTGTAGGGAGCCTTTCTGTGGTAACCAAGGGATGGGAGCAGAGAAGGTGCCTCCAGGATGGCTCCCCATGGTCTGGGGGTGGGGTGGGCACAGGACAGACCAGCCCATAGTAACAGCGTGAGGACCAGGGCAAGCCTTCCATTAGGAAGGGCCTGCCTGTCACTTATTGCACTGTGAGAAAAGACAAATGAGAGGGATTCAAAGGGAAAACCCGAGGGCCCTTTGCAGAGCAAAGCATGCAAAGCCAGGACAGGAGGGGAGATTCCACGGGCCTGAGGAGGACACTGAAGAGACTGCAGGGGCCTTGAGGGAGGGAGAAGGGAGAGTGGGGGGTCAAAGACGGGGAGGAGGAGGAGGAGAAGGAAGAGGGAGCGGGGGAGGGGAAGAGGGCTGTCCTGGCCGGTTCCTTCATTGCTTTTCTTCACTTACATCACAAGGAAGGGTTCTACTGGGGGAAGTCATTAAGAAGTGGAGAAAATGTAGAAAAGGAGAAAGGGACAGAAAAAAGAGGAAAACATCAATAAACCTCTTTTACACAATTTAAACAGAAGCTGTCTGGCTCTGACCCCTGGGGCCCCGGGCCCAAGCTAGGAGGACATCCCGGCCGGGGCTCCCGCCCCCCACCGCAGCCTGTGCCACCGCTGTGGGCAGTGGCTCCCACTGGGGCTGTGCTCCCCCTTACCTTGTTGAGCCCCTCCATGACCACATACGGCAGGTGCTCGTGGAGCATGGCTGGAGAGATGATCACTTCATTGAAGGCCTTGTTGTCCCCCCAAATAGCAAAATATGTGGGTTCTTCCTGCTCGCAGCAGCTGGGACAGACACACAGACATCGACAGGGAAGGGAAGACACGGGGATCAGAGACGAAGTCTGACTCTGTCCCCCTTTCCCTCCCCTCCTCTTGCTCCGTGCCGTGTGGACCCTGAAGGTTCAAAACATTCCTAGGCTGAGCCATGCATCAGTATCCCTGAGCCGCAGCTAGAACAGAGAGCCCCCAGACTCAGCTGGGATCATGGCCAGGTTCCAGCAACCGACTCGGCAGAGAGGCTTGGAGCAGATGGGCCCCCGCACCTCGGCTGGAGGCCCCAGGCTGCCCTCTTAGGTACCTACCAGCAGTGCTCGGCTGGATGGTTGTGTACCACGTGGATGATGCGGCCCGGGGGATACAGGGGTGTGCTGGCTGACAGAGCGATGGTCAGGTCACTGGGGTGGGTCCACAGGCGGTTGCTGGCCATGGTGGTCACCTCGGCCTCCTCCGGCAGCTCCGACTTGGGGATACACTTGGTTGCCCCAATAATGATGCGCCACTAGGTTTGGGAAGAGGAAACTGAGCGGTGGCCCCAAAGCGGCAGGTGGGGTAGGGTGTAGCAGAGAAATCAAGGCAGGGCTGGGCAGTGGGTAAGACTTAAGGGACGGTGGGAAGCCCTTGGCACAGTAAGCTAACACCGCTGCCTCTGGCCACCCCTAGCAAGCACCTGCCCAGCATGTAGAGGGCCTAACAGTGCAGAACCAGCCGCTGCCCTTGCTGAGGTTCCCCTGGTGCTAACTGGCCCAGTCATCTCACTGTTTCATAAGCCTTTATGAAGCATCTACTATGGGACAGGCACTGTCTGGCTATGACCTCTGAAGTCCTGTAACTACCCCGAGTCTCAGCTTCTTTATCCATAAAGTGGGGGCAGAAACTCTATTTCCCTCATGACGGAAGTGAGGAAGGGTCTGCCAAATCTTAAAAGGACATCAGGGTGGGAGTCCTGACCCCCAGACCTCCAACTCGCCCCTGACCTAACCCTGGCCCTGCTCACTTTGGGCTTGGTGCTACGCTGCAGGACGTCCAGAAGCTGCCTTCGGAACCCTTCGAGCTGGGACAGGCCGATCCTGTTGGGGAAAGAACAAAGCCAAGTTTGGCCCTGGGTGGCAGGCGGGAGGACTGAGCCTTGGGGCAGGGGGGCAGAGAGGGGTGAGCAGTGAGGGAGCTGACCCAAGGTCAGGCCAGGTAGGGCAAAAGGACAGCACACAGGGTGGGATAAGATGGTGATAACCAGGAGGCCCGAGCCTGCACTAGTGCCCAGGGAACATCTCAGGAGGGCGGGGAAAGTGAGGGACATGGTCACATGTCCCTGTGCTTGGAGACAGGGGTCGGGGAGGGACAGATGGCAGCCAGACTCACCTTGGGACCAGGTCTTTGCCTAGAACCACTGCGGTCACAAACTCCTTGGAGTACTCCATGGCATCCTCACTGTGAAGGAACCCACAGCCCAGAGTCAAGCACTAGACCAAGACCCTCCGGCCACTCGAGGCCCTTCCGTCCTTGCCGTGGACTCCCTGGCCACCCCAGACACGGCATTCTCGCTCCATCTGTATGTCTGTCTGCCACACCGTCTGTGCCCAGACTCTGCCTCTGTGCCCATTTCAGCTCCCCCCCAGAGGGCCCCACATGGTACTCTGTCTGCATCTCTCAAATACCCTCAGAGAATGGCTCATTTTTTCTCCTGGACTTTTGGTTGTGCAGGTGGGGAACTTCTGGTATGGGAACTCCCTTTGCCCAAGGTGATGGGCAATTCATCTCTTGCCTATGGCTTCATCTGGCTGCCTGGAATGCTGGGAAGTCAAGTGATTCCCCCAGTCTCACAGACAGTGTGGTTATCAAACAGAGGATTCAAACCCAAGGCTTGCAACTCCAAGGCAGGCCTTATACCCACTAAGTCAGGCTACGGAATGTGGAATAGGGGGCCTTTAGGGGGTGCTGTGGTGCACAGAGCACTGGCCCCAGAGTCAAGAAGACCTGAGTTCAAATTTGACCTGACACTTCTTAGCTGTATGACCCTGGACAAGTCACTGAACACTGTTTGCCTCAGTTTCCTCATCTGTAAAAGGAACTAGAGAAGGCAAAACACTCCAATATCTTTGCCAAGAAAACTCCAAATGGGGTCACAGAAAGGACACAACTGAAATGGCTGAACAACAAAAAGTTGTGTGTAATACACATCTATGTGTATGTATGTACACACACACATATCACACACGTACACTCACACACATTCACATTCTCACACACACATGCATGCAAATATACAGACATATGCACACACATTCTCACACATACGCACATTCTTACACACATATACTCTCACACACATGCACACTCATACAGATATACGCACTCACATTCTCACACATACACACATGCACATACTCACACACATACGCACTAACACATTCTTATACATATACACACATATAGCATACACATGCACTCATACATGCACATACACACCCATACCCACACAAATATTCTTACACACACATTCTCACACTCATACATACACCACCCACATACCCACACATACACTCATACATGCACATCCACACCCACATCCACACACATTCTCACACACGTGTTCTTACATATATATTCTCATGCATGCACACACACACCCCACATACACGCACATGCACTCATACACATACACACACCACACACACTCATACACACATGCACTCATGTACACACTTGCAGAGACACATTCACACACATACACAGGCACTCACACAGACACACATTCTCACACACACACATGCACTCATGTACACACTCATAGACATACACATTCTCATGCACTCACACACACGCACATACATATACACACACACATACACACTCACATATGCACACACTCATACATACACACACTCACACACATTTACACACACACACACACGCCCCATACTTGAATGGAGGCTTCACCAGGACAGGAGCTTTTCCTCTTCCAGGCCTGGCCCAATGCTCTGAGTACAGAAGCCTTGCAATGGCAGTAACAATGCTGATAGCAGAGATTCACAGAGTGCTCTGGTACATATGTACAGCCTGTACAGTCTGTACAGCCAAGAGCTTTACCAATATCATCTCGCCCAACAACCCCGGGAGGGAGGGGCTCGCGTCATCTTCATTTTACAGATGAGGACACTAAGGTAGGTAGCAGGAAGGGGCTTGCCTGGGGCCACACAGCTTATGGAGGCGTCAGGTCTCCCCAACTCCAGGCCCAAAGCAGTTCTCTCAGTGGTGCACCTATCTGCCTAACCCTTAAGGAGTGGCGTGGACTTGAGGACCGTGGTCCAGAGCTGGTCGGAGGTTGCTGCTTTGGGAAAGGTCTGGGCTCTGGAAGCCGAGCCCCTTTCTGGCCCCTGGCTGGCCTCTAAATCCTGCCCCCCCCTTCTACCCCTCTTGGGATCGGGTGGCAGGTGGCCCTCCAGATTTCTGCACATCCCCATTCCCAGGTCAGCTGCTGTCTCCCCTGGGCTCACCAGAGCTGAGATCTGGCCCAAGAGCCCAGGCCCCAACATGGATTTTCCTTTTTTTTTTTTTTCTTTTTGGAGGGGGGAGGGCAGGGCAATTGGGATTAAGTGACTCGCCCAAGGTCATATGGCTAGTATGTGTTAAGTGTCTGAGGCCATATTTGAACTCAGATCCTCCTGACTCTAGGGCCGGTGCTCTATTCACTGTGCCACCTAGCTGCCCCCCAGTGTGAATTTTCTAAGCATCAGCAATGCCTCCTGCTTCCTGTTGCCAGGTCTGATCCCCAAAGGCCTCCCAGCCCTTGCCACCAGGCTCTGAGATCATGAAGACTGCTTCATTCCTACTTGTGGCACCCACCTACCTCAGCAAGCCCCCTGGGGGTGAGTAGGCAAAGCACTTGAGAGTTGGGTACTGAGGGCGCAGGAGGAAGGAGAGGATGGCAGCGGTGCCCGCACCCAAAGAGTGGCCCACCACAATCAGGCCATAGTGCTTGGTTCCTCTGCCCTGCGGGAGAGAGTTGAGTTCAAACACCTTGGGCCCCCTCCTCCACTAAGCCTGCTCCCTTCAGAGGCCAGAGGGGATGGATGTGCCTCTCCAGAGGAAGTTCTCCCCCCAAACCAACAACAGATTATCCAAGGAGAATGCTTTAAAGAACGGCTGGCGGAGGAGTGCTCTTAGGGCCCAAGAGGTTTGGAGTGAGCTGGTGGAGGGAGGGGCTGGTACCCCCTTTCCCAGTGTGCTTACTCTTGGACTGACTCAGGTGGAAAGGACTCACCAGATCCCGCCCAAAGGCTTGCGAGAGGACCATCTCTTGCTCCAGCTTTTTCTTGATGTACTCAGCAGAGAGGACCATCCCCTAGGAAGAGGCAGGCACAGGTGAAGAAGCTCCTTCTTTGACACCCCAGAGAAGGGTGACAGCCCCCACCCATTCACGGCCGACAGGATGGTGAGAGACACAAGCAAAGGTCACTGGAGGAAAGGGATGGGCACCGCACTAAGGCACAGCCTAAGGTCAAGGCTGAGTAACATCAGCAAACCTTATCTGCTTACAGGGACAAGGATTTCCTAAGGAGGGCGCCTGTGTATCTCAGGAGGGTCCCCATCCCTCAGCAAAGGTCCCAAGGCAGGATGCTGAGAGCAGCCAGGGGAGGGGGAAGGGGCAGAGGTGCTGGGCTGGCAGTGATGAGAGTACCTTGTGTCCTAGCCACGTCCCATGGTGACCCTCCACTGGGAGGCGCTCCGCATCTCCGGTCAGATCTGTCAGGGCATCCTTGAAGGAGAGGCCAGACAGGTCAGTGATAAAAGGAGGATCTGGGGAAGGGGGGCTGCTGGGGAAGAGGGCTCAGAGAAGTGGGTGCAGGCGTCCAGCCAGGACCTTCCCTTCCTCTGAGATGCCCTTCCCCCAGGCCGCTGTCCTCATTTATGTTATAACCGTTTGTCTACACTATTCCATGTCCTCTCCATCTTGCCATAAGCAGTACTGCTTCCTCATCTGGCCCCTGGCACTGTGCCTGGCATGGCAATTTGTTGGCTGATGGGTCAAATGACTGAAGGGAAGCAGAAGGCTGGGGCCATGTACCTTAGGGGACAGCGTTCCTCGGATACTGATCACCACCTTCTTCTTGTCATGGTCCACAGCCACATAGAAGGGCGTCTCGTAGACCTAGGAAGAGGGTAGGGCCAATGAGTCAGGATTAGGTGGCTGGGGTCCCTCTCTCGGCAGAGGCCAATGTTTGGGGGAAGCAGTGAGGTCACATTAAGGCTCCAGACGCTGGCCCCCAAGGCTGGCTGGACTCCCAGTGCACTCTCAGAACTCAGCCCATGGCTCTGGGCTCAGCCCTTCCCCAAAGCAAGGAAAGCCAGATTCTTGCCAGCCATCCCCTCCTCCCAGGCTTTTGCTTGTGCTGTGCCCCTCCACAGAATGCCCTCCTCTGTTCCTCTGGCTCATCTGGTCTGTTCTTCAAGAATCAAGTCCTCATGAAGCTTTCCTCCGTTTGACCAGCCTACTTTCATCTTTCTCTCTCCCAACTCCTCCAGCCCTTCTGCTGTGTCCCACACAATTTCACACTTTGCTATCTCTCCTCAAACTGTTCTCCCATTGGCGCCTGTGCAAAATTTGATGCCTGGGAGGCAGAGCCCCCATCTCTTCCTCCTTCTGAACCCCCTCACTGCCTACTGTGGGGCTCAGAGATCGACTCAAGAAAGAGTTTTCTTTCTCAGCTCACACACACCGGGAAGCAGGGCAAGGGAAGGCAGGTAGGGGACGCCTTTAGGCCACCCAGATGGAGAAGGGAATTCAGAACAGGAGATGTCCCAAAGGCAAAGACGGGGCTAAAGCTGCGTGAGGAGAGGGCTAAGGGGCGAGGGCCGGGGACGTCACTTGTCCAGGACTCTCACACCATCACCTTCCTAGTTCTGACCCTGGTCACCTGGGCACTGCCAGGCTCAGAGGGTGGGGAGGGGAGCCGAACACCTCCACAACGTGCTCTCCGGGCTCAGTCTGACCTCTCGGCTGTTGGGCTGTTGGGCCAGAGTGGAGGGTGTAGGGAGGACTCCTATTTCTTCCCTGGAGCTAGGACAAAGCAGGGGGATCATTTGCTATTGGCTGGGGCCGGAGGGATTCGTTTGCCCCTCGTTACAGAGCCCCCACGCCCCCCAGCCCTCTCACCGCGTCATGGCAGGAGGTGTAGACAATGTCCACCGCGCTCATGTTCTCATCTAGGAAGTGGCGGCGGATGGCGATGGCGTTACAGCCGCAGCAGTTGTCTTCCTCAATAGTGACTCCTGGGGCAAACCGGGGGCGAGACGGGCACAGGCAGCACCTGGAAGGGGAAATCAAGGAGGTGTGGATGGGGGAAGAGGCCCGAATCCACCAAGGAGTGCAGCTCTACTTTTCGCCACCAGGGGGAGCCAGCGCCCAGCTGATTTCTCACCAAGAGCCCTGATACCTGCGGAGGGATGGTGGGGTTTCATTAGGAAGCCTGGACTCTGGAGCTTTAAAGAAGCTGGTCCTCATTCTGAGCCACATCCACACAACACACTTCCCAGTTGTGAGGCCTGCTCTAGGCTCTTCAGAGCCAAAACCAAGTTCCATGGGATATGGCAGCTTCCATCGGGACCATCTGGTTGCTTGGGGAAATCCATATGAGGCTGTTAGAGATGGGCAAAACTGGGGAGAGCCATTGGCAAGTCTGACTGCCCGTGCGCCCAGGCAAGTCCCAGAGGGAGTGGCGAGGGCCCAGGACCGGCAGAGTCGAGTCTAGGTTCTAATTCCTGGGGGTGCTGACACTGCCTGGCCATGGACACACTCTGCTCCTTTCTTGGACTGATAATTGTTAGTCCATGTGGTCAGTGGGGTGGGAGATGCATGAACCAATCGAATTCCACTGCCTTCATGAAAGCTTTCTTGATTATTCCCCTGGGGGCAATGACCTTCACTCTCAGTTTCCCATTGGAAGGAGCCTTCGGGTTCCTCAATGAACAGAGGTAGATTCTGGGGCTGGCCATTATCAAGACCTCCATTAACTTCCTCTTCAGACACTTGTAGGAGGACTCTGGGCAAGACATTTAGACTCGGTTTCCTCATTTGTCAAATTTCATAAGCTTACTATGAGATGCAAATAACATGCACACTGTTTTGGAAACTTTACATAAATATTCTTATCACCATTATTGCTACAGATGAGGAAGGCGCCGACAACACGCTTTGGACACAAACATCCTCATTCCGTCTCCCTCACAAAGCTGTCTCCAAAGAACTTGTGTTGACTCAGGATCCTGAGCCCGCAGTGGCCCAGAGGGCCGCTGGTGGGGCCTCCTGCCCCAGGGAAGGGCACAAGGAGGCCTCCATTTGGGACACTACGGATTTGTTTTGCTAATACAAGAGAGGGTTCTCTTGGGCGGCACGGAGTCACTGGTAAATGGGAGTCATTTAAAAAACAGAAAAAAATCAATAAAACCTCTAAGATTTTTAGGAAGATGGGGGTGAGGAGGCCTGTACTGAAGGGCACTGTCAAGAAGACAAGCTTTCTAGACCATCTGAGCCCCAAGATTAAGGTCATGTCTTCAACTCCAGATTACTCAGACCTGGCTAAATGCGCCATCACGAAGAAAGGCTCGCTGCGCTCAACGATGGACTGTTTTTGGTGAACTAGAATTTTGAAAAAAATAATACCAAAGTGCTTTCTAAACTTGTAAAGAAGCATCTGCACATGTGCCAATTACTTGGGAAGTTACCAGCAAATCTTGTGCTCCATCAAGCTTTTCTTGTTCCAAAATCTGGGTTCTTGATTTGTACTATAGTTGTGTGTGTGTGTGCACACCTGCATGTGTGTACGTCTGCATGTGTGTGTGCACGCCTGCATGTGTAGACATGGCAGGGACAGCCCTGTCAGGACGGGGCCTGAGTGGTCATTTGACCCAACCCTTTTGTCTGAGGCTCCCTGGGGAGGAGCAGACCCTGGGTTTGACCAGCCAAAGTCTTCAGTGGGTCTCAGGACCCTTCCCAGCCAGGAGCCGGGTTCTGCCTCGGTCCTTAGATGAGGGACAGGCATGTGTGCCACGAATGGAGGGCCTGGCTGAGCAGCAATGAAGGGTCAATCAGGTGACCATGTTGAAAGATGGAGAGGCCCTAGCTCACAGGCACATCCTTCCATGTGAGGGAAGAGGGGAAACTTGGGACAAAGGCTGCTATCTAAGGAGAGCATTTGAGCCTCCCTTAGCTTCCGGAGTTGGTCAAGGAGGCTGAAGAAACACATCCCTTTGGGTTCAGAATTGCCTACAGACATCCCCATACCTTCAGCCCAACAACCAGGTCCTGCCCTCCAGGGATTGAGGCTTCAGACAGTTACAGGATCAAGGAATGTCGGAGCCATGGGGCCCAGCTCAGAAATCATTTAGCTGACAGCCCCATTCACATGTGAAGGAAGACTCAGTGTCAGTGGGAGGAAAGGCCCGACTCCTGTCCCCCTACTGATGCCCTGAGCAGCTTCCTGCTAGGCTGCCACGTGGAGGCCAGGCTCACCAGCTATGGAATTCAAGATGGGAGAGGTCTCTAATGGGAGGAAGCTTCCTGTCTGACGAGGGCTGAATGGTCCAGGGCTAAAAACTCCCAAGATATCATAGCAAGCAAGGCTCAGTGTGCAAAGGGAAAGGACTGGGCCGCTGGCCGCCACCCAATGCAGGCACCTGGGAAGAGCTGTGGCCCCATGGCCGTGTGGTCCTGTGGTACCATGGCCGGGGACATGTGGCCACATGGCCGGTGTCCACTCACTAGCAGCAAGAGCTAGAGGGGAAGCTCTGGGGCTTATTCTGCTCGCTGAGGTTCTCCAGGGGGACTGTCTAGGGACTGTGGTTCCAGCATTTAATATTCTAAGATCCTTCCTGGCGTAGACACCGCATATTCTAAGCACACCCCCCCCCCCACCCTTACATCCTCTGCTCTCTGGTCTAAGGCTCCGCCCTGCTCATTTCCTGCTGTAACATTCAATGGGGATGGACAGCTGGCTGATACAGACTGGAGCGTGGTGGAGAGAAGACCACCGTCAGAGGGCCAGGCCTGGCATTTGGTCCAGGGTGGAGGAGATCTAAGGCTCACGTTGAGACCTGTGGGGGGAGAAGCTTGCGATGCTGCCGTCTGGGCTGAGGGTAGGGGTTAGGCAGCTGCAGAGGGCAGGATGTAGCTTCAGGGACCTCAGCTCTGGATGACAATGACCTTCACCGCCATCACTCGATGTTAGAACGGGGGCCCAGGGAGCTGTCCTACTTCAGCTCCCTGGCTGCTATGGGAACAAGTGGTGTGCTTGTGTGGGAGGGCAGAGTGCCCTGGTCCACTTAAGAGGGTCTGTCCTTGGAGCAGGGGGAGGAGGACAGGTTTGCTAGCAAGGGATGGACTGAAGACAGGACTAGGTCAAGGATGCTGCATCCAGAGAGCCACCTGGCAGCTCCCTCTCTCCAGCCCAACTGGAAGGCTCTGAAATGGGTCAGATGAGGGATAGAGTTTAATGCGAAGCCTGTCTCAGAGTTTGGGGAAAGATGTTTGAGTGTGGGGGCCCTTCTGAAAAACGGGATTTCACTTGTGGTTTGGTTTGTTTGCTTGGTTCAGAAAGGGAGACCACAGGGCACACTGGACTTACCCAGGAGGGGAGAAGAACATTGTGGGGAAGGGAGGAATGGAGCAAAGACATTAGCTCTTAGAAAGGACACAGAAGAGAGGAAGGGAGGGAGGGAAGTAGGAAAGCCCAGAAGGGAAGGGGAGGTGGGAGGCACAGACAAGGGCCACTGCCGTGCACTTACGAGCAGGACCTGGCCAGCTGGCAGAGCCCACACGCGGGTTTCCGCATCAGGTACATGGGCCAACCATAGGCAGCCAGGGCAAAGAGCATGTAATAGCAGACCTCTTTGTAGCGAAGCATCTCTTGCTGAAAGAGAACACAGCAACAGCGTCAGAGCCACGCCCCGGCTGGGCCCAGCTTCTCGGCCGGGGCCCTGGAGGCCCCATGTGTACAGGGCAGAGCTCTGAGAGCTGTCACGCGGCAGGCGGCCTGAGGACAGAGACAAGGGTGAGCTGGGGAAGACGGCAACTGCATGTTTCTAATTATCTCCACGCAATGAGGTTGCAAACCCTACAGAGACTTGGCCGACTGCGTCAATCTCAGGATTAATGATTCGGGGACCAAAAAGTCCTCCTTGCACTGGATCCATTTTGGTAACCGTCTTGAGGAGAGATGGACAGAGACAGAGAACAACGCCAGAGGGGCCTCGAGGAAAGCCGCCTCCTGCCCCAGCAACCCCTGCTGCAGGGAAAGGGTCCCTGAGGGTCGGAGCTCTGTGGGGGTCTTAGGGGAGGGGCCCGAGGCAGGGCTTTACTGCTGCCTCCAAGGGGCCACTGAGGCACACGCCTCCAGTTTCTTTCTCTCCAAAACAAGAACGAGCCCTGATCTTCATCCTCTGTCCAAGCTCTTGGGAGGACAGAGGAGGAAACAGGTCCAGGGAGGGTGACTTGTCCAAGGGCCCACAGTGAGGGAGGGTCTCCAGGGCAAAGAGGTTGCAGAGGGCCCCGGCCCAGTGGCTCCGCCCCCTATAGTGCATGCAGGGGATGTGGGGAGAAGATGGCCTCTGGGAATGAATCTGCTGTAATCTAGAAAATGTAACTGGGATCCTCCAGGTTCTGCCCCAGGCCTGGCAGGGCTGGGAGAGGCTCCTGACAACAGGCCAGGGGCTCAGCCACTTCCCAAGACCTGCCTGAGAGCCTTGGATGAGGGGAGAGCCCCATGCCTCCTTCAAGGGAATTAGTCACCTTGTAAAAGTTAAAAAGAGATTATTAGTCATCCTGTAAAGTTAAATAGGTAGCTCCTTAATCAGGGCCCCAGAGGGGTGGAAACGTCCCTGTCTTCTCTGTCTGCTCTTCAGGAACAAGTGTAGAGAAAGCAATTATCAGCTCTGTGTGTGGAAGGGAGCTCCCGCCCTGGGATAGTGCGGCTGGAGGCCCGCCGCGTCTCCGAGTTCCCAGCAGACTTCTCTCTAGCGGGCCGAAGGAAGGGGCTCGAGGGGATGGCACAGGCAGTGGGCAGGGGAGAGGGGAGCTCTACGGCCTTTCATAAGAAAGTGTGGGAGGCCACCTTGGGGCAGGTGATGAAAGAAGGGAAGCCGGCAAAGGTCTGGAGATCAGGATGGGAGGTTGGGAAAGATGGGAGCATGTATAAAGCACCATCAGTGGGAGGGCAGTGTCTTCTTCTGCCTCTGTCTCCCCCATACCAGGACAGTGTTTGGCACACACATTCATAAGTGCTTGCCAACTGACTGAAGAAAAGGCACATGTGGTCTAGGAAGCTAGGCTTCATCTCTGCTAATGGTCTTTAGTTCAAAAGGCCATGGCCTGTCACAATGGAATGCACCCTGCAGGGCTGGTTAGCTGGGCCTGAAGAAGGGTGGGGGGGGGGGGGGTGGACAGACTGGTCTGGGAAGAGGGGCCATGGCAGGGAGGGCCAGGGAGGGCTCCAAGCCGTGGAACAGGTTAGAGATGGTGCCCAACAAGGGGACCTTTTGCTCCCAGCCGCACGTTCAGTTTGGGGAGGGAGGGGGAAGAAGGCCATGAAGCACCTGCAGGTGCAGGGTGAGCAGGCTGGCCACAAGGGCCCATCAGGATGTCGCTGTGACTTTCTGGACTCACCGAGTTTTTCAGGTCCAGGTACTTGGTGTTTCTGGTTACAGGCATCCCAGACAAGAAGGCCAAGATGTCATTGTTGGCCTGTAACAGAGGCACAGAAGGAGGGGTCAGGGGTTAGAGGAAGTGCCCCGCAGAGGTGTTGGGGTGGCAGGTGCCCAGCAGTGGGAGTGAGCTTTCTCGTGTGTGAGAGGAAGGCACTGGACAAGATGCTTCCTCCCAGGCTCCTCTCCTCTACTCTGGACCCTTGAGGGCCCTTTGCCACTCACTGCTCAGTAACCTGGGCACAGTAACCTGTCTGAAGAAGGAAGCCTGGGCCTTCCTTCAGTTCCCCCAAGGCTGGTGCTGACTGATGGCACTGATGGGCTACCAAGCCTGGGTGCCTTCTTCTGACCTGACTTCCCAGAACTCTTGTCTCAAATATCCTGGAATCCCCAACCTCCAAAGGCTTAAATCTACTGGGCAGGGGGTATCCCAAGCCCAAAGGTGTGTCCTATGGCATATCTGTGAAAGAAATGCTGGGAGACAAAACAAGTCAAACAAGGAGGGATCCCCTGCAGCCTGGGAAGTGGGTGTGGGAAGGGCGTCAAAGGGTCACTGGGACCTTGAGATGGAAAGGCTCGGTGATGTTTCCTAGGAGAGGTGGGTCACGATTTCAGCCAAGGAACCTCAGAGTTGGAGAAGACCCCAGAAGTCACCTAGCATGACCACTGACCCCTGCCCAACAAGAATTTTCTCTACATCCCCCCTGGGGAGAGTGTCTTCTAGAGGACGTCAGTGGCTGGGAAACCACAGTCACCTGAGGTGGCCGGCTCTGCTCTGCAGGGAGCCCTATCCTGGCCCAGGGTGCCTAGACCTGCTTTCAGGGGCCAGGTGAGTAAGGTCAATGGAGAATCTCTAATCTGCCTAACATCCCTTGTTCCTTGAGACAATCCCTGGAGGTGAGGGATCCCACCTGTCTGTGTCTTGGCTAAAACATGGCACCCAGAGCCAAGCCCCACACTGCAGTGTGGTCAGACTGAGGTGGGAGAACAAAGCAGACCCTGCCCCTTCCCCTTTGCCAGTCATCAGGCTTCTTGGTACAGCCCAGGGTCCTGCGCTGGCCTCTGGGGCAGCCATGCCACACCCCTACCTTAATTTGAGCTTGTGGTCCCTTAGGGCCCCTAGATCTTTTTACATTTATTGCTGTCTAGCCCGTGTGAACACTCAGCTCACGTGGGGAGCAGGGAGCCTGGCAGCGCATGGGGAAGGCAGGGGGGAGAATGGAGGGGCCTAACAGAAGGGGCGAGGGAGCCCGGGCACTGCTCACCTCATCCAGGACTGCATTGCGCTTAGCTCGCTGCCGCTGCCTCAGAAGCACCAGGCCCGCAATGATGTCAGATGGCACAATGTCGAGGTCCCGAAAAAACTCCGCAAAGAGGTAGGCGATCTCAGAGTAGGCGTCCTGAAAAACCCAGGAGGGGGATGAGAACGGAGCACAGAAGGGGGCATGACCAAGGAGAGACGCCACTCATTCCTAAGGCCCAACACAAGAGCCCCCTCCTTTGGGAAGCCTGCCCGGTAGCCTCCCATCAGGCTGCCCTGACCCTTCCATCTGTGCCCCTCTGCCCTCCCACAGCTCATCACGCATCCCCTGGACTAGTCCAGGGGCCTCCCCACTCCAGTACTGCCTCTGGGCAGCTAAGGCCCAGGGGCAACCACCTCACAGTCAATAAACTCCAGTGGTTCCCTCTTACTGCTAAGATCAATCATCTAAAGTTCTCCCAGCCTGATCCCCTAGCTCCTCTTTTGTGATCCAAATGCACAGTGCACCAGTCATGCCCTGCCTCCAAGCCTTTGCCCTGGCTGTCCCTGACACCTGAAGTGCCCTCCCACCATTACTGGCTTCCTTCCAGAAGGAGCTCCAATGCTGCCCCCTGCAGGAGGCCTTTCCTGGCCCTCCCAGGTGCCAAGGCCCTCCCCTGTGAGAAAGCCTTCCAATCCCCCGCAGTTACTTGTATGCTACCTCCCCCCATCAGAAGGGAAGGCCCCTGAGGGCAGGGTCTTTCTCTGCCTAGACACTCAGTACTGTGGCTCTGTGTGCACATATCACATCCCCCCAGCTAGACTTTAAGGTCCATGGAAGCAGGTACCCTGTGGCCCCTCAGCTTTGCCTCTTTCCCAGCCCTTGGCACAGCCCCCATCTTCCCAGGAACCCCATGGGACATGTCTGCCCTATGCCCTCCAAAGCTTTGGGGATCCCGGGAAGAGCCTCATTTCTGCAGACCTCAGGCCCAGCCCTCAGGAAGTATTTTCAGCATCATTGCTGGTGCCACTGAGTCCAAGACCCCTCCTCTCCTGGGATAGGCAGGTACAGAGAGCCCTGCACGATCCAGCCCATCCTTCAGGACACAAATTCTATATCCTCCACAATGACCTCTGACACTTCTGGCAGTGTCTGTACTTTGGGTCTGGTCACAGGGCCTAGAGCTGGCCAGTGCCTGGCACTGTTAGTTAACAGTTCCTTGAATACTTTGCTAGGACCCTTGGACTCCTGGCCCAGAGGCATCTCCCTGTCTGGCTCTGTCCCCCACCCCCTTCCAGTCCCGGCCCATACAGGAGCTGAGGCCAAGGACCGAGGACTGACGATTCTCTCCCTGGACACCACTTATAGCCCCGATTCAGGAGCGGCCTCCCTCAGTAGGCCGATACCCCAACTACCCCAGCATCCACTGGAGCTTGCTGGACTGCATGATCATTTAGATTTAGAGCTAGAGGTCACGTAGACCAACTCCTTCCTTTGCCAGATGAAGAATCAAATCTTAAGAGGGAAGACGTGCCTAAGACCCCAGTGGTGGCAGTGACAGAGCTGGAATTTGAAGCCAGGGGCCTGGGAGCCTTCCTCTTGAGACAGAGCCCACCCTCCCCTTCTCCAGAGCACTAGTCTCTGGAGATGGTCAAGTCATTCCCACAATGCCCTTGGCAGTGGTTCCAGTGCCCCAGGGCATCCAAGAGGGTGCCAGGGCAGACATTCACTGCCTCAGGAGCCAGGAGACCTTCATTCCAGGCATGTGGGACCATCTCAGACCAGCCACTGCCTCTTCCTCACCAAATATTGTCAGAGGAAGTCTCGGTCCAAGCACTCTTTGAAAAGGGGGCAAAGGATGCTGTTACCCTCACATTCTAAGACAGGAAAGGGGCTCTCAAGGAGTTGATGGAAGGCAGGCCAGCTGGAATCCCAGTCCTTCTCAGAGCCTGCCTGTCCCGTTCTGGGCTGCCTGGGGGAGGATTGCTCCCCTCCCTTCACTTGCCCTGCAGGGACTCCGTCTTCCCCTGGACCAGCCAGTCTCCTTTGGAGACTTTCCTTTGGACCCACCTTGCTGAGCCAGGGTAGCTTGGCTGGGTTCCCCGGGGGGCCAAGAGAAGGCTCCTCCACTGGGCAGCCCACCTGTCCAGCTGAGGACCAAGCCACAAATAAGCTGGCCCAGGGGGCTCCTCTGCTCAGCTTCCTTCTAGGATCTCAAGGGTCCTCTCAGACCCAGGAAACTGACTCCCCTGATCACTGAGCGCTCTCAGGTGACAAGATCTCCACCGCCATTTTTCAGGTTTTTCCACTCAAGGGCTTTTTCTAGGTCAGTGAAGACTCTCTTTCCATTGGCTCAGTTACTGACTTGTGTCAGAATGCGCTGCTTTCCCTCCCTGGGTCCATCAGTAAAATTAGGAGGTCAACCTCCTTTACAAGCCCTCTCAGCTCCGACATTCCCTGTTCTGCGTTCTAAGGCTCCCTCCTTCCCCTGACATTCCAGGTTCTACAGTCCCTACAAATGCTGACATTCTAGGTTCTCAGGCCTGTCCCCCTTAGACATCCTACGTTTGATGTCCCATTTTAGGATCTATGGCCCTCCCAGCTCTGACGCTCTGTGTTCTACATTCTAAGGACTCTCTGAGGGACCCCAGCACATCCTCTGCTCGCAGGGCCCTTCAGGACTTAACATTCTATGATCTCAGCCAGGAGCCAGGAAGACCTGCATTCAGATCCAGCCTCAGACACTGACTAGCTGGGTGACCCTGGGAAAGTCAGCCTGCCTTGGTTTCCTCATTTGTAAAATGGGGACCATCAGAGCACCAACCTCTTAGGGTGAGCATAAGGAGTATAACTGATACACTGAGGGGTGTGAGCCGAGCTGCCTCCACAGGAGGATCTTCAGCCGTGGGCTACACTGGGGTGGGGCCTTTCTGTGATGCTGTGACATTCTGTCCTGACATATTGCTGACTGTCCTTGGGAGGCTTCACCCCATGGGGGTCAGCACCCCAAGGCAGGGCCAGGGGACTTACCGACTGGGAGTCTTTCGTCCGTGTGCAGCAGAGAAACACTTTGAGCCGACGAGACCAGCTGGTGGCCTGGCCCTCTTCCAGGCGGTGCCTGTGGGGGTCAGAGTCAGAGAGGGAACATCAGGGCCTGTTCCCAGGTGCCCCCTCCGGGCCCCCATCAGGGCAGGGCGGGGTGGCTCCCAGGAAGGGATCGGCCAGTTAGAGCCGGAGCCCAGGCCTCCTCTATCCAGGATGGAGGCTCTGAGGATGACCCTTCCCCAGGAGGTGCCTGCTCTGCCGGGGCCTGCAGCACAGCTGATCCAGAGAGACCAAATCGAAAGCACTGGGAAACTCTTAGCAAAGGGGACTGCTAGCCCTCCAACCGCAGGCACCTCTGGCTTGGTGTGCTGGGCCCGGCCTTTCATCTCCTCTCTACGTCATGGCAATCCCACAAATCTATAGGGGATGCAGACCCGCTGTGATGCAGCCATGCACATACTGGGACACGCCAAGAGAAGAATGTCACCTTCCTGCCCTTCTTTACCCCTGCCCAGACACACAAGCCCACTGCCAACACTATGACCTAGGAAGCTGCACCCAACCAAGGGCCACTCACAACAAACCAAGGCGAAGCAGGGCCCAGATTTTTTTTGGGGGGGGGGGGGGAAGGGGAAGTGGATGGTCTGGGAAAAGTTCTGCCTGAGGGCAGGAAGGAAAAAGAGATTCTGCTCTGGGATGGGAGGGCGTGCACACCAGAGTCTCTCAGACTGGAGGTAACTAAATAAAAGGTTTATTTCCATGTCAAATGAGACCAGGAACCAAAAACTTCAGGACACGAATTGGAAAAATCCACCAAGAATCCTGGGAGGGCAGTGAAGGGAAGAACGGGGTCAAGGGCTGGTGGCCTTGGGCTGCCCCTGCCCCGCCTCAGTGGGGCCTCTCAGCTGTCAGAGGAAAGGCCGGAGCAGGAAAGAATTCAAGGGCATTGCTCTTCTGGGGGGGTGTGGCCAGAGCCAAGAGTTCAGAGGCCAATCCAAAATGAGACTGCTCATCCACTAGGACTTCTCTGGTTGGCCAGCTTGCCGGGGGTGCTGGGTCACGGGGCTCTGACAGACCCAAGAATTGACCAAGGGGAGGTGCTTTCTACAAAGGGCTATCCTGGAGAGATGAGGGCCAGGTCTTTGATGTACATAAGAGGACTGCAAGAATGTCCTTTGGGGAGTCCCCCCCAGGGGGCCAAAGCCTCTCATCACTTGGCTAGAAACACTGTGGCTTCTTGTGGAAAAGAAGGCATAGCTAGTCTGTGCTAGAGACACGACACTTCCCACGACCCAGATCCTGGATCCCAGATCCCAGGCAAATGACGTCAGGGTGGATTCTAGGGCCTGGGCCAAAGGCCAGATCCTTATATGGTATCTGAAGCTCTCCATCAGACTACATGCTCACCCTGAGGAAATCCGACCGGAGTCCCATGTTAAGTGGTAGCCAGAGGCAGCGGTGGATGGCAGAGAACCCCAAACCCACCAAAAAGCTTTTTCACTAAAACGACAGCAACCACAAAGCCCCTAACTGCAAGCAAGCAGACTGTGCATCTGGAGGCCCAGAAGCCATTAGAGCGGGGCGTTCTTTGCAAGGGCCTAGAGAGCCCAAGAGACCAGGAGGGAGGGAAGGCAGAGCCTCGGAGCTGGCGGACACTGGGCTCACTTTGGCCCCAAGGTGAGACCTGTGCAAGGGGCTGAAGGAGCTGCCACAGAACAGGGTGTGGGGAGCTGATTCCAAAGTGCTGAGACAGTGGGAGGGGCCAGGCTGAGGAGTTCCTTGTCCTTCCTCTTCCTCCTCCTCCTCCTCCTCCCCTTTTCCCTCTAGCTGAGAGAGCAGGTAGGCCGGCAGGCCCCCTCCTTTGACAGCACAGAAAGAGTGGCTCAGGTCTCTTGATCCCTGGGTGGGTTTGCTCTTGGGCCTTCGTGCAGCTGTGGCTTCTAATACGCCCCTAGATCCTCTCTGCTAAGTGAGATTTCCTCCTTGCCCAGGAACCTTGGGCAAAAGCCCCTTCCTCCAAGGAGCCCTCCCTGATTAATCTTTAGCCCACTGAACCCTCCTCTTCTCTGTTCTCTTGGCACAGCACGCATGGTCTACCCTCTGTTCGTTTGTGTGTCTTCATGTATGTTTAATATGTGGAGAGAGAGCCAGAGCCAGAGAGAGACAGAGACAGGGGTGAGGGGAGGGAGAGTTCTTCCTCCCCTGTGGCTCCCTCCCAAAGCAGGGGGCCCCTCGGCCACGCCTCTTCTCTCCCCCTGCAGTCCCAGACCCAGGGCTCTGCAACCAGTGGGCAGGGAGCTCATGCTACTGGCCGGCCGGCCGACTGACCGCAGGTTGTAGGTCCGGAGGTTGCGCTGTCTCCTCTTGGTGGCCCTCAGTTTGACGAAGGTACGGCCGGTGGGGTCGAAGACGCACAGGACGGTGATGCAGACGCTCAGGATGACGACCCAGTTGCAGACAACCATTCCTGTGGGTGCGGGGGGGGGGGGGCAGGGAGGAAAGCAGTCAGGGTGTGTCTGGGGGCCTCTCTCCCTCTCTCCCCACCCCGACGACTCCTGATCTCATGGCCAAGGACACGAGCATCCAGTGTTCTACAGAGCTTACCCAGCACCTGCCTTGGTGAGAATGCCCACCCCATCCCACAGAAGCCAGAGGAGGAAACGCCCTTCCCTGCTCCAGGAGGTGGGAGACGGCAGGCCGGGAAGGAGGCGCACTAGCACGGTAGGGGTGCTCTGGCTTCACTGCCTTCTGCCCGAGAGAAGGCAGGGACAAATGGGAGCCATGGTTTTGATTTTTTTTTTTAAAGCATCAGCAAAGAGGCTCAGAGAAAAGGATTTGCCCGAGGTCAGCAGGTGTCAGAGTTGAGAAGCCAGTCCAGTGTCCTGAGCCCATGTCCCACCCTCCTTCTGCCACAACACAGGGCCCGAGAGGCCCAACTGCCTCTGTGCCTGGCCTGCAGAACTGCTCAGAGAAAGCGAATCTTATTAGCCCTCTTCTACCAAGGAGCCTGGGGCTCAGAGAGGGCCACACAGCCAGAAAGTGTGAGGCTGAGTTTGGTGTCAAGGGATCTGGATTCAAATTTTACCTTGGATCCCCTACTACCTATGGGCCTTTACCTCTGAACCCTGATTTCCACCTCTGGCTTCTGAGGCCCCTTGGGCTCTAGGCCTGTAATTCTGGTCATCTCTGTCCCTTTTTTCCCCCACTTAGAAGCGTTTTATTTTTCCTAATTACATGTAAAGGCAGTTTTCAACATTCACTTTTATAAGATTTTGAATTTCAAACTTTTCTCCCTCCCCCTCCCCAGGACAGCAAACAGTCTGACAGAGGCTCTCCATGCACAGTGGGTGATCTCTGCCCCTTCTCCGGGCCGCGCTGGGACGCACCAAGGGTGACGTTCTTGGCGGTGACGTCGTTGCACGAGGTGTAGTAGTGGGTGAGCCAGACGATACCCACGATGGCATAGATGAACTCGATGAGCAGGATGGCTACGGAGAGAGTGGGGCTGAAGTGAGCCGGGTGGCACGGGTGCCTGGGCAGAGGGAGGGAGCGTGTGCACACGGGAAGGCCTTACCCAGGCGGACGTAGAGCACGTACTGCATGGACTCGCGGGGCTCGGTGTACAGGATGCCCCCCCGCATGCTCAGCCATATGATGGCCATCTCGGCGATCATGCAGCTGAGAAGAATGCCCAGGTAGCCGCGGCCGTGGTCCACCAGGTTGAGGGAGCAGGCTTCGTTGGGGTTGTATGCCAGCCCGAAGAGCACCACCGAGAGGATCACAAACCTGCCGGGTGTGGGCCGGGCTGTCAGCAGCCGCCTCAAGCGGAGGAGGAAGAAGGAGGCTGGGGTCGACCTCCTTCACTGACCACGGGCTGTGCAACCCTTTCAGGGCAGGGATGGAGGTTCCTGGGCCATGCCAGGGTCCGTGCCAGGGATGTGGCAGCCACAGCCCAGCCAGGGGTCCTGGGGCCACTCCGCCTTTCCTTAGAGCCCAGGAAGCCTCCGAATCTTCCCATTTTAGAACTCTTCAAAGACACATGGGGAGGATGGGCATTGTGACCTCCTCATCCTGAGTCTAGAGAGCTAAGGGGCCTTCCAGTGAAGGATGGGTAGCCGGGGCTCCCGGGCTGCTTGGCCCCAGCCTCCCATTCTCCACACCTGTTATGGTACGTGAGCGGGGCTAGCAGAGGTCAGGGCAGGGAGAGGCCCTGGGCTATGGGCTGCCCACACCTCTGCACTTACCAGGTTGTATGGAGGAGGAAGAGGAAGACGGCTGGCAGGACGAGGTCATCGCTGCCCACAGACCAGCGCCGGCGGAACACCACAATCCCGGGCATGGCTAGCAGGTCTGGGGAGGCTCAGCAGGCGCGACGCTCACCTCCTACAATGAAGCAGAGGAGGGTCCCTGTGCGTCAGTCCCTGGGCTGCTCTTCACAGGCTGGCGCCAAGGACGTGGAGGAGGGCAGGCCTGGCAGGGCTACTCAGGGCAGGAGCTGGGCCACCACCAGCCTCAACGACTCCTTCTTGCTGCCTCCCTCTGCTCAGCTCAGAGTGATAGGCCCTCTGTAGGGAAAGGGTTGCTCCTCCAAGGGTCCCCTCCCACACGGACCTTGACCCCTTGGAGAAAAGGGAAGGGTCTGGGCAACATGCATTTAATTTGGGGCCAGGAGGTAGAACCTGATGGCAAAAGCAGAGGCTCAACTGCCAGCTACACCAATGATCTGCTGCGTGTCCCTGGAAGAGTAGCTGCCCCTCTCTGATCTCAGGCTTCCCACCAAGAAGACAGCACTTATGCTCCTGTCTCACAGAAGCACAGGTTCTGAGGACTGGGGGGGCCCTCTGGCACCACCAGTCCCACTGTACGAGACAAGAGATGGCCACAGCTCTACCAGGCTGGAGCCCCCAGGGAGGCAGGGTCACTACCATCTGCCCCGAGCTCTAGGGTGTTTTGGGGTCAGGTGTCTGAACAGCCAACATGGCTGTCTCAACCCCTTCAGGGGCACCCGCTCCCCCATACCTCTCCAAATTAGGTCCAAGACAAGGGTAGAGATGAGGACTGGGTCCAACTTGGATCCTGGGCAGAGATTGCCACCCCTGAACATGAGGGGGAAGCTGCAGTATAAGGGAGCCATGGCTGGGGAAGGGGCCAGGGAAGCATGTGGTGCAAGATAAGAGCTGCCTGGCCCAGGTTAAGAGACCTCAGGGAAGGGCCCCGGAACCAAAAGAGCCGTACAGGGCAGAGCATGTCCTTCAGGGGTGTGTGTGCCCATCTAGAGCTGGCAACCCATGGGAGGGGCGCTGCAGACTCCTCATTTGGCCATTACAGACCCTTGGGTGGGCGAGGGGGCATGGGATGGGCAGGGAGCTGCTCAGCATCTCTGGCCAAGCAACATCCTTACTCCCTGGTACAGCTGCCTCATCTAGTCAACTGGGACTGCTCTGAGGGAGTGGGCAGGCATGCAGGCAAGCCGGTGGTCGTGTCTCCTCCCCCCTTCCCTCCCCACCCCCCAGGAAGTGACATGAGCATAGATTCTGAGAAGAGGAGAGGCTAGAGAAAGGGGGGCCCAGGACAGCTGGGGCCTGGCTGAGCCGGGAGGAGGGGCAGGCTGTGCAGCTCTTCCTCCCTTGCGATAGCTGCCCTTCCCAGGACAGCAGGAACGCAAGCACGGGCTGATGGGGGAAGATGTTATGGGACCCCACTGCAATGCAATTCTGCACCCTGCGGTGGCAGCCCAGAGCCCAGAAGTGGGAGCTCCCCGTACAAGTCCCACTGCCCCCAGACACAGGGCCTCGGCCAGCTGGCATCACCCTCCTCCAGTCCTGGACCCAGCTGGCCCTGGATGCCACAGCCATTGGCCTGCAGGCAGCCCTCTTGGGCCAGATGCTGTCTTCGGCAAGGGTCGGCAGCCTTCCTTTCACCAGCCCACCAAGCTGCCCCCAAAGGGGCGTGGAGCTTTACACACACACACACACACACACACACACACACACACACACGCACACGCACACTGGAACTCTCTTGGTATCGCCTCGTTTCCCAAAGGGGCCCTCCCAAAGGCTCACTATGATTTTGGGGGTTAGATGGAGAATGCCCTACCTGCATGTACAAGAGGCAGCAGCCTGCATCTGCATCACCTGCTAGGCCACAGAGGCCATGGGTCTGAGGAAGAAGAGAGCCCAGCTGAGGGGAGAGGGCACTGCAGCTGGCCACCTGCCCAAGCCCTGGCTCTTGCTGCTTCTCCCTTACAGTACAGGCCCTGCTTAGAGGGGTGGCTACCACAGGACAGAGCATGCATGCATCCTGAGGGATCCCCAGATGCT
The DNA here is from genome assembly GCA_028646575.1 of Pseudocheirus occidentalis. Lineage (NCBI taxonomy): Eukaryota > Metazoa > Chordata > Mammalia > Diprotodontia > Pseudocheiridae > Pseudocheirus > Pseudocheirus occidentalis. The sequence continues at coordinate 185,314,233 of CM053601.1, read as the reverse complement.
GCTTTGTGAGGCAGACCCAAGGAGCCAGGAGAGCCCAGGAGCCCAACAGGCAGAAAACCTGAGTTTGAGTCCTGGTGCCACTCTTGGTTAGCTGTGTAAGCTTGGGCCAGTTTCTTCCTCTGCAAAGTGAGAGGGTCCGGCCTAAACCCCACAGTCTCTTTCCCCAGGATTGCTGGGCAGTGATTGGATGCAAAAGGCCTGAGGAATGGAGGCCTGGCAGTCACACACAGCGTCGTCTGGCTGAAATGATCCCATCAGTGATGCGTTCACTCTACGCTTACGCTCCTGAGAACCCATCTTCATCCATCCCACCAGACACCAGACTCCCCTCCCCTCTTGCCCAGCTGAGCTCACACCCAGACACTAGGGCCCAAACGGGAAGATGTCTACTCTTTCCTGGCAGGCACCCTGCAGCGTGTCAGAGTGAGCCATGACTGAAGAGGAAGGTGTCCTACCCCCTAAGCAGCTGGCACTGCCACCCATCTGTCCTGTGGTACCAGTCAGGAGGGTCGAGCAGAAGGTGTGGCTGTGGCCTGGGGCAAACATCCTGGGGTCCTAAGAAACCTGGGCTTAGAGCCCCAGAGCTGGCAGGCCTGGGGCTGCCAGCATGGATGGGGGGACCTCTCTGGAGGGAAGGCTGTCCCTCTGCTCTGCAAGGGGATCCCTAAGTCTCGGAGCCACTACTGCCACAGACCCTGAATGGTGTTCTTTCTGCTGGAGATCCCCACACCTCACAGTCCTGGCAGTGCCTGGGCCATGGTGGGGGCTGTGACTTCATCTCTGGGCAATGTCTTAGGAGACACGGAGGAGGTGGAGGCATCTCAGGGTCTAGGGATCTGCCCAAAGAAGCGCCTGGCTCCCTGGGTGCTTGGCCAGGAGGGCAGAAGCAGCCCCCCACCCCTGCTGGGCTTGCTCAGGTGGCACACAGTGGCTTAACCAGCAGGCTCCCACGAGAACCAGGCTTCCAATTCCAGCTCTGCCATTTCCTACACACTGGCCAAGCCACTCAGCCTCTAGATGCCTCAGTTTTGTTATCTGTAAAATCAAAGCCCCCTGGGGCTGCACCCCGGCCAGCCTCACACTGATGGTGGAGAAGAGGACAGAGCTGCTCCTGGGATGTCATCTGAGGGTCCTCTGTCCCTCTGCCACCTCAAACTCCCCCTTTGGTGATTTGTCCCTTTTGGAGCCTTCTCCCTTCAGGCTCAGGTTTTTTGTTTGTTTTTTGCTTTTTGGAGAAGGGAAGGTAGGACAATTGGGGTTAAGTGACTTGACCAAGGTCACATGGCTGGTTTTGTTAAATGTCTGAGGCCACATTTGAACTCAGATCCTCCTGACTCCAGGACCAGTCCTCTATTCACTGAGCCACCTGGCCGCCCCACAAGGCTTGGTTTTTCTTAATGCCCGCACTTCAGAGATGGATGATACATTAAACCCTTAAAGTCTGGGCTGGGACCAGACAAGAGGAAAAAGGGTGAAGGCCCTGAAAGACCGCCTGGCCAGGGCTAGCCCGGAGTCTCCTGCTGGGGCTAGGAGACCCAGTGGCAGTCAACAGCTCGAGGACAAAGGGTGCCCCCCCCAGCTGACCCATCCTGGTGGGAGGAAGGGGAGAGCAGAAGGAGAGGCACAAACTGGCACCTTTCCATTTCTGTAAGAATTGCCACCCTCACTACCAGTACCACTCTTGCCCTCGAAGCCCAGGGCTGGGGGCTGGGGAATCCTGAGATCTCAGACTCAGGATGCACTTCACAGAAACCACTGCCCCTCACTTTACAGATGAGGAAACAAGGTGTCACACCCAAAGAGGGGGTGTGACCCCTGGGGCACGGGCCAGTGGTGGGATCTGAACCCCTTTCTGGCTCCCCCCTGGGCTCCTTCCACTGCTCTCCAGAAGAACCGTATCCCATCATGGAGGGAAATGGGAGCTGCCACATGCCTCAAGGGAACTCTGGGGAGGCTTCATTGAGACGCTGAGCCCCAGCCTGGACTGCCTGAGGAGAGCCCAGAAAGATTGGTGAGGGCCCTGTTACTGTCAAGGGCTCCAAGCTGAGCAGAGACATGTGAATTTAATCTGGGAGGCAGCTCTCAGAGTGAGTGAACCAGGAGTGACACGGTCAGACGTGTCCTAGAGGAACAGCGGGCTGGCCTCAGTGCACAGGATGGGTGGGAGGCCAGGCGAGAGGCACCCACGGCCTCATGGCAGGCTGGTACTAGTGGGGACAGAGTGTGAGTCTCTGGCCAACAATGAGGAAGAGGGCCAGCTTTAGGCACCAGGATCAACTGCTCTCTACTCTGTTAGAAAGGGCAGATCCCAAAGAGGATATCTAAGTACTGATGCTGAGACCGCTTTGGGCTGGGCCCTATCTTTCCCACTTCCAAGGCCCTCCCTAGGCCCCGCCCAGCGCCCAGGGTTCTGGGAGCAGCATCTCTCCTGAGGACAGACTTCTGGATTTGGGGGCTGGGCTAAATCTAAAGGAAGGGAGGGGGCTTTCTTTTTAGGTCACCTTCCAGGATGCCACAGCACAGGGGAATCTACAGATGTGAAGTCAGCTCACTTGATCAGCTCCAGGGAGTTGGGAATCTAGGTCAGAGTGAACTCAAGACCCACAAAGGATAGTGATGGGAGGTGGGAAGCTTCCTCCTCCTTCCCTCTCCCCACCTCTGACCTTGCAGCTGCTAAGTAGAGTCAGAAATGTGCCTCCCAGCTTGCACTCATGTGCCCAGACTGGCTGAGATGACCAGGGTTGGGGGGAGGGGGCGGCCAGGGGTGCAGGAGTTAATGGAAATGCTTCTGCCTTTCAATACTGAGGAGACAAAAGAGGGTGCAGAAGCAGCAAGCCTAGCCCAGACAACCTCCTATGGGGGTGGGAAGCAGGAGGGGACTGGCCCACCTGTTACGAGATTCAGAGGCCTCAGAGGCCAGCAAGGTCAGCTCCCTGCCCCTTTTCCTCCCAACATCTTACACATGAGGAAGTGAAGGGCGAGAGAAGAGCATCATTTGCCCAAGGTACCACTAAGTGTTTGAGGAAGGATTTGAACTCAGGTGTTACTGACTCAGAGCACCACACCACCCAGGTGTGACCTGTATTTGTGCTTCTGGCCACAGACACAGGTAGGGAATTCAGAGAAGATCCAAGTCTGCCCCTGCATTCTACACTTGAAGAGACTGAAGCTCATAGAGGGAGAGGGCCCTCAAGGCTGCTCACTGAGCCAGGACCGCCCCGGGTCAGCACAGTCATCTGGTCACAATGTCTGTGTTCTCTCCGTCCCAGCAGCCTCTTCTTGCTCCACTGAAGAGCTCCCAGCACCCCTATTTCTCCATGTCTTACCCTGGTCCAGCAATAGTCACCCCTCAGCTGGACTGCTCTGAGCTCTCCGGGAGAATCACCCTAGGGAGAGTCACCTCAGGGAGACCTCTGATGAGTCTGTCTTGTTCACACAAGTGAAGGAAGATGTATAACCTCTCTCCTCAATCTTCCCAATCTGTGGGAGCTCTGACACTGTCACTAATTCAGGAAGGGCTGAGGGCTTTCTCCTGCAGTGGCGCAAGACAGAGGGGTCTCTGGGCCACACTCCCCTCCCCCACCCGTCTTGCTTCAGTCATCAAACCCGACAGCCTCTTCTCAGGCCTCACTCCTAACTGGGCTGCTTCATTCACGACTGTTGACTGTCCTGTCTGGCTGCTCCCCAAGGCTCTGCCTTGGGCCTTCTCTCTCTCCACTCTTACCTGATGACCGTCAGCTCCCATCTCTCTAACCAACCCGTCTCTCCCCCGAGCTTCAGGCCTGCTTCTCCAATTGGCTGTCCCACAGACATCTTCTATCCAACATGACCAAGAGAACTCGTCGCCCTTTCCCCCAACTCAACCTTTTTCCAGATTCCTATGTTTCTTCTGAAGGTGCCACCACCGTCCTGGTGACCCGGGTTCTTCACCTGGTTCTTAACTGTCTCCCTCACCACATATACCCAATCAGGAGCCAAATCTGATGAGCTCTACCTCCAGCACAGCTCTGGTGGTCTCCTGGCCCAGCCACCGCTCTTGCCTGGGCCTTCATCGTTCCTCACCCAGATCTCTACAATGACTTCATACCCGGTCTTCCCTCCTTGTCTTTACCCACTCCAGTCCCTCGTGCCTGGGACATAAGACCTCTTGACCTCCCTCTTTTCTTTGGGTACCTTCAGGGGGCAGCCTCCTCCTCCCAAACCACCTTCAGTGTTCACTCTACTGATCCTCATTGTAGTTACTCTTCTTACGTACATCAGACACAGGTTCTTGTACTATAGAGGTTCCCCATTAGTATGGGGTCACAGAACTCGGACTCTTACTCTTTGTCTCTGTATCCCCAGGGCTCAGCACAGTGACAGGCACAAGGCCTTACACAGAGGAGGTACATACTTAAAAACATTCAAGTCTGACCAGAGAGTCCTTTCAACTCTCTGAATGGAGGTGACCACACTATGCTACAGACTGACCTGGAGGCATCAATCACAAGAAGAGAGTGGGCATGGTGGTGCCATCACCTTGGGAACTCATGCTCTTGGTAGAAGGGATCCCTTAAAAGCTACAGGAGAGCCTGTGATGCCCAGTGGATAGAGAGAGCCAGTCCTGAGGGCAGGAAGACACTGGTTCAAGTCCCACCTGACACAGACTGGCTATGCCACTCTGATTGAGCCTCTGGACCACTCAGTGTTGTGGGCAGCTGTGCTGTAGAAAAGATGGACTGGTCTGGGGAAGAGGAGCTTCTTCATCTGCCTATGAATCAGGTCACTGTCTCCAACACTCTAGGCAGGGAGGGGGAGAGGGTGAAGAGCTAGGAGAGCTCCTCCAGCCACGAGGAAGGGCCAGAGCACCTTCTTTCTGCCCAAAGGATGAATCAAGATACAGCCTCTTCCTGTTCTGGATACCTTGAACTCTTCCCTGGGGCCTTTGCGTACATTAATTCATCCCCGTGTCACAGCATTTTGAAATCAGTAAAACAGGTGTTCCCCTCATTTTGCAGATGAGGAAATTCAGGAGCAGAGGAATTCAGAAACTTGCCCAAGGTCCACAGTAAATTACAGCTGAGACAGAAGCCCAGGCCAGGGGCCTCACAATCCAGTGGGGGTGAGGTGGGGGGCATGGCATCACGGTCTCCCTGGGGCATCAGTGTTGCCATGAGTCCTGAGGACTCTCACCACAAGGTCCCTGGAGCCACTGAGACAGTGGCATTCCCTTCTCCTTCTCTCTCACTCCACGGGCTGTGATGTGCTGGGGTGAGGCAGCCTGGCCCAGCCGTGAAGTCAGGGTCTGACAGATACCAGCCGCAAGAAGGAGGCGAGGGAGATGAGAGAGAGCACACATGGGTTTGGGGCCTGAAAGCTGTTGATTTTCACACATCAGATGGGTCGGAGCAGAAGCAAAGCCCAGGGCTGGGGACAGATTTCATCACAAGAGGGGCCTTTTCACAGAGTTCTTCTGACATACCATGCCTCTAACTTCAGGTGGCAGAGTCTAATAGGACTTTCTGGGAGACACAGGTCTACCATAGAGAGCTCCAAGCCGCCCAGAGTTGGTGTCTCCTTTCCTTGGGACAGGGCCCCCCTCCTCTATCCCACAAGGTTAAAGCCAGGGATCTCTGGTAGCCACCCCCCAAACAGGGCACTTTCAGGGTTGGGCAGAAGGTGAATGGGGGGAGCAGAGAGGGAATGGAGAGATGCCCAACCTGTTCGGGGCAAGGCCTCTGAATGTGCAAGGCCTTGCTGGCTGTCCCTCTGTGTGATAATCAGGGGCCAGGCAGCTGGCTCCAGCTTCTTCCTCCCAAGGCTCTGCTCCTCTTCCTCACCACAGTTCCAGCTCTCCCCAGCTTCTTGTTCTCACGCTAATTATTTTACATTTGTCTACACTGAACTGAATTTGCCATCTGCTGCTGGCCCAGTCAGTGACACCAGCCAACTTGGCTGAAATCCGGTGCTTTTGTTTCCTTGTATTTGTTCAGAAAACGAGGAACATATTGTAGAGAAAAGAGAAGGGTCTAAGAAGTCCTCTGGTCCCTCCCCTGGAGACATTTCTCTCCTCTTCTGCCCTCTCCCTCATCTCCCGGCTTATAGTCTAGGCTTGTGACCCAGTTGGTTTCAGAAGATTCAAGTGTTTCTCATGAGGGGCTGTTCTGGTTCTGGAAGCTCCACCAAGAAACATGTTCTTGTCCCTTTTGGCCTGTTCCTCCCACTCTATGGACACAAACTGGACGTTTGTCCCATTCGACTCTTTGGCCCGGGGATCATTCTTAAATCCTTTCCTTTGAGGTCAGTTGGTTTCATATAATCTTTGAGTTCGTCAGGACCTTCAAAGCTTATCCAGTCACCCGGTCACCAGACAGCCCTAGAGTTAAGTATTCCCCAGAGATATGGACCCAGATTTAAAGGCACTTTAGGGAAGGAGACTCCCCAGTCTTTTTCGGTAACCATAAGAGAAGGGCTGTCCTTTGTGAAGCTGTGGTGAACTGCACTGTACTTTGGGAAGTCTGATTTTTTCTGGGGTGACTGGACACCTACAAATGTTTCTTCTGTCCTTGTTTTTCCCTCGGAAGAGGGGAGAGGAAGTTGGTAATATGAATGAGGCACCCCAAATCCCACATTCAATAAGGCTTCTTGACTGGGCTAGAGTGAGCCTCGAACTGGGAGAATAAATGAATGAACTCCTTCCAAAAATGCCAAGTAGGATTGGGAGGGAAGGCATGATTTCCTTTTTGGGGTCGTCAGGGAAGCGGCACCAAGCAGTTTCCAGTCCAAAGAAGACCACGGGCCAGGCTATCCCAGGGTAACTTGAGTTAGGGATGGGTTTGCACTTCTCATTACCTCACCATGCTGATCAATTTGTCTAGTCTCTTTTCCTTTAAGAAAAAGTTACCGGCCCTGGAGTCAGGAGAACCTGAGTTCAAATTTGGCCTCAGACACCTGTTAGCTGTGTGACTTTGGGCAAGTCACTTAACCCCAATTGCCCTCCAAAAAGCAAAAAAAAAAAAAAAAAAAAAAGTTCTCAAAGATGGACTCTTGGTCTGACGCACATGAAAGAGGGAAAAGGGATAGTTGGGAAATGGTAGCAAGGCACAAGGAACACCTCCAAGTCAACCCTTCTCCAGGAGACGTGCTGGTGCTTTGAGAGGAGGCGGGCCTTGTAATGCTAGGGCCATGACAGACATCTGCATCCATGGAGAAAAGCCAGCTCAGTGAGCCAGAAAGGCACAGGATATCAGGCATATCAGAGTCAGAAGGTCTCGGAGGTTTGGTGCCTCCACAAAGCTCAGAGACGAGAGAAGATGGGAATGTCTGACTGTGCAGTCATTTCAGAAAATGCTTCCTTATCTCTCATCTAAAGCCTTCATGTTGCAAACCAGACAGACCATTTCCTCCCATCATTAAAGAAGACAAAGGCACTTGAACCTCCCTTCTTTCATCTGAAGAATGACAGGGAGCCTTTCTGCCACCTGCAGCATTCCAAGCTAAGCAACAACTTCCTCTGGCCTTCTCTTCTGTGTCTCACTCTTTAACTCTCTCAATCACCAAGCTCTCACCTCTGAACGTTTTCCATGACCCCAGATCTAGACACAACAAAAGTCCTCTGACTAGTCCTCTGGACTAGCCGTTCCCATGCCCTTCATCCCAGCAGCCTAGGCCTGGGGCCATTTCTCGGCTGGCCCTTCAGAACCACACAGAAGAGTATTCTCTGAGAGATCCAGCCAGCCCTTCTGTAAAACCTGAGGCAGGAGATGAACAATCTGGTCGGATCTCTTCCGAACCAACCTCCTCGGGTCCTTGCAGCCTGAGATCTGCTCAGGCCAAGCTGGCCTCATCACCCTTCCTTCCCCTGACCTGGTCCTGTTGCAAGAAGACTCAGATCGAAGACTCCACCAGTCTCAGCCTCCACCAGCCGTCTTCCTCTTGCTGCATGTTCTGCTTCTTGCCCTCCCTCCCCTGCCCCCCATGGTGGGGAGTTATCAGTCCAGATCTGCCAACGACTCCTCCCCAGATGGCTCAGCTTGTCTCTCTCCACACTGCTAGGGAGCTGTTCCTAGCCCCATATCCAAATTATCGGGTTCTCCCAGGATGTCTTGTTTCCTGAGAGCAGCACATTGTAGTGGACTGTCACCTGCCAGCTCCCTGAGGAGGATGTGAAGGGGGCATCCCTGGCCCCCCAACCTTGGCTCCTTGGTATTAACCACCATTTATTCACAATCCTTCTGTCAGCTTTTTGGTCTGTCTGAAGGCCTGCTGAATCCTGCCTATTTGAATTCATTGCATAAGCAAGAGCCATGAGCAGCTGTGTCAAAAGTTTCTCTCTCTCACACACACACACACACACGCACACACACGCGCGCACACACACAGCGGAGGGGGTGGGACAAGCCTCCGAGAAGACTGCCGGCTCCAGCGCCGCCTCACCAGCCCAGAGCACATGCTAGAGGCTCACCTGGTACAATTTCACTTGAACCTATTCCCTTGGGCCACACGGAAGTGGGGATCAAGTGTCAAAGTAACAGGAGCCCCTTCTATGGAGAGCAGGTTTGCGCAGTCACACACATATGAGAAGGACAAACGCGTCACTTCACTGCGGCTGAAGGAGCCTTCCGGCACAGAATCCCAAGAGCAGCAACGGATGTCTGCTGGGCACAGGGTCTCCCCAGAGATCACAGTGCCAACCCAAGAGAGTCCACACACACACACACACACACACACACACACACACACACACACACACACACACACACTCTCTCTCTCTCTCTCTCTCTCTCTCTCTCTCTCTCTCTCTCTCTCTCTCTCTCTCTCTGCCTGATGCTCTTGTAGACTCTCCAAAGGACCAGAGATAAGGAGCAGATAATTAGGAACTTAGAAGTTTGGGTCCTGGGATTAATTCTTGATTCCAGCAGATTTTCTTAAGGAAAAAAAAAACCATCGAGTTTTTCTCTCTCTCTCTGGTTTAAAAATCAGTGTTTTCTTCACATGTCCCTGGAATCTGGAAAAGAGGCCCCTCCAGTTGAGAGCCATGATCAGGTCCTCTACAGGATACAGGTGCCTCCTGGGCTGAGTAGACCAGCGTCTACAAACTTGAATTTGCAGACTGGGGAGGGACAGGGAGAGAGCTTGTCCTGGTGTGGCACCTCCCTTGCCACAGCCCTTTCAAGGTCCTTGAAGATGGGATTTGTGTGTGTGTGCTGCTGCCCTCTTTCCCTCAGCTCCCCAAGCTCTCCAAGTCTTTGCATGGCCACTCTGTCCAGGTCCTAGGGAACAGAACCACTCCATACCCAGACAGCTTCCTTCCCCAGACTCTCATCCATTCACTCTCTTCAGTCTGGGATACCCCAAAGCTACAAGGGCTCCTGATTGCTTCTCAAATCAAATTAAAACTCCTAATGAGGAGCTTCAAGGCTCACACTGGTCAGCTGCCCTTGGCACAACTCCCCTCATGTTCCACGAATCCTCTGGTCAGGCAAAGTCCCTTATACCTGCCTGCTTTCACCCCCAAGTCCTGGCCCTGCTTCTTCCTGAGAGGGCCCTCCCCTCCTGTGCCATGCTCCTGAAGATCCACCTTCCCACAGTCTTCTTAGAAGCAGCTTGTGTCTCCCCTTGCACTTGATGACCTCATGGTGCTGATGAACAGATGCAGACAATGACTCCGGTCACTATGTCTTTGCTGCACATTCACTTAGGGCCATGCCATGGGGTAAGAGCTCAGATCCAGAGAGGTCCAGAACACAGGAAGAGCCCCAACAAGCCAGACTGAGAGAAGACTCATAGAAAGCATGCAGGCTGTCCTTGGAGCAAAGAGTGGACAGTTACAGCTCACAGGACAAGAGAGTCAGAGTGAGAGGCTGGCCCCACAGAAAACTGAGGTTGGGGATGAGTGAGGGCTTTGTGACCGAGGCAGGATGGAAACTTCAGGGCCCACAGACTGTGGCTCAATGCAAGCAGAACTCCGTAACCATCCGTGCCATCCACAAGCTCAGCGTGCTGCCTCAGGAGGTGGTCAGTTCTCTGGGAGCCCCATGCTGGTATGGCTGAGGCCCAGCTGCCAATCTGGAGAGTCTACTGCCACAAACACATATGGAGCCCCTGCTATGGGCACAGCACTGTCCTGACCCTCTAGGCTGCACAGAGCAGCCCTTTCCCTCAGGGGGTTCTCATCCTCAGTGGCCTTTCACTCTGTCCAAATAGGAAGAGCTGGGTTAGGTTTCCTCTGACTTTCCTTCCGAGGGAGAGATTGTGGGATCCAGGGAACAGGGCCATTGGCTCATCCCACAGAGTTCTCAACCCCACCCAAGGACAAACACTATGTGCCTTCTGCTTAATCTCCTATGCTCCCTTTATACAACAAGCACTCAATGCATGCTGACTGACTTCCTAGGAGGCATCGCGAGGCCCTTTTTTGAGGCAGACAAACTAAGGCTTGGAGAGATCAGACTAGCTGCCGTGTCCAAGAAACCCGGAGATGTCCTTCAGCCGCCATCTGTGCCCAGAGGCCGCGGACGTAAGGCTCTGCCCTCTGACAAAGCCCTAGCGCTGCAGCTGGCTGGCATCAGGGACAACCAGAGCAAGGCCCCTGCCCCAAAGTGGGCAGCAGATTCCATTTAGCACAGAAGTTATTTGGGGTTTTGCAGGAGCATGGCAGGGTCTCACCCCAGCCTCCCTGGGACTTGCACTCTCCACACCATTAACCACCATGGCTGGCAATGAAGAAAAGCAGCCCCTTTTACGTTAGCTGAGAGGCCTGGAGAGAGCTCAGAGGGCTCCGGGTGAACCACAGGCAATGAGCCTTCCAATGGGCACGCTGCCAGAGTTGGGGCCAGTCCAGGGCTGAGCCTGATGACTGCTAATGGCTACCCTGCCCAGGGAGCCAAGGACTTGTAGGCGGGGACAGTGCTTGGGTACAGAAGAGTGAAGCAAGCCCTCCATCCCCCCCCACCCCCACCCCAGGCTCCCTCAGCTGGGTCCAAGCCTGCATGGAAGACTCAGTACAAGGACTGGAAAATCATGAGGAGAAAGCAAGGTGCTGCGGCTGGGGTCTGCCTGCATCACCAGGTGTCCTGGCTAACGTTTGCAGGAATGCTAGAAATAACCCTCAGTAATTCATCACTGCAGGCAGTGACCTGTGTCACTGTGATTGTGGGCTCTGAAGCCTCCTGGGCCCCCCTTTCCCCATCCCCCAACATGGGAGCACCCCAGCTGTCAGCACGGCACAAAACTGGGAATAGGGGCAAAATGCACATTTCAGCCCCAGGTAACTCCCAAAGAGGAATGGACTGCTTGGGGGTTTCACATCACTGCAGGTCTCCAAGAAGCTGACTGAATGACTGCTGGCAGGTATACCACAGGAGGGACTCCTGTTCAGGTGTGGCTTGGAGGAAAGACCCTCTGAGGTGTCTTCTGAACGTGAGTCTGCATGTGGCCAGACATAAAGGCTCAGGCCTACCCTGCTACCCCTTGAGCAGGACCAAGGCTGTCTGGCCTAAGGAGGGGCATCCCAGGAGGGGTAGGGAGTAGACCCCTGGTCTACCAGGTAAAACTTCAGCCCTTGCCAGCCAAGGTCACACAGGCTTAGTGGATGACAGGCACAGAGGAAAGAACCCTGTGTGTGGAGCTCCTGAGGATGTAGGCTCTGCCTCTGGTAATACTGAGGTGAATGTAGGCAAGCTTCTCGTCCCCTAGGCCTCCGTTCTCAGCTCTCCACAATGGCTGGGGGATACATGGGTGACCACGTTTCTCCCTTGGCTTTATTTCACCAATACTGCCCAGTCCTACCCCACGAGCTAAGCCAAAGCACTTCTCAGAATTCCGTCACCCCCCCAGAAGGACCCCATCTCTCATCTCTGGTCCTCATCACAACCACATGAGACACACGATCCCTGGGACCCCAAAAGCATGAAGTGTCACTGGCAGAAGGGGTTGGAGGGGACACCTGCCCCAAATCCTCATTTTACAGAGGAGGAAATGAAGGTCAAAGAAAATGACCCACTCAAGATCCCCCAGCTGGTGGCAGAGCTGACCCTAGAGAGCACCTTCCTCCCCCCCAAGGCGATGCACAGACCTGCTCGGCTCCCAAACCCCCTCAGCCTCCAACCGCCCAAGAAGGAAGGAGCCTCATCCATAAGCGCTGCCAAAGGCAGTCTTCTCCAGTGCTTCCTCTCTAGGGAAACTGAGACCCCGAGAAGTTACGATGACTCACCCAAGGTCACGACACTGTCATGCTGGGCTCCGATCAGCCCGGAGACTCTTTCAACATCTCACGCTGCCTCCCTAGAGTGACCCTGATTTACCCTCTGCCACCCTCCCATGGATATTATGAGAACAGATGAGATAAAACACAGGCTTCTTTGAAGAAAGGAAGACACTATAAAAGTCACAATAATGTCATTACTTCCCTTAATTCTGTGCCAGTGCCTGGGGGCAAGCGGGGCCTGTGTGCGGTCTCTGGAGGATGGAGGCAGGGCAGGGAGGGGGCCTAGCTCTTAGCAGAGGCCCTGGGCAGCCTAGGGCCTTCTGGCCCTGGCCACTGTCACGTGTATGACCCAGCTACCTCTCTGGGACCCTGGGCAAAGCACCCCCCCTCGCTGGCCTCTGCTTTTTATGTGAGGACATTGGGATCTGGGGTGCCCAGCCTTCCCTGCTGAGCTCCTTAGAGAAAGGAGGGCAAAGGTGCCTCAGGTGGGAGGAATTATTATTCCTGCTGCCCAGTTGGGAAGAGGATTGTCATCCCCAGCCAGAAGGAGGTGGCCAGCTACTTTTCACAAGCTTTGGGGGAGGGGAAGCTGGAAACACCCTATTTCTCCATCTCTGCCAGACAGCAGCCTGGGCTGGTCCTCTAGGCTGCTTCCCTGGCCTTGGTGAGTGAGTCACAGAGCCCCAGGACCAAATGCTTCCCACCCCTCCGCTCCAGATGAGAGGCCATGGGGAGCATTGTTTGAAGGTTCTTGTCTGCTGCTGCTGGACAGCAGGCTTTCTCAAGAGCGGGAGACAGTGGGCCTTTCTTTGCAGCTGGGCTCTGTCAGGACTTGGTGGTCTGGTCTTTCCTCCCCCCACCAGTCCTAGAATGGTCAGGGTCAAGGGCACAGCAGAGCCACAAGCAGAGCCACAAGCAGAACATTGCATTCTGCTTTGCTAGAGAGAGGAACTCCCCTAGCCAGGGAGGGAAGGGTTCATGATCAACATGGGTCCTGTGCTTCCCCACCTCTCAGCTCAACCTGGGGAAAAGGTCCCCCACTCACCTCATGCAGGGAAAACCTCCCAGAGAGTGAAGGGCAGATCTTAATCCTCCCTGTTTACAGAATGTTGGAGGAAGCTGTGGGCTCCATAGTGACATCTCATTCACCCTCCCAGCATGCCTGAGCCATGCAGGACACACTGAGGTCATTTAGCTGGGCAGTGCTATGGATAATGGCCCCCACTCCTAGGAAGAGCCAGAAGTCTGCACAGTGATCTCCTCTGAAAGGAATAGGGGACCTCTCCTGCGGAGGGAAGACAGCAGACAAGGAGGCACCCAGGCCGCAGTGGGAGAGCCAAAGACCTCTCTGCTAATGGTGTCCAATGGCTGTGCAGCAGGGCCATGCCTTTACCTGTGACCCTGTCTGCCCACCCCGCTGAAGCTTCCACTGAGGGACAAAGAGATGCTAGGAAGACATCTACGACCACATGAGCTCTCGCCATCTGCCAGCTGCCTGACTCTGGCAAAGGGAGAGGGGACAGTAGGGTTGGCAGCACACACAGCCACCAGTACGCCCAAGGCCCAGGACAAGGGAAGGAAGCTGCATTCCTCTTCAAGAACAGCAGAGGAGGTCACCAGAGGAAGCTGTGTGGGGGCAGGACTCGGCTACTACTTCAATCGAAGAAGTCTATGTGTGTGAGCCAGTCCGCGTCTTGATATTAGGTTAGCATGTTCAAGTCTGATGTGCAGCCTAAAGGTGCCTCAGCCCCCAGTCCTGCTGATCCCCACTCTGTCCTATGGGTGACAGACCTTTGGAGCCTGAGAGATAGCTCCCCTAAGCCTCCTCTGTCTTCAGACCAAACATCCCCTGCCCCTTCCACTGCTCTACTTATAACCCAGACTCAAAGTCCTCCATCCTGGCAGAGCTTCCCTGGCCCCTCTCACACCTCTCCATGTCCTTCTGAAGCAGTAGCCCCCCAGCACTCCAGACGTGGTCTGACAAGAGAGGAGCCAAGATAGATGATCTCCAGCCTCCCTCGGCTAGAGGCTGGGCCTCTCTCCAGGCAGCCAGAGACGGTTTCTAGGTAGCTACATCTCTCTGCTGACGCTGAAGCTCACTAATCCCACCCTTATCTGAAGATTGGTCCAGCCAGGTCCCTCCCATCTGGTATGTGTAAAAATTGATCTTAAAAAAAAAAAACCAAGTCTAAGCCTTCCCATTGATTTCTACAGATTTCCCCCTTACTAGATCTGACCCAAAAGAAAGAGACAATTAAAAAGGATAAAAGATTATTTCAATTACAGGGTTTAAAAGCTCCTGTGGAAACAAAATTAATGCATCAAAGAATGAGAAAGAAAGCAACTGACTTGGGAAAACATTTGTATTGAATATTCCCAATAAGGGTTTGTACCTGAGCCATTTATGTAACTAGCAGAGATATCAAAGACCAAGAGAAGTGGCCAAAAGATACGGACAAACAAGAATGAAGAATCACAGATGATTAATGACCACAGATTTGATCGATCCAAGTCCCTAACAGGAGAAATGCAAACTAACACAACCCTGATGTGCTTCACTCATAGCAAGTTAACAAAGATGACAAAAAATGGGAAAAGTCAGTGTCAGTGGAGCTGCAGATTAGCACCACTGTTCTGGAAAGCAGCTGGGAGCGACGCAAATAAAGCGAATAAGGAGTCCTTCCTCCTTGACCCTGAGATTCCACTGCTGAGCATGTGCCCCAAAGAGAAATCCATAAACATTCAAATCTCCAGAGCAGCATCTATCATAACAGTAAAGAAGTGGGAACAAAAGAGACGTCCGTCACCTGGGGACTGACACACATGCTGTTCATTACACAAGATAAAGGAACATGGCTCTGTTCTAAGAAATGACCACTATGATGGACACAGAGAGGAAGGGAAAGATTTCCATGAACTGATGCAGAGTGGAAATGAACAGACCCAGGGACACAATGGACCTGACACCCGCCTACCTACAAGAATAAAAAAAGTAGAAAATGAATATTATGGAATTATCAAGAACAAACCTGACCCCAAAGAAGAAACAAGGAGATGCCTCCAAAAGGGTCTGGGGAAGGTGGAAGACACGGGACAGGTAGGAAACATGATGCACAACAGCAGCCTTTTCCTATGTATCGATCAATTTTGTTGGATTTTTTCTTCTCTTCATTTTTCTTTTTGGAAAAAAAAATATCTGTTATAAGGGATGGTTCATTAGGGCTGGGGAAATACGGGGAAAATCTAGGCAATGAAAACACAAAAACTATCAATAAAACCGATTCTAAGCACAGGTTCAAGCCCAGCGCTGACATTTTAGTACGCCACGGTCTTCCAGATCTGGACACCGTTGTCCAGTGCGTTAGTTATCCCCGCACACTGGTTATCTGCAAATTTCATGAGCGTACCGTACACACTTCTGACCAAGTCAATCAATTGCCTAAAATTAGTAGAGATCCCTCCAGCCATTGAGTGACTGCTCTCTGATTACAGCTATTCAGCCTCATGCAGACCATCTCATGGTACCCTCTACTCGACAGCTTCTGATCTTCTTCACAAGAAGTGATGAGAAACTTTACAAAATGCTTCACTAGAGCTTAGGAAAACTCTATCTATGGCATTTCCTTCCACTATTCATTACATAATCCAGTCAAAAAAGGAAACTGATTCAGACTGGTGGGGCTTGTTCGTTCTCTGTCACCTCTGCTCCCCATCCCCTCCCAGATGCCCATTAAACCATTTCTTTAATGATCTATTCTAGAATTTCCCTAGGCACAGAAATCTAATTCATCAGCCTATAATCTGTAGACCCTGGCCTTCTGTACTTCTGTTCTCCAAGGTTCTTCAATGGACAGAAATCACATCCAACAACTCCTTCGGAGTGTTTCCAGGTTGGATTAGTATCTCCAGAATTTTGTGTAGTGCTCAGTACAGGCTGGTAGAAAGACCAACAGATCTGGAGTCAAAAGACCTTAAGTCCAAATCCCAGCCTTTCTATTTTGCTATATGGGTACCTTTGGGGAAGTCTCTGTTTTCTCACCTGTAAAATGAGACGGTTGAATGAGAGCATAGGAATAAATGGAGTCTTCCTTAAAATGATAAGTAGCATCTCTATAAAGCCATCAGCAAGCATTATATGTAAAGAGAAGCCAGAAGCATTTCTAATAAGATTGGGGGTGAAACAAGGATGTTCACTATCACCACTGTTATTCAATACTGTACCAGAAATGTTAGCTTTAGCAACAAAAGAAAAAGAAACCGAAGGAATTAGAATAGGCAAAGAAGAAAGAAAGCTATCACTCTTTGCAGATGATACGATGATATGCTTAGAGAATCCTAGAGAATCAAGTAAAAAAATGACTGAAAAGATAAACAAATTTATCCAAGTTTGCAGGATATAAAATAAACTCACACAAATCATCATCATTTCTATATATTACTAACAAAGCCCAATAGCAAGAAATAGAAAGAGAAATTCCATTTAAAGTTACTGTAGACATTATGAAACATTTAGGAGTCTACCTGCCAAAATAAGTCCAGGACCTATATGAACACAATTACAAAACACTTCACACAAACAAAGTCAGATCTAAATAACTGGAAAAATATCAGTCGCTCACGGGCAGGCTGAGTGAACAAATTAAAAGTGACAACTCTACTTAATTTGCTTATTCAGTGCCGTACCAATCATATGACCAAAAAATTTTATAGAGCTAGAAAAAAACAATAAAAAATTCATCCGAAGAACAAAAAGTTCAGAATATCAACGGAATTAATGAAAAAAAAATACAAATGAAGGTGGCTTAGCCTTACCAGATTTTAACTTGTATTAGAAAGCAGCGATTATCAAAACTACTCGGTACTAGCTAAGGAACAGAGTGGTGGATCACTGTAAATAGATTAGGTACACAAGACACAATGGTCAATGACTACAGTCATCTACTATTTGATAAATTCAAAGACTCCAGCTTTTGGGATAAAAACTCATTATTTAATGAAAACTGCTAGGAAAACTGGAAAATAGTATGACAGAAACTAGGGCATAGACCAACATCTTACACCATTTATCAACATAAAGTCAAAATGGGTACATGGTTTAAATATGAAGGCTGATACTATAAGCAAACTAGGAGAGCAAGGAATAGTTTGCCTGTCATGTAATGGGAGAAGCCAGAAGCATTTCTAATAAGATTGGGGGTGAAACAAGGGTGCTCAGATCTATGGAGAATGAAAGAGTTTCTGACCAAATGAGATAGAGAACATCATGAAATGCAGAATGGGTGATTCTGATCACCTTAGACCGAAAAGTTTTCGCACAGAGCCGGTGCAATGAAGACGAGAAGGGAAGCAGAAGGCTGGGGAACAATTTTTACAGCCACTGTCTCTGACAGAGGCCTCATTTCTAAAACATAAAGAGAACCGAGTCAAATTCATAATATGAGTAATCCCCAATTGATAAATGGTCAAAGGATAGGAACAGGCAGTTTTCTGATGAAGAAATTAAAGCTGTCTATAGTCATATGGAAAAAATGCTCTAAATCACTATTAGACTGAAATGCAAATCAAAACAGCTCTGAGGTACCACATCACACCTATCAGACTGGCTGACATGACAAAACAGGACAATGATAAATGTTGGGAAGATGTGGGAAAATTGGAACAGTAATGCATTGTTGGTGGAGTTGTGAATTGTGAGCAATTTGGAACTGTGCCCAAAGGGCTACAAAACTGTGCATACGCTTTGATCCAGCAATACCACTTCCAGGGCTATATGCCAAATAGATCATAAAAATGGGAAAAGGACACACATGTACAAAGATATTTACAGCAGCTCTTTTAGCGGAGGACAAGAACTGGAAACCGAGGGGATGCCCATCCACTGGAGAACGACGCACGAGTTGTGGTATATGAATTTTATGGAACACTACCGCGCTATAAGAAATGATGAGCAGGCAGACTTCAGAAAAACTTGGAAAGATTTATATGAACTGACGCTGAGTGAAATAAGTGGAACCTGGAGAACATTGTCCGTGGTAACAGCCACATTGTGTGATGACTGATTCTGACAGACTGGGCTCTTCTCAGCAATGCCAGGATCTAAGACAACTCCAAAAGACTCAGGACAGAAAATGCCGTCCACGTCCAGAGAAAGAGCTACGGAGTCTGAATGCAGATGGAAGCCGACTATTCACTCTCCTCTTCTTTTTATTTATTTGTTTGTTTGTTTGTTTGTTTATTTTTTGTTTTTTGGAGGGCAGTTGGGGTTAAGTGACTTGCCCAAGGTCACACGGCTAGTTTTGTGTGTGTGTGTGTGAAGTGTCTGAGGCCGGATTTGAACTCAGGTCCTCCTGACTCCAAGGCCGGTGCTCTATTCACTGCGCCACCTAGCCGGCCCTCTCCTCTTCTTTTGTTGTCTTGTTTTGTTTCTTCTTTCTCACAGTTTTCCCCATTGGTTCTAATTCTTTACATCACAACCAATGTGAAAATGTTTAATATGAATGTATAAGTACAGCCTGTATCAGAATGCACATGACTGTGGGGAGTAGGGAGGAGAGGGAGAAAATTTAAAACTCAAAATCTTGTGGAAGTGAATGGTGAAAACTAAAAATAAGTAATAATAGTTAAAACATTTTTAAAAAATAAAGTGACTATAAACAGTGGGAAAAAATGAGGGGGTTAAACTAACGACCCCTACGGTCCCTTTCAGTTTTAAATCTCATGATCCCAAGAACCTAGTTCAGGTCAAATAAATGCTCTCTCCTTTATGTATAAGCGGCTCTTTCACAGCCCCACAGGGTGAGGAGACTCGAGTTCATCAAAGGTAACGCGACATGCTTGCCGCTGCCTGTTTGTTTCAGCCGTGTCTTTGCAACCCCATTTAGGGTTTTCTTGGCAGGGATGCTGAAGCGGTTAGAGGCAAACAGAGAGAAGCGACTTGCCCAAGGTCACACGGCTGGATCTGAACTTGCCTTCCTGACTCCAGGACCAGAGCTCTGTCCACGGCACCTCCTGCTGCCCAGAGCTTCCTTCTGCCTCCTTAGATCTTGGGCACTGGCTCCCTCTTTACTCTTTTTGTTCTGTCATTTTTGATGCAAAGGTCACTCTCCCCAACCGAGCAGGTCTTTCTACTCTGTTGTCAGGCATCCTCATCCCATCCGGCCCGCGCACTGGACGTGGCCCTTCCTGAGGCTCTGCAGTCACCGACACAGCTTAGAAAAACAAGCCAGCTGCACACACACCAAAACCTCCTTTGTTTTCCTCGGTTTCCCCGGTGCCCAGGCTCGTTCTGAGCATTCACACTGCTGAAGCTGTGTGTTCAGGGTGGGGCCGTGCTCCCCGAGCCGCCCTCGGCCACTCCCTTGCTTCCCTCTTCTGTACGGTTAATTTTTAACATCTACATTAGTGGGTCAGTTCCCTATTCATCAGACTGGCCTCTTCAGAGGACTCCCATTTTTCTGCCTCACTGGGATTATTTTCCTTTGTTTCTTCAGAATTTCATTCACGAGAGTTTCTCATCCCTGCTGGGAACACGTTTTCCTTGGAGGATTTTAGTCCATAGTCTGGCCTTGCTTAGAGTCCCTTGAAATCTGCTCTCCCAAGATCAGGGCCTACCAGATTTCATCTTCCCTATTACAAACTCCAGGAGGGAGTGTCCGCTTTCCCCTCCCCCCAAATCTCCATCATCCTACCCCAGCAACCACTTCCTCCCTATGGGTGAGAATCAGCTTCAATAAAGAATTTCTCCTCGTGGGTTCCTCTATCTTTGGATACTGAAACGTGTTTTCCTTACTGTAGCACGGGCCCCGGTGCTGGGTTTGTGAGCTGTATCCTAAAGGGGGAATCCCTTGGCCTAAAGCTGTCTCCCAGAGCTCTCTGTTTTCCACAATGCCACCAGCCTCCTTGGCATCTTCCTAGTCGCCTGCCAGACTAAGCCCAAGGTTTTCCAGTTCACTCCCCAGTATTCCAGGTGTCACTGACACTGCCCCCCTCATTCCAACCCTGACCCCTTCCTTCTGAGCCCTTCTCGGAGCTGGAGGCCTAAGGAAGTTTAGTTAGCCATCCCAAGTCACAGGTCTAGGATAGCTCAGCAGACCAGATGGTAAGAATGAACTTCAAGGAGCTGATGCACACAGAAGGGAAATCTGTGGACTCCCAGCAGGAGAGGGTCTGGATGGCCTGGCCTTCTCCTAGAACTTCCCCTCTTCCGTCACATGACACCTGCATCACCTGGGCTGGGTAGACCCTTTAGCAAACACCTGCCAGTTAGGTGAGAGGTGAAAGAGCCAAGGGGCCTCTGAGACTGGGAAAAGCAAACAGGACAGTAACCGCCTTTTACTGCCATGCTATTCCCACGAGAGGCCCCTCTGGAGCGAGGCTAGGTGGTCACAGGAACGTCAGGGGCTCAGCGGAGCTACAGCAGGTGCTGGAGCCTCATGGCTCCCAGGCGTGGCTGGCTAACGAAGCCAGACCTCCACCAAGAGGATTTCTGCCAAGAAGGGGGCCAGAGAGGAGCCTGGATTCCAGACGCATGACTTAGAAGCCTGCCCAGCCAACAGTCAGGGAAACAATTTTCTGGTTCAACACCAAAAGCTGTGGTTTCTCCATCCCGTGGGTGGAGCCTGATTTGGACACTGTACCAGGTAAGTGACTGGGAGGCTGGCCAGAAATCTGGGTTGAAACAACAGCTTAGGTCAGAATTATTTGGGAAGTGCTTTGCCTGAAAGGACCGAGAGCACAAAATGGGAAGGCATGGATAGCTTCCTCACCTTCCTCTGATCAAGGTCTGTAGCATTTGGAAAGACACCCATCCCTCTAGCCCACTTCCTTTCTGCCAGCTGCCCAGGGTGCCCAGCTCTCAGCAGGGCCCTCCACAACTGGAGGCCAGTCTACTTTTCCAGGATTTTCACACATCACTGCCCACTGGTTCCACCAAACTGGCTTGCTTGCTGCTCTCCCACATCTAGGCCTTTGCCCAGCCTGTCCCCCACACCTGGGATGCCCTCCCTCCACATCTCTTCCTCTCAGAACACCTAGCTCTCATCAGTTCAGCTCAGGCACCACCTCTTTCCTGATACCTCCAGATCCCAGTGACCGTTTAACACTTTTTATTAACCTCATGAGTATTCCAGATTTACTGATGTGTGTAATGGGGTTTCTTGAGAGACTATAAATTCTTTGTGGGCAAAGATGATTTCATTTTTACCTACATACCTCCAGGGCTTGGCCCATGGGAGACACAGGAGTAAGTGCCTGGCAATTGTTGGCTTCACTGGGCTGGACCTCGAACCCAGGCCTTGGGACACAGGGCAGCCAGTGCCCTGTCCTGTGCTGCTGCAGGAAGTGAAGGAAGAAGCCTAAGAAGAAATGGGGGGGGGGGGAGGGGAGAGAGACAGTTAAGCCAAGAATTCTCCCCTCCCCTTTCCAAACAAGCAGCAGTTGGATTCTCCTGCCCTTATCCAGCCTGGCCCCAGAGCAGCTTCCCAAGCAGGTGATGGGCCTCACTCCCTCCAGACCTGGGAGAGCCCCAGACACCTGAGCTACAGGTGGGCCTCACACTCAGTGTCCCCCTCAGCATCCCAGCCCCAATCCTTGTTCTCTCTCAAGCACAAGTGGGGGCATGCTGCTGCCAGCCTGTCCTCTGCTGCTCCCCTAATTCTCCCAAACATTCTGCATTTCCTTGTGATGCTTCCCACATCCCATGGGGGAAGACCAAGGCCCGCTCCGCTCACTCCATGAGCTCCCAGAATGCTTCATTTCATCCACGAGGGTGCCGACCCAGAGGGGGCCTTCAGAGGACGCTGGCCCACATCTTTCTTTCCCGCTTGGCACACCACAATAAGCATTTACTCTGGACCCACTACACGTGTGCTGGGCAAAGCAAAAGACAAAACTCGACTGTCTCTGCCCTTAAGCAGCACATATTCAGCCAGGAACAGAAAGCAAAATAACCAGGAGGGAGCATCAGCAAGGGCCTCTGGCATAAGAGGACTCGGAGCTGAGTCTTGAAGGCAACCAGGGCTAGGCAGGGGCCAAGGTGAGGAGGGAAAGCATTCCAGACATGGGGAACCACTTGTGCAAAGGCTGGGAGGTGGGAGAATGAATCCTTTACAAGAAACAAAGGGAACAAGCTGTGAAAGACTTTCAGGGATGTGCCAGATGAGAGAGAGTCACCGTCACTGGAGTGGCTAGGAGCAGGGGCATGGCCTCGGGCCACCTGGGCCTGAGGAAGGGACCGGAGCACCAGCCCAGCTGAGGGGTGCCAGGTCTGAGCCAGGGTGATGGCTGAGGGGGCAAGTGCTACCAGGGCTCGTGCCCCACTGGCATGGACTTCAGGAACCCACGCTTGTGTCCAGGACAAGAGGAGGGTTGAGAATCCTTTTGTAAAACTCCAGGTGTTACAAGTCTCCAACTTTGTATTGCCCACTTACCCACCCAAAGAGGGGACCACCTGTCTAACCCAAACAGCTTAATAAATGCCTTCCTAATGTGCCCTCAACTCCCAGTCTGGGTAAAGACCAAACCAGAGACCTTTCTTTTAAAGAGAAGTCTACCTGTGAAGACCACAAACATAGCCTGGAAAGAAAGCAATATAGCATCTCATGGACCAAGGCACCCATCCTGGTGCCAGCCAAGGCAGGCGGTAGCTGAAGCAGGCGCCAGCCTTGACAGGGGAGGGTGAGACAGCCAGCCTGTTCCTTGGGCATCAGGGTCCCAGCAGTGGGTCAAGCTGAAGCCTTGAGTAGTGTCAGGATGGGGCAGGTCTAGAAGAGGAAGAGGGCACATTCCTACTCAGGGAGGGCACCCAAAGAGTAAGAGTGAGCCTAGGGGAGGCTGGGCTGGGCCTGTTTGTGCCTGGAGAGGTGAGTAAAGATCTGAGAGGCAAAAGCTGCCCAGTATCATCGAGCCAACAGAAACTGCTGAAGAATCTCAAGTGAGGAAGCAGGTATGGGTGCAAAAACGTGCCCGGGTGAGCAACTGGGCAGATCTACAGAAGCCACTACAGGAATGAGGCTCTCTGACCTCCCAGAGCACCCCCTCCCCTTATGTGCCCACAGGCAGTGACAAAGTGGAGGCCAATCAGACTGGCACACACCTAGTGCCAGCCCCGCCCCGCCCACAGGAGAGCTGCCGCTCATCTGCCAACGCCTCCACAGGGCTGCTCCTTCTCTCTGCACCCCCTCCATGTGGGAGCCACAGCACAGCTACCCCTTCTGACATGGCAGCCATGTCTGCCTACACAACCCAAGTGAGAACAACTCTTGCCACGAGGCCACATGGGAACCCACTTCATGGGAGAGGTACGGGAGGAAACCAGCGCTGGAGCAGTGACCCGCCAGGCCCTCCTCCTCTCCCCCCTCTTCCATGTTCCCCCCCCCCACTGCCAAGCCAGCCTTCCCCAGGAAAGGAGGGAGAGGCAGATCCTCAGAGGGAACAATCCATTTATTATCTCTTCTCTTCTGCTGGGGGAAGGCTGGGGAGTTGAAGGAGTACCTCAAGAGAAGAGGGGAACTTTAAGCTGGCCTCCCCCAGCCCCTGAGCTCCCCACAGTCTCTCTGAAGCAACAGCCAGAGGAAGGGTGAAGGTGCACCTCATTGCCGGGGAAAAGGGGGCCAACAGGGATGAACGAGGCCTAGAGCCAGGAGTCTTCACCAAGCCTTTCCCAGGAAGCCAGGACACACATCCTGTACATCCAGCTGGTCAAGAGGAGGCTCTGGGTTGTGCAGCAAGACTAGCTGGTGGGTGGGGGCAACCTGGGCAAGTCACCTGGGGAGCTTCCTGTGCCAAAGGCCTGCCACTGACCAGGGGGCACCAGGAACCCCTCTGGGGGTGAATCTGTCCTTGGCACTGCGGGGGCTCTTGGGGACTCCTTTAAATCAGCAGATGTGCAAGTCACTATCATCACCCAGACACCTCCCCCAACAACCTCTGCATGAGCCGAGGCTGAGTCAGTGAGGGAAATCCCGGCACCAGGCTCAGGGCGGCTGTTTCTTCTAACACCTCTGATGGAGGGCGGCTCAGCCTCTTCCTGGCAGAGAGGAACCCTTCTGTCCCCTGCCCAGGCCGTGGGTACTACCAATTCAAGGGCTCAGACCCCCAAACCCAGAGCCCCCAGGGCTGGGCCTCAGCTTCCCTGCTAACATCTGAGGTGACCCGGGCACTTTCCCACTTAAGGCCTCAACTGCCTCTTCTGTAAAACAAAGCATATACCTCTAGAAGGCTTTTCAGCCCCAGCAGGCAGTGAGGAGCCTCCCTGGCCTCAGCCTCCCCCGACCTACACTGAGAGTCCCAGCTCTGTGCTCACTCCCTGCATGCCCCCATTCTCTGTCTCTGGCCCTGCCTGGCTCCTCCCAGGCCCCCACTCCTGCTAGGTACTGCCTGCAGCCTTCAGGAAAGGCCTGCCCAGAATAGGAACCTGAGACAGCTCACCCTTGCTTGAGAATCAGTTGCTAGCTCCAAGAGAGGGAGAGAATATGAAAGGAAGGGATGAGAAACCCTGGGAGACAGAAAGGACCCAAAAGAGATAAACAGCCTTGGCTTGGCAGGGCCAGAGGACAGGGAAGGGAACAGAATGACTCCTTTACAGAAACCTCCTTGACACCCCCCATCCCCCCACCCTGAGTTCTGCCAGATTCCCTGAAACCAGCAGGACCGGTTAGCAGCCACCTCATCCTCCCCCAATTCTCAGATGGGCATGCTGTTTACAAAGGCTGGGCAGCCTCCCAGGCTGCCTGACATCTCCTGGGGCAGGACCATGACTCCCCCCGGCAGTCCAATCGCAGGCACCAGGGAGCAGGTGGGAGAGGAAAGGGCCACCAGTGCTGTTCTGAGGGAAGATGAGCTCAGATCTGAGTATGAGGGTCAGAGGGCCCTCTGGCACAGGCCTGACAACAGCACTCCCCAGCTCCTGAAGCTTCATAAGCCCCCTGTGACCTCCAGGATCAACCCCAATATCCCCAGTTTGGTACTGAAGGCTCTTCAGAACATGGCTCCCACTTCTCTTTCCAGGCCACTTCCACAGCACTGAGTCCTCAAACTGGCCCACTCGCTGTTCTCCCATCTCCCATCTCCCCACCTATGTCTAAGGCCAGCGGTTCTCAACCTTCCTCATGCCACGACCCTTTAATACCATTCCTCATGTTGTGGTGATGCCCAACCATAAAATGATTTTCGTTGTTACTTCATAACTGTAATTTTGCTACTGTTATGAATCATAATGTAAATATCTGATCTGCAGGATGTATTTTATTGTTACAAATTGAACAGAACCCACAGGTTGAGAACCTCTGGTCTAAGCTGTCCCTCTCTACCTCTGCCTCCTGGAATCTTCACCTCCAAGCCCCAAAGTTACTTGGTCTACACTTTCTATTAACACACCTGGGCATGGGAGAACATTAATCCCTGGCAAAGAGAGGCAGTGTCCATTCTGCCTTCCTCATCAAGGTTTGAATCCAATTTTTGTCAAGGTGGAGACACTCCACCAGCGGCATTCACAGACTAGACACAAGCTCTATGGGGGTGACGGGGGGAATGGAACTTCTAAAAGCATCCAGATGCCTAGAAAGTCTAAGGTCGACGTCTAACCCTCAGCTCTCTGTGTATCTGCCTCGCGCCTCTAAGATTCATTCCCACAGCCTGCCCCAGGGTTACCGGACAGGGGGCAATTTCAGCGCAGCTCCCTGGGCCAGGACAAAGGAGCCAGGGAGGGCTGGTCCTGGCATCCCAGGGAAACCCAGCAAGGCCTGCTCAGGAGGCGGCCCCTTGAACCTCTGTGGGGGGAGAGGGGGGGCTCCTTGACACTGAGTTGCCTGATCTAAGCAAGATCTTCCTCCTTGTGGTTTTTATGGTAGCATTTGGTCTCTTGCATTTTCCCATGCTGGAAATTTGGAGGCTAGAGGGACCTGGAGCCCAACCAATTAAACTTGAAAGAGGATGCAAATCTGTAAACAATGCGGCAGAATCCCATGGGTTTACTTAGAGGTCTTTAAAATGGCTTGAGTTGATATGCCTCCAACCTGCCCACTGAGGCACTGACCAGAGAATGGAGTAGCTCTGGGGAGGGTGAGATGTGCTGCCATCAGGAGCAGTTGAAGTGGACGCTGGTGCCTGGGCGGCCAGGTCCGGGCAGTTTCAAAAAGTCGTGACAGCCCCCACCCCCAGTGGCACAGAGGAGTTATGATGGGAGGGGTCTTTCTGACTGGCCAGAAATCACTGCTAATAGTCATGGTACCCAGAGCCCTGTACCGCCACCTCCAAATCCAAAGAGAAACAAACCTTTTGGGTCCAAAGATGCCTGGGCTTCCTTCCTGCACTGAATCTGGAGAAGGTCCTGGCCTGGATGAAGCTGGACAGGGCTCTGGGCTGACAGATGCCTGCCCATGTCCACAGTTACAGCTGCATCAGGTGCTGGAGGAGGTACTGCAGCTACAGAAAGTCAGATCAGTGCAAAAGGAAATGGGTTTGGAGTAAGAGGGTATGGGTTCAAATCCTACCTCTGTCATTGACTGAGTGGTCCTGAGCTGCCTTTCCCAGAAGATGAGGGCCTGGGCTAGCTTCCAGCATCATGAGCCTCAGTCCCTGGGGGAACGTTGGGGGGGGGGGGGAAATCCCACTTTTCTCCTCCAGCTCTAGAAAGGAAGACCCCAGGGTAGAGGGAAGGTGAGCAGACACCCCAGGCCAGTCCTTGGTGGCTTGGTGATCTGGCCTGAAAGCAGGTCTTGCTCAGCCGTGGCTGGGCCTGACTCAGGGCTCGAGCAGCCACCACTCCCAGTCATAGCTGCTGAGCAGCTCGGGTAATTTCTACATCCCAGGACGCACTTCTCCAGCTGCTTTATGACAGGGGTTCATTACAGCCCTGATGTAAACTGTTATAAAGGGTCATGCGAGCGGTGGAGGTGGGCGGCTCAGTGACTGTGACCTAGCCGGCAAGCAGCTGCATGGGGTCTGCCCAGAGTGAGGGTCAAAGCACTTTTACAGAATGGGGCTGGGGGCCCACTGGGCAGCTCCACACCATTTCCAGGCACCGGAAGATCAGTGTAATGAGTCCCTATCAATGGCGGAGCCCCCAGGAAGAAATATCTGCTGCCAGGAAGCCATTCACCAGCCCCCTCATTGTTCGGGAGAGGGAGGAAAGGCCTAAAAGTTGGGAAAAACTGAAAACAGAGAGCTCGTGAGTGAGCAGAAGGAGCAGTATAAGACTGCCTGGCTCCAGCCAACAGAAATCACAGAGAAACATGCTCAGAGCTGGAAACAGGGACTGTCCGAGGATCTGAGTTGTACATTAAGGGAAGGGAGGGAGACCCTGCCATTGGAGGGAGGCCACATATGGTACCTCTCTGGGCCACTGTGGAAGGGCCTCTGGCCTGAAGGACCTGAGAAGCCCCTGCTTCTGACATTTGGGATATGTGCCCAAGGACTCTTAGAAACTGGACAGTATAAGGGAACCCTTCCACTTAGAAGAGACCCATTGTTGTAGGTCTGCCCTGTTTAAGGAAAGGTGAGCAAAAAATAAATCAGCACCCCTCCACCTCACCCCAAAACCAAAGCAGCCTTAGGAAAATAAATGTCTTGGACAAGATGCTGGCTCCAGCTCTTGGCTGAAGAAAGGCAAGGTCGGTGTGGGCACAGGAAGCTCCCACAGTGACTGAAATGGATTATCTAGGGTTGGAGCCTCAGGCCTGGAGCGTCTCCATTCAAGGCTGGGAGGGGCAGCTGTTCCTTCCTGGGCCCCACCCTGTACCCACCCCACCCCCCCCATCCAATAAGCAGGCATCTAGTGCTGTCTAATGACTGTGTTGGTGGAGGGGTGACAGTATGCCTGGCTCTCAAGCCAAGTCATAATCCCTAACCTTAGGGCTCCCAATCTGAGTGACAGGAGCAACAGAACGAAGACTTCAAAGGGTCCTCAAGGGTGGCACAAAGCTCCCAGGCTCGAGGCTTTCCGGAGGGACCAGTCAGAGGGAGATGGTGGGAGGAAACCTCATTACCCCACTGGCTTGGAAAGAGGAAAAAACTGATCCCACAGTGGACAAAGAGAAGGCAGATGGCTGGGAGAGGCCCTAGAGAGAGGGGAATAAAGGGGGAATGGAGGGCAGGGGGAAATGAGCCGGGAGATGGCAGTGGGGGTGGAGTGAAGACAGGATGTGAGCTAGGGAGCCAGTTCGGGAAGTGACTGATTTGAGAGACAGACTGAAGAAAGGTCAACCCTCCCGCCCCCCAGGCTCCAGCCAAAGGGGAACCTAGGCCAGAACAAGGGCCAGGCTTGTATCAGGAGGCTCTGGGAGTGTCAGATCAGCACATTCAAGGGGATGAAGTCAAAAGCGGAGGGAGAGGAGAGAAGGCCAGAGTGCCAAGGGGACCATGGCACTGAGGAATGTGTGTGGCATTCCAGGCAGAAACAGCGGTGAAAAGAGGAACATGGGGACATGGTGATTGATCAGGAAAAGCAGCTGATTGGCCCCATGGAGCCAGCACCAGTGGAAGACCAGAGTGGGGATGCTGAGGGAGGAAGGGAAGGTACTGTGGCCTGAGGAGCGGGGAGGGGGGGCACCTTGGCCTGCCCCAGAAACTGCAGCTGTAGCTGAGGAGATGTCTACCCCAGAGCCTAGCAGGCCAGGAGCCCAAATAACATTGGCTGTGTAAGCCAGAGAAGACTAATGTCACCCCCGGCTGAAGGCTGAAAGGAAGTAGAATAATAAGCCACCCTATGGGTCATCCAGCCCAGGTGGAGACTGGGGGTGGGCAGACCCCAGGATGCTAACCCAGGGCAGCCCAGGGACTCCTGGGTCCTCCTCTAATCCAGAGGCCTTTGCCAAAGACAGCTGGTGGCTCAGGGTATAGAGCAAGGGGCCTGGACTCAGAAAGACCTGCCTTCAAATCTGTGTGACCTTCAAGTCAGAAGACTGTCTGCTTCAGTCTTCTCAACTGTAGAATGGGGGTGATAATGGCACCTACCTCCTGGGGTTGTTGTAATGATGCTTGTGGAGCCCTTTGCACAGTGCCTGGCACAGAGCAGTGCCTGGCACAGAGCGGATGCTCTAAAAGGGCTCAGCCCCCTTCCCTGCCTCCTCAGCGATCTGGGCCATCTTCAACATCCCAGAGATGGCTGTCGGAGGCCTGGGAGGAAAGCTGATGAGAAAGCAAGACGACTGCTAGCCAACGCCCTGGGAATGCGGCCATGGGGAGGCCCGACCCAGCTCCAGGCTCACCACTTTCCCCAGCACACACTAGCTCCTTCCCAGCTTTCCTGGCCTCCCCTTTCTCATCACTGCAGGCTGGGCAGTTTCTGGGTTATCTGTTCTTTCTCCACCAAATTGAAACCAGATGGACTACAATGTATGGACCCTACCCTGGGCACCCAAGGGAGAGATGAGAGGGAGTAAAAAGTTTAAGTCCATGTGGTGGCTTGAGTGCTAAGCTTTCTATCAAGGGCAGCCCCAAGGCTAACAGCTCACACTGACCTCGGGCTCCACATTCTGCAAAGCACTTTCCAAATGTGACCTCAATTGGTCCTAACAACCCTAGGAAGTAGGTGCTGCTATTATCCCATATTTAGAGATGAGGAGACCAAGGCTGACAAAGATAACGTGGCCAGTAAAGGAGGCCAGATCAGAACTCAGCTCTTCCCAACTCCAATTCTAGCCACAAACCAAACTTTCCATATGTACCGGCCCAGAGCAGGCCTCCTGAGGCCGCTGAGTGGACCAAACTCCTGAACTGTGTGCCCTGAAGAGCCGGAATTAAGCTGCAGAGTGCCAAGCCCCTGGGGGCCTTCACATGACCCAGCCAGACAAGCTGGGTGCCATCTACTCTGCCCCTCCTCAAGGCCCTTCCAGCAGCTGTCCTAAAGCGTCCATTTCTCCAGCAGAAGTGAGGTCGATATAGGTGGACCCAGAAGGTCCTCTGGTTATGTTTCCAGCTCTCTTGGTCACTTAAAGTGTGAACTCCTGGGCAGGGATTGTCATGTTTGAAACCCTGTGTATGTCCAGAACAATCCAGTGAGAGCACCCACCAAACTTGCCCAGGCCTCCTCCATCTCGGTGCCTTCCCTCCCTTGTTTCAGCCTGGCTAGAGCTTGTTTGCACTGAGTGGTTTGCATGCTGTATCAAGCAGGGGCCATCTTTTGCCTTTTTCTGCATCCTCAGGGCTCCACTTCATGCCTGGCACATAGTGGGTCCTGAGTAAATGGTAGATAGACAATGCCTTGTGCATGATGGCTGACCTTCTCACACACACACAGCTCATCCCTTTAGGCTCTTAACCTGGGGAGCCATGAACCAAAAACTAAAACACATATACGGATATACATGTATCTATACCTACCTACCTACATATACATATATATATTTGGTGACTTAATTCCAGTATAAACAGTTTCCTTTTTAATTTGATGTCTTTTACTATGTGCATGCACAAATATGATTCTGAAAGGGGCCCTCAGCTTCCTCAGTCTGCCCCACCCCTGCCCTGCCCCAAAGCCAAGACCATCAGTACTCCAGTTTGCAGAACACTTTCTGTGCCTGATCTCATTTGCTTCTCACCATGATCCTTGGCCAGAGGGCCTGTTATTGTGCCCATTCTCCAGACGCTAAGCGTCTGAGGGCAGATTCGCAGCCGGTTCTTGCTGGCACCACGTCCAGGACTCCAGCCAGAGAAGCACTTTATACACATTCCAATGGCACTCGGTGCTCTTTCAATATTCTCCTATTTGCTAGCTCACCAGTTCCATCCCAACAACCCCAAGCAGATTTTTTTCATTATCCCTAGTTTAGAGATGGGGAATCTGAAGCTTTGAGAGGTGAAATCTCGGAGCGTTGGAGCCAGGAGAGGCTTTACAAAGTGACCAGCTCATTTTCAAGCATGGAGATCCCCTGTTAAGGCCGAACTATTTCTTGGCCTAATGCGTGATATCGGCTGTACCCTTAGCATTTGCTGACTTAGGAAATGTAATGAATTCAGTAAAGCTTTTAAGTTAATTTGTCAATAAGAGTTCACTTTCATATAGAATTTTGCTCTTCACAACAATCCTGGGGGGCAGGTGCTATGTGCATCTTACAAATGAAGAAACTGAGGCTTGAAAGGCTGGTTAAGTGATTTCTTCAGGGTCACCGGGCCAATAAGCACTTGAGATCGGACGGCGAGTCTGGTCTTTCTGCCTCTGAGGCCACACCAAACTGTCTCTCTGATCACAAGAGCATCTCTGTGCCCTCAAAAAATACTCACGCACACACTCGAGAGACGCTGGATTCAGACGTCACGTTTGCTTATTTATTACAGCAAGTCATTTAATGAGATGGCTGGGGCTGGTTTGCAAATTTCAGAGTCTGGAAATACATGTGAAGTGATGAAGGCTGAAGCCTTCTGGTAATGTAGAGCAGATTCATAATATAAACCAGGAAAGGCAGTACCCATTATTCACATCATAGAGTCTGCTGGAGCTGAACAAAGGTCAAGATGACAATCCTGCTGTGTGTAAGTGGGATTCATGAACCCAGCCGGAGGTTAGAAATTGCTAGTCTAGCTCAATGTTTTCATTTTACAAAGGAGACTGAGGGCCAGAGAGGTTGGTGACTGACTCAAGGTCATACACATCGTGATTCTCAAGGACACAAGGGACACCATCAAAGGGATAGAAAAAGGTCTGAAGAGGACGGTTCACTCTTGGACTAGAAGCCACAGAGCTTAGTGGGGAAAGGATAGTTTTCAGAAAAAAGCAGTGTCCCTACAAAGTGAACGGCTAGTTAAGGTACCTGTCACTCAGCAAGCACTGATTACTATTACTATGTGCCAAACCCTGGGCTAAGCTCCGGGCAGGCAGAGGGAGAGGAGGTAAGGAAGCACAGGGAGGGGAACAGGGAAGGCAGCGTCCCAAAGCACAGCCACGGTTCTCTTTGTTATGAGCAAGAGATCAGAAGGGAGGGGGAGAGTTTCCCAGGAAATGGTAGTTAGCAAGAGGCAACAAAAACACTTTAGAAAATGAAATACATTGTTTTTAAGTAAATGGGAGGAGAAAAAAGCTATCTGAGGGCAAGGTTTCACTATCTGGGCTATGGAGTAAACACTGAAATCCTGAGCTGTTAGCAAGGGATGGAGTCACCCAATAGGGGCTGATGAAAATGTATTTACCTAGAGGCGGCATAAAGAAGAGCCCTGAAAGAAGAGAGAGGCCCAGAAATTCATGGTCATTGAAGAAAATAAAGGCCATGGCCTCAGGTAGATGTAGACTAAATACAGATACAAGCAAGGTGAACTACAGATCCTGCTGCAAGGAGGCTGAGCTAATGCTAAGCTAGGACCAGAATATGGCTCCAGAACAGGACTTCTTAACCTGGGAGTCCTGAAGTCAGTTTTTTTTTTAATGTTTCCATACTAATAGTTCAATAACTGCTTTCCTTCATAATTCTGCGTATTTTATTTGTGCATTTTAAAACATTCTGGGAAAGGGATGAAGCTTTGCCAGGCTGCCCAAGAGTAGAGGGCACACAGAAAACTGAAGAATTTCCTGCTTCTAGAAGGATACACTAAATTCAAAAGGGAAACAGTAGACTGGGGAGAATGAAATGTTACACTATTTTAGACAAAAAAAGATACATTCATATGACAAAATCTAGGGTAGCGCAGGAGGGTATTACGGTATAAAGCATTTAGATGAAGGCTAATGGAGGCAGAAACAGGAGTAATATCACCATCAGAATATACTACAGACCACCTGGGCAGAAAGAAGGCATAGATCAGGAGACCGAGACATAGCCCAAGTCTAGCACAGAAGACAGAGGATACGAAGGGTCTGAGCGTCTGCTGGGGCTCTCTCTGTGGCAAAGGCAGGGTGGCTAATAATTTTTGAGCAGCTGTAATAATGAACTACTTCAGAAAGGAGAAGAAGCAATAAAGGGGGCTGCTGCTATGGATCTGATTATCATCAACAAGAGGAAACTCGTTCCCAAAGTAGGACTGACAAGAATGTCGGGAGCAAGCTCCGTCTCTGATCTTGGGCAAGGTGAAAGAAAAGTCAGGCGCACTCTGACACATCCCTGAGATTTCAG
This sequence comes from Pseudocheirus occidentalis, assembly GCA_028646575.1. NCBI lineage: Eukaryota > Metazoa > Chordata > Mammalia > Diprotodontia > Pseudocheiridae > Pseudocheirus > Pseudocheirus occidentalis. The sequence continues at coordinate 185,281,008 of CM053601.1, read as the reverse complement.
GAGAGCAGCTTCCAAAGAGTTCAGACAAAGGATCGCACAGACCAACATTCTACAGAGGAATTTAACTAACCAAGAAGGAAGTCAAGTTCTCACAAATTAAATTCCTGAGGCACAAAGAAAAAGCATTCCACGGAGGAGGAAAAGGGGGTGTTGCGTAAGGAGCTTATCTGGATGTCATTGACCAACTTGCTTTGCCCCCCAGATGGAAGGAGAGCACAGAAGAACAAGTCAAGAGCACTGAAGTTCAGAGTGTGTTGAAACTAGGGAAGAGGGCTGTGGACACAGAGGGCCACTTTCTTCAGCTCTATTAGGGAAAATAGGAGGGTCAAGGACAGGGCAGGACTGTTGTCTGGGGTCATCATGATGACCCCAGACAAAAAGGCAGATTTACTCAGCTCCTACTTCCTGTGGTTTTCTCTGGTGCGGAGAACAGTTTTTGAACTGGAAAAGACAGAATGACTATGCCAGATAGAAAGCCGAAACCCAAGATAAGGGGCAAGAGAGTGAGGGTGCACCTAGCTGCCCCAGATGTCTTCAAGTCACCAGGCTGGGACCAGCTGCATCCCTGAGGACTGGAAGAACAGGAGAGAGTGACTGTCAGTGATCTCTGAAAGCCTGTGGGAAAGGTGATAAAAAACTAGAGAAAGGCAAGTGCTGGCCTGGTTTTCAAAAAAAAGGCAGAGTAGAGTACATGAACCCCAGACCCAGCAGCTTGACCTGAAAGCCTGGAAAAATGCTGGGGTTGCTTATTAAAGCACTGGTGAGTGACCCTCTAGAAAGTAAGCAGCAGTCAGGGGGAGGCCTCCCCAGGATCAGGTCAGGAGTATTCGGGAAGCGCTGCTGCACTGGGAGCTGAGAGGTACACGGTGGAGCCAGTTTGCCTTGATTTTGGCAAAGCATCTCCCTAGTCTCTCCCGCTGGTCTTATGGCTGAGATAGAGATGTGGGCTTGACGCAGTACGGCCAGTCAGGCGGACTGAGAGCTGGCTAAGTGGTCAGACCCAAGGGGCACTCATTACGAGCTTGACGGCTAGTGAGGAACAGAGCTCCAGGAATGTCTGTTGGCCCCATATGGCTTCACATTTTCCCCAACGGCAGGGATGGAGGCATAAATGCAAATTTATCAAGGGAAGAGATGACACAGGGCGAGGAGGGCTGGCCAGTGGGCTGGGCGCTAGAACCGAGATCCCGAAAAGGTTTTAATGCGATAGGGAGAGGCGGAGTGTTTGACATTTATTTGGCCTTCAAAATCCAACTCTGGAAGTCCAAGCTGGGGAAGTGTGGCTGGATAACAGCTCCCCAAAAGATCTGGGGGGTTAGTGGATGGGATACTCAAGTCAGTAGTGTGATCTGGCAGCCAGAGAAGCAAACAGGCAGCAGGTCATGTTGGAGTGTGCAGAACAAAGTCCAGGAGGGCCCGCTGCTTGACCGTGGCCAGGCCACATCTGGAATTCTGTGGGCAGTCCAGCTGCCACATTCTAAGGATGTTGGCAGGCTGGAGAACATCCAGAGGACAGAAACCACATTGGTAAAAGGGTCTTAAGACCTGGCCACACGGCATTTGTTGAGGTGGCCAGGAACAGTGAGCATGAAAAAGATCTGGGTGGGGAATGAGAGCAGTGTTCATCATGTGAAAGGCTGACAAGTGGAAGAGGGTTTGGGCCCAATCTAGGGAGGAAGCTTGAGGTGTGAACAAACTTCCTATTGACTCCAGCTGTTCTAAGATGGAACGGCCACTGCTGGAGGGAATAGGCTCCTCCTGGAGAGAGCTGGATGGGCATGTGGGGTAGGGTTTGGAGGAGATCCTGTTCTGTTCCACCTGAGTGGGAGGAGCAGGGCCAGGAGGTGGACCCTTGACCAGACTGCTCACTGTCTCTCAGGCTCCTGATTTCCAAGCCAGCTGCTTTCCCTGGACCCATGGGGCCTTACTTGAAAGGCCAAACCTATCTAGCTTTGCCCCATTAAGCTGAGATGCAAGCAGGTGTCCCACTTCAGAAAGGAGAGTTAACCTGACTCTGGATGACATTCTCAAGATTACGGAGGAGCAGAGATCAGCCGGGTCACCCTCTATCCTGAAATGACATCTCTGGGAAAGGGGACAACAGCAGCATTTTGTCCTCCCTTCCTTATGACACAACGGCAGAGAAACCTAAACTAGGTGCCAGTAAAGGTCCACAATACAAAGCGGACCCCTGCAGAGTGTCCTTCAGCCCTGGAGGATAAATGCCTGGGGTCTGTTCAGGATGATGTTTTTTATAATGAATGGACATCAATAATAAATTAACGTCAAGTAAATAAAGGAACATCAATCATAAATTAATTAAATGGTTCCAGGAGAGGTACCGACCTGGGGCTTATTCAGGATGAGTTAGAAGTATTCTATCTTCCCTCTAACAAGGAAAGTACGCCACCCCTCCCCACATACATATACATTCAGAGGCACAAATACACACACACACATACACACATCCAGAAGCACACACACACAGCCCACCACAGGAGATCTGGGTGGGGGATGCTTTAATAGCTGCCTTCCTAACCACCTCCCAATCCAAAAAGGTGCGAAAAAAATACTCTCTGCTCACTTTGCCCCCACCACCAGGACAGAGATCAAAAGAGCTGAAAGGGTTTTAATGAAACCTCCCAGAATAGTCATCTCTTGGACTAAAATCAGGCAGGAGAAATTTCAAAGGTTAATTTGGTGAGAAAATTATTAAAAGGCTAGAAGTGAGTGGAAGGAGGCCTGGTAATACCTCTCTTTTCAAACGGGGAGGGGGGGGGGAGAGAATGGGAAGGCTCCGGCTCAGTAGAAGCCAGCCTTAAAGGGATGACATGAAACTCGCTGTGGCTCCCCACTGTTCTTAAGAGATAAAACTCATAGAAAGCCTAGGCTGAAGAATTCAATTCTGTTCGAGTCAACAATTGGTCACTTCTTGCTTGGGCCACACCAAAGGCTTCCTAATGGATGTCCCTGAAGCTGTCCTCTTCCTTCCTCCAATCCACCCTCCACACAACTGCCTGAGAGTCCTAAAAGCACAGGACTGCTCACCTCCTCCCCTGCTCAAGAACTTTCAGGGCTCCCTATTATAGGGCACAAATTCCTCTGGTTGATACTGAAAGCCCTTCCCACACTGGCTCTCTTTCCAGGCTGATGACACAGTCACTCCGGTCAAACTGGCCCATCCACGATCCCCTGCACAAAATAATGCACACATCTAGTCCATCCTTGTGCCCAGGTCACCCCTCCTATCTGACGGGTTCTGCCTCCTTCAAGCCAACCCCTTTCCAACACAGCTCAAGCAGTGCCTCCTATGAAGGCCTCTCCTAAGGCCCGGGTATTGCTGGTTTGCCCCAAAGCCCCTAAGTGACTTTAGTGTTTATCCATGTATCTTCTGCCCACATACTTCTCTCCCAGCAGGAAATTCCCCAAGGGCAGGGTCTTCTCTGTGACTCAGTGCCTGCTGTGAGCATCATGGCTGCTCACATGGAGGTCAGAAGCAGCCATACAAGGGCTCCCTCAGGCTCTCCCTGAAGGACACTGGGATGGACTGGAAGCAAGGGAGACCCTGGCACAGGTCCACCCAGCATGGCCTACCAGCATCAAAGAAGGTGCTGCGCTCTTCAAAAGAAACACCAAATGCGCAGATTTAGAGTCGCCTCCACCCTAGATGTTCACACAGACCATTTGTGCCCAACCTGGGGCACGGCCTTCCCAGCTCATATTGGTCCCATCAGCCACAGTTGGACCCACTGGACCTTGCCCCAGACATTGGGAGGTGCTTTGGGTCCTCTTAAAGCACCAAGGACAACAACCAGGTGTCCACTACGTGCCTACTGATGTGAATGGCACAAGCACTTGGAGCCTGCCCTATGCAAAGTGCCATCCAAAAGCTAACGTCACAGTTACGGGACCCAGAGACTAAGGGGGCTTCTCTCTTGTGCTCATTTGGCCTATGAATTGTCCACAGGCAGCCGTCCTCCAAACTACAGTGACTGAGGGTTCCTTCTTGGACAAACTTTCAATGAGACAAGGCTGCCTGACCCTCATCTGACCAGTTAGCAGAGTGAGAAGGGACCCTTGTCCAAAAGGAGACTGAGGCCCACCTGGCATGACCCCCTCTTACTCAGAGTAGAGGCCACGATGGAGATAAGAGTTTAAGGAATGAAGCCCAGCGGCGGCTTTGATGTTCCACAGCAAAAGGGCTCTCCCTTCTTGCTGGAAGCCAGCTTCTGGTGGGTTTGTGAAAAAAGGGAACACAGGCCTGCCTGGAAGCCTACAGGTGGTGTGAATGGTGGAGACAAGCCCTAAATTGGGACTTCTTCTAAGGAATACCCAGAAAGCAGGAAGCTTCACATTGTGACGAAACCCACTCTCCCACCATGCCAGAGCGCCAAGGCGTGCCTTCTCCCTTCTCCCTCCTCCCACTGTCGTCTCCTGCTGTGCAGAACCCACCAGCACCCCACTCACACACACCCACTGACATCAGGTCAGACACAGAAACCCAAAGCCTCCCAGGTTGCCCCTGCACCCTCACATCTCACACCGACTTGGGGACCCACATAAGGTGCCCCCACAGGCACAGGTGGCACTCAGCCCCCTCCGCCTTACCCCCAGGCTCAAAAGAGCCCTCAGCCCACTCGGCAAGCACCGTTAACCTCACTTAACTCCAGAAAGATGTCCCGAATTACACCATCTCCCGGCCCCGCAGGGAACTGACAGGTGCCCACCTGCCAGGTCCAGTAATTTACTGCTCTCTGCCACCTTCCACATCACCCAGAGACACCCATCCTTCCTATCTGACCCAGGGAACCCCGGCGCAGCAGACGCTGGCATCATAAAACACCGTAATAAAATCAAAGTAAACACTCAGCTTTAACAAGGTGTGTGGTGGCTGGGTAACCGCATCCTGCCCAGGGCTCGTCACCATGTCTCTCCTTCCTTTCCCACAAAGCTCACTGAGATCTCTCCCAGGATGCTCGTCTGCCCCTAGGCAGGGCGATGCTGCCCACACCAGAGCCCCCAGCTCAGGCTCCTAACTGTGGAGGAGCAGGGCTAGGTGCCCGAGCCCCCAGGGAAGGGAATACCCGAGATCCTCTGGGCCCCAGCTCCAGGAGACGGATCCCAGGGGACCAGGAGGAAAGGAGGGCGAGGCAAGCTAGGAATTCACCCCCAAGTTCTGAGTTCAGATTTAGCCTCCCCACACTGGCTTCCATACAGGCCCCAGAATATTTTTTTATGCTAGTTCAAGAGAGGGCTAATTCCTGGACCCCACCTGAGACAAGGCGGACAGCAATGCCTTCATGCTTTAGGGGATCAGGGAGTGGACAAAAACAAAGACGAGAAATGGTACTGGGATCCAGGGCACCCCTGACTTCCGGCTTTGCACGAAGGGTGAGGGTCAATAGTCTTTCTCCTAAAATGGGTTCCTCCCAAAGCAGGGGCTACATACAAAGAATTTAGACAGGGTGGTGAGTTGGGGGAGAGCGGGGGCGACCTGCCAGGAACTCACATGATCTGAGAGTCAGCGAGGAAACCTCTCAGGAAAAAGGGGCCAGTTTTCTTCAACCCTTTGCATATCTGCCCGGCCTGCCACCCAGAAAGGCTGAAAAGTATTCACATGCCAAGCCCATGGCAAGGGGTGGTTGGAAGCACTCTGAGTGCCTAAAAGCATCTGGTCAGCCAGCAGCACCCAGAGGTGCAGGAAGGCCGCAGAGTCCCAACAGGCGCCTCAAAGAGAAGGGCTCCCCCGTGCTCTGCAGAAGGAAGGAGTCCGCCTGAGGGACTCTGGGTATCTCTTCCCCCTCCGTCCCCGCTGCCCCTGAGAACTGCAAAGGAAATAACATTGGGAGAGCAGGGAGGAGCCCAGGCAGCTCTGCCCACACTGGGGAGAGCGCAGGCTGGCAGCCACCTGTACTGTGCCCTGGGCCCTGGTGGGGGCCAAGCCTTCCTGGCAGGAGGGAGGGCTGCAGGCCAGGCCTGCAGAGGGTGGTGGGTCTGCTGACAGGGCTGGCAAAGAAGACCATCCCCCCCCATGTTCTGGCACCCCAAGGGCAGGAGGCAGAGCACTTAACAGTCTGGGTCACCTCTGCTATGTGGGGGCAGCTGAGAACAAGGGCAGGGGAGTTGAGGGCAGGGACCCTTCGAACCCTCCATTTCATCCCCTCTCCACACCTTCCTCCAATAATTCCATGCCCATCACCCTTTTCTCCCCAGGTGTCTGGGAGCCCCCCCCCCATGGAGGACCCCCCCCCCAGGCTCCAGGTGGCCAGACCACCTGGGTTCAGATCCTTACAGTGACTCTGGGTCTCAGATGGGCAGAGATTCAGCTCTGAGCCTATGCCCCTCTGCTTCACAGCTGGCAGCCTCCACCGAGGCAACCTGGCACAGGGAGCTCGTAGGGAGTGGGGGTCATGTGGGGAGTGGAGGCCGCTGGAGGCACGGCCTTCTGGGGGGAGCCCACGGACTCGCCTCCCTCGCCCCTGCCCAGCCACTGTGCCGCCCCCCACACCAGCTCCCAGCCCAGCTCCAATGCCTGTAGTGCTCCCTGCCCCCACTGCCACCCAGGAAGGAGCCAAGGGGAATTCTCGAGAGAAACAGCAGCATTTCCGAAATCTTCCTCCCGTAGACACCCCAGATCTGTGGGGGCTGCAGGGGGTCCTCCCCACACCTGGAGCCTCCCCCCAACCTGGCTGCTGACTCACGGGCTCCGCGGATACGCGTGGCCCAAGGCTAGGTGCAGACCCCCACCCCGGTCCTGCCCGCACGTCCCTGCCCCCCCAGCAGGAGCCGGGGATCCCCGCGTGACCCCTCTGCAGGGGGGACCCACGCTCCAGGAGCGAGAAGCCCCACGGCAGGTCCTGACGCCTGGGGCCGGACCCAGGAGGGGGGGACAGGACCCCCACTCCCCAGCGTGGGGCGCCCCCGCATACCCCGCCCGGTGCAGCCAGCATACGCGGCGGCCCCCACCCCGCCACCGTCACTCAGTCCGTCCGGAGCTAGCACTTAGTAGGCGCCAGCTGTGTGCGGCGCGGGCCGGCGGGAGCTCCGAGAGCCCGCCCTCGGAAGGGGTCCTGCTCCTGCACCCGGGTCAAGGTCACCGCCGTGTCCACCACCCCCCCCCCGGCTCGCGGTCCCGTGACCTTGGACAAGTCCCGCGGCCGCCGGGCCTCAGTTTCCCCGCCTGTAAAGGGAGGGGGCGGCCCCGCGGCAGCTGCGGCCCCGGCAGCTGTGGCGGGAGGGGGGGCGCGGAGTCCGGCCGGGCACTGTGGGGGGGTCCGCCCGCCCCCGGCCCCCCACGCGTGCCCGCGCGGGCCCCCGCTCCCCACGTGTCAGCGCCCGGGCCACCCCCGCACGCGCGTGTCCGGGCCCCGGCGCCCCGGCCGCGCCACCCCCACGCGTGCCCGTGGGCCCGCCTGCCCGCGCTTACCTCCCTCCAGCCGCCGCCGCCGCCGCCGCAGGGCCCGGCCCGCCGCCGCAGCCGCCGCCGCCGCCTCCATCCCGGGCGCCCGAGGCCCCGATTCACTAACGCGCCTTCCGCAGGGCCCGGCGCCGGCGCCCAGCCCGCCCCCGCCCCCCGGGGGACGCTGCGTGCTTTACGTAACGCCCCCTGCGCAGCCGGCGGTGACCATGGCGACGGGGCCGGCCTGCAGCGCCCCCTGGCGCCGGGGAGGGGAGGCGGGGAGGGAGGAAAGGAGAAGAGGGGAGGGGAGGAAAAGAGGAGAGGGGAGGGGAGGGGAGGAAAGGAGGGAAGAGGAGTAGAAGAGCATAGAGAGAGAAGCAGTGTCAGGGTCCCAGAGGAGACCCAAGAGGATGCAGATGAGTAAGGAGAGGAGCCCCAAGGTGAGGGGAAGAAGAGTTCTGGGCCAGGAGCCAGGAAGACTTCTCTTCCTGAGTTCAAATCTGGGCTCAGACACTAACTAGCTGTGTGATCTTGGGCAAGTCACTTAATCCTGTTTGCCTCAGTTTCCTCTTCTGTAAAATGAGGTGGTCTCGGTGGCTTCAGAGGTGCCTCGGCCCCTCTAGCTCCATGATCTCTGCTATGAGGCTTCACCTGTCTGACCTTCTGGAAAATGAGTCAGTTGGACTGAGAGCCTCAAACGAAGGTCCCCAGCCCAGACCTGCTCGGCTGCCGGTGGCCGCCTTTCTCAGATGCTCCTGTCCCCAGGACCTCTGACAGATCTCCTTCTACTCTTGCCCTGTTTTCCACATTCCCCCCCAACCCTCCCCTTCCTTCTCATCTCTCCTCTCAATTGCAGAGAAGGTGCATTGAAGGAGGGATTTCCTTATCTGGGAGCACCCTATGACAGGACATCACAAGCCCAATCTCTCCACATCCCATGACTAGCCTGTCACTGTGTGATTTTGGACAAATCACTAAACATCTCCAGACCCTGTTTTCTCTTCTACCAGGGCCTCTAGTCATGCAAAGCCGTGGCTGTCTGATTCCAAACCCAGTCATCTTTCTACTAGTGGGGCAGAAAGCCTTGGCTTGGGGCAGGACCCAGCACCCCCGGCTGCAGTGCCCACATCTTCGTGCCAAGCTGTGGTGGCCCCATCCCGACTTCAGTGCCTGCTTCTTGGGAGAAACCACAGGGGAAGGGAGAGGAGAGGAGGGAGAGGAAGGGAGGAGAAGGGAGAAGCCCTCTCTTGGCAGAAGCCAATTCTCTCCAGATCAACCATGTTCCTGCCTTTAAAATGAGGAGATTGGGAGAGTGTGGAGCACAGGAACATCTGAGGGAGATATGAGGAAACTTTGTAAGTGAGAGAGGGGTACCGCAAGGACAGGGGGCAGCTGAATTGGTGCTCAGCTGGAGTCTGATGACCCATTTCTTGGGATGGCAAAGAAGGGGCAAGGCGAGGTGGGGGGCTTCCCTTCCTGCTCTGAGGCCACCATTCTGTGATGGGACCAGGGGCCCCCTAGGACCTTCTAGGAGTCTCATGCTTAAAAGGGAAGAGAAAAAAGGAAGAGGGATGATTTGTCAGTCTTTCTTTTGCAGAACTGAGAAGTGGGATGATTTCTTCACAGACTGTGACCTCTCAGGTAGAGGAAGGAAGAGGTTTCGGGTCACCCTGAAGAACAGTGGTTTGGCAGATTGGTCATCCCTCCCTGCCCCCAGGAACTCTCCTCTAATGTCCACAATTACAGTTCTCTTGGTGGAAGGAACTTTCTCACATCCTGAGCCCTGCTGGCATCCAAGAAGGTTGTTTGGACCAGGGAGAAGGAGATGACTACACCCTCTCACCGCTGAGTGTGATTGAAAGGCCCAGAGAAACTAGAAGGGGAGGAAAAGGCCATCATCCCACTCAACAACCTTCAGGGGTGTATGTAATTCTCCCACCAAGGCAGGTCAGGCAGACACCCTCAGTCAAGTGACTTGCCCAGAATCAGAATAACACAGGCAGCCGGTGTCTGAGACAGCCCTTGAACCCAGGCCTTCCTGACTCAAAGACCAGCTCTAACCACAGGACCACACCACCCACAGGCCAGGATTACAAACTCCCTAGCCCCCTAATTCCATCCTCTCCAAAGATGCCGGCAGTCTCTCAGCTGCCAGCCTTGATGGCCTTCATCTTCCTTTCCTTCTCTGCTGCCACACCTTTTTCCTGCATTCTCAGCACAATATTTAACAGGGAATTAAGGATCTTTGATAAAATTGTAGGCTTGCTTCATTTGGATTTGGGGAATTCAATGGAAAACAGAAAAAGATCTAATAAAAGATCAAATCAGTACAGGAATTTTTGCAAAGTTGATTTGCAAAGAGGAGGTGGGCCTCCCCAAAGCAGGAGATTCCCTTTGGTGTCGTTCCACAAGGTGGGGAAAGGAAGACAAGAACAATTCTTAGTTCGATCAAAAATACACTTATATGGAGAAAGGCAGCAATTCTATTGATCTACCAGAAAACTGGAATAAAGTAGATACACATTTTTTGGGGGGAGGGCAGTTGGGGTTAAGTGACTTGCCCAAGGTCACACGGCTAGATTTTTGTGTTAAGTGTCTGAGTCCGGATTTGAACTCAGGTCTATCCTGACTCCAGGGCCGGTGCTCTATTCACTGTGCCACCTAGCCGCCCCAGTAGATATACATTTTAACTTGTTTACCTCTCTGTTTACTTGGAAAGGAGACCTTTGGACTTCCAACGCCCCAGAAAGCCTTTACCTATAGGAGGATCAGGCTTTGTTTTCTGAGCAGAGAATTGTTTCCCTTGTGGGAAAAAAAAACTGAGAAATTAATATGGGAAAGAAAAAGATGTGGAATATTTGTTCATTTGCCCAAATGTTTCCACAGTTAGGTTAATTGGAGCAAACAATGCATAGACATAAATGTCAGCCAGAGTATGGGCTTTTCTCTGCCGTTCTTAAAGGAAAGAGGGTGGTTTGAATAGCAGAAGCTTTTCCCTTGTCTACAGCTGTTCAGAAAACCTCTGGAAGTGGCCTCCATTAGTCCCTGTTCAGTATTCTGGTCCCCTACAGATCGATAAAACGTGGGAGTAGGACAGGTGTGGGTCCAGCAAAGAGGGGGTTGTTGAGAAGCCAGGTAGGAAGAACAAAGAAATGTGGGTTAGACTAGATAGAGGGAAGTTCTCTTTGCTTTTCATCATTTTTAATTTGATATTTTATTCTGAAGTTAAGCACCCAAAAAAGTGGTATTGTTATAAACAACAAAAAGAGGATTGTATATGAAACTGAGTCTCATATTACCTGCTTTTTTTCTTGGTGTTGCAAGTCATTTCAATCAGATCCGACTCTTCGTGGCCCCACTTGGGGTTTTCTTGGCAAATACTGGAAGCGTTTGCCATTTCCTTCCCCAGCTCATTTTACAGAAGAAGAAACTGAGGCAAACAGGGTGACATGACTTGTCCGGGGTCACATAGCTAGTAAAAGTCTCGGGTATGATTTGAACTCAGGTTTTCCTGGCTCTCTTGTGCAGCTTAGCTACCCAGTATGTGACATCCTACACATTATTTTCAGAACTATCCTAATTGTCTTCTGTTGCCTTCTAAACATGTTTCAATGGTTCTCTTTTTTTTTTTTTAGTACCACTCTAACTAACTCCCTCTCTGCCTCTCAAATGCCTCCAATTAAAAACAGAGAGAAGGGAAAAAAAACAAAAACAAAACCTTGTAAGCATATTAGTAAAGCAAACCAAATCCCCATGACGGCCATGTCCACAAATACATGTTTTCTGAACCTTGTCCCTATTCCCTCTGCCAAGAACTGGGTAACATCCTTTATGACAGGTGCTCTGGAGACGTGGAGGGCTGCCGTGGCGATGATTGGTGTTGGCAGATGTTTTTCTTTACAGCATTGTTGTTCTTGTGGTAAATGGTTCCCCTGGTTCTTCTCACTTTACTCTGCATCAGCTCAGACAACCCAGGATTCTCTGCAGTCATCCCTGTCATTGTTCCTATTCCATTCCATTCCTACACCACAATTTAGTCAGCAAATCATTTAATCAAAATCTGATTGGCGGGTGCCCCTTAGATTCTAGTTCTTGGCTTTAAAAATTTTTTCCCCCTTTTAATACCTACGTCAGGATCAAGAAATTTGTCTGATCACCTTATTTTCCCGCCTTTTAATCACCCTTTACTTTTGAATTTGATGTATTTCTACACAAAACAGTTTGTGTGCATTTCTGTTCCAATGCTGTTGACAGTTTCAGATAAGAATGAGGTTCATCTGCCCTCCCCCCCTTTCTTCATGTTCGTATACTTTGCTTCTCCCATAGCCTGTATATGAGAAATAGCTAGGTCTTTCCCGTTCTTCCTCTTTCCTACATTAGGGCATTGTTCCTTGTATCCCTCCTTCTCTTCCCCCTCTTAAAACTCTCAGAACAAAACCAATCCACCCTCAGGACCCTTGGGCTTTGAAGACATTTAGATTTTCAAGAGACTATATTTTTTCTCTCCCTCAGAATGTTATCATTGCATCATCATAGAGCCCCTTATAAGTGTCCAAATTAATTGACCTTCCAATGTTTCTCTTAACTCTTGTGTTTGCATATCAAAATTAGTCAACTCTGTTCTTTTCATGAGAAATTCTTGAAAGCTCTCTGTTCCACTACTGGTCTATTTTCCCCTTAGGATTATACTCAGCTTTTCAGGGTAAATTATCTTTCCTTGATCTGTTTCCCGGTCAGTTATTTCGATATTAGATAATCTGTTTTACCTTTGTCTTCTGTTGTTTTTTTTTTCAATCTTTTGATTTTGTTCTAATATGTCTTGAGGTCTCATGGAATCATTGATTCCTTATCAATTTCTTGTAGTTTACCTAGGTTTCAATTTAGAGTTTATGTCTTTTCCTTCCCTAAGCCAAATTCAATGAGAGTAAATGAAAGTAAAGTTGTAACCGTTATCCCTTGCCTCTTTTTTATGGGATGATTAACCCCATTTTGTCTCTCCCTGTCTCTTCTCATTCAAGTCCTCTCCCTCTTCAAAATTTCACCTTTTGAAGTACCATCTCTTCCCAATTAATTGATCC
>CM053601.1:185231353-185268031 GCA_028646575.1 Pseudocheirus occidentalis | reverse complement strand
CAGCTTTGGCTCACTGAAAGCTCATCCCAGGACCACCACTCAAGACCATGATCCAGATCCAGGCCGCTCAACGCAAGAGCCCTTGGCCTACTGTTGTCAGTAAGACCTAGAGGCATATCCAACCTTAGATACTTATTTGCTGTGTGACCCTAGGCAAGTCCCTTAACCTCTCTGGGCTCATCCGTAAAATGAGGAGGCTGTGCTTGTGCTCTAAATATGTGAGCCGGTAAGCGTATGTTCAGTCAGGCAATATGGTATGTAAACAAAGAAGTAAATGTAATATAAAGAGGGTAAATACAAATTCAAAAGAAGAGGAAAACTTCGGGGAGGAGGAAGCAGCTGAGGAAGAAGCAAAGCCGAGAAGGAAGAGTCGAAGGATTCCAAAGAGACCTGGAGGCTTCCAGGAATGGGGGGTGCCATCTACAAAGGCTCGGAGGTGGGAGATGGCAGTTATGGTGTTTTGGTAAAAGCAGGCAGGTCACTTGGGTTTCGGCATTGAGGGAGCAAAGAGAAGTGATGTAAAATGTTTGGAACAAAACTGAAGAACTTTAAATGCCAGGCTGAGGAGTTGGTATTTTATCCTAGAGGCGATGAGAGCCTTTGGCACTCAGGGGGAACTGAGGCCTAGGAGAGGAGGAGACCCAGACAGGAATCTGCCATGAGGAGGTGCAGTTCTAAATGTGGCACCAGCAGGCAGGTTTCTGGACCCGGCCTCCTCATCCCAGACACGCCCTTGCTGGTCCCCACACTCCGAGCTCTCCTGGCCCCAAGATGCTGGCACAGATTAGAGAACAGGGCAGAAACATGGTCAGACCTGTTTTTATCAAGACTGTTTTGAGGACTCTGTGGAGAAATGGATTGAATGAGGGAAACACTAGAGGTAGGCAGGCTGTTTCAACAACCCTAAATTATTGGGGTGCTGGTCACCCTCCTCGTCCTCCCCCGCTGGCTTGCTTGCCAATTCTCCCAGCCTGGATGTGGTTACCATCCCTCTACGTCTTTTCCCTTTCAGTTGCTAATAAAGGCATTTTTGGAAAATCCAGCCTCTGGATTTCTGGAATCTGGAGTCAGGAATAAGCCTGTCCTCCAGAGAAAGGAAAAGATGACATAGTTTCCTCTCCGCCTCCCCCCTCTGCCCCAGTTCCTGCCCCTTAGACACATGGAATTCTAGCAGCAGAAAGGATGTCAGATTCATCTAGGGCAGCTACTGTATGAACCAGAATCCTCTCCACCCACAGCTCAGTGGCAGAGTGGAGCATGAGCACAGATGGCCTCTGCAGTCCCAGGATCCGGATTCAAATTCCAGCTCTGACATTCACTGTCTGTGTGACCTTGGGCGAATCCAGATGAAAAGTTAGATCCAAAGCCCTAGCACCTACAGACTATCAATCTGTAATGGCATAATCTGAATCCAGAGCCTGACCCTGCCTTCTCCCATGATGTGCACCTCCATTCTGGTTTCCCAGGACCCCTCAAAACCCCCTGGGACTTCTGGCTTTTCCCCCCACGCTTTGTCTCTTTGAGACTGGCCAGCCTGGTTGGGGAAAAACTCTCAGATGGAGCCCTTAAGGAAGATAAATAGGAACTGGAAAGAACAGGAAAGTTTAAGGGGAGGAGGAAGAAGCTGAGGAAGAGGAAAGCCTAGAAGGAAGATTCCAAAGATTTCCAAGAGGCCTGGAGGCTTCCAGGAAGGGGAGATGCCTCCTACAAAGGCTCAGAGGTGGGAGATGAGAGCATGGAGTTTTGGTAAAAGCAGGCAGGTCAGTTGGGCTTGAGCGCTGAGAGAGCAAAGAGAAGTGGTGTAAAATGATAATGAGAATAAAAAATAACAAGAATAGTTGGCATTTGTGTAGCACTTTAAGGTTTAAAAAACCTTTAGAAACACCACTTCATCTGATCTTCTCAATAGCCCCGAGAAGCAGTTTTCAATCACGTTGGACTCTTTGTGACCCCATTTGGGGTTTGCTTGGCAAAGATACTGGAGGGATTTGCCATTTCCTTCCCCAGCTAATTTTACAGATGAGGAAATGGAGGCAGACAGGGTTAAGTGACTTGCCGAGGGTCACACAGCTAGTCAATGTTTAAGGCCAAATATGTACCCATGAAGATTCCAAACCGGTGCCCTATCCACTGCCCAACCTAGCCGCGCCTGGAGATATAATCGTTCCCATTTCACAGATAAGGGGACTGAGCTTGAGAGAGATGAAGTGGTGGGCTGAGGGTCCCACGGCTAGTGAGTGTCAGGGGCTGTCTTTGCTGCCCTGTAGAGATAGAGGACCCAGAGCATGAGCACAGGCATGAGCACACCTGACAGGAGGAGCTCAGGTGCAGGAACCTGACTGTTAATGCCTCCTTTGGGCAAACTCCAGGCTCCCTTGCCCTCTGCGCCTCAGTTTCCCTCTGAGTCCCAGAGAGGATAAGAACACAGCTAGGCCTCCCTGGGAGGGCTGCCCAGATGCATTGATTATCAAGCAAGCCAGATGTTGGCTGTGAGCATGAGGGGGCTGTTTACACAGTAGGTGTTGTTATTAGAAGCCTGGAGGGGGGGTGACAGGCAGCTGCCTCTGGAGACAGACTCCTCGCTGCTTCCCCTTGGCTCTGCCCCTGAGCCTGCCTTCTTCCTCCTGCCCTTCACAATGAGCATCTTCCAAGAAGAGCCCAGGCTGACCACCAGCACCTCAGTTCCTATTCCTTAGACTTGAGGCCTGGTTTAGTTATCCAAGATAATTGTCTCTGAGCTCTAGGGGCCACTGCAGACTCCCAGGCAGCAGGGGGAAGGGGGGTATAGAAGGTGAGTCAGGGATATTTGGGCCAGGTAAGAGACAGAGAGGGGATGTTTGGGCCAGGTAAGAGGCAAAGGGAGGGGGGGATGTTTGGGCCAGGTAAGAGGCAGAGGGGGGATGTTCGGGCCAGGTAAGAGGCAAAGGGAGGGGGGATGTTCGGGCCAGGTAAGAGGCAGAGGGGGGATGTTCGGGCCAGGTAAGAGGCAGAGGGGGGATGTTCGGACCAGGTAAGAGGGTGGCATTACTTTGGCTCTTGGGGGTGAAAGATCACTCCAGTATTCTCTGGCCAGCTCTGGGGGTCTAAAGTGACTTCATGACTCTGGAATCTTAGAGAATAGGCTGGTGGCATTCCATCAGGGCCCCAGGGTCTCTAGCACAAACTTATACTATGACCAGTCTAAAGTACCTGTACTTATTAGCTCCTGGCTGCAGGCTACTGGGTGGCAGGGAGGTAAGGGGTGGGATTTGTTGTTAAATGTGTCTGGCTCTTGGTAACACCATGGACCATATCACACCAAGACTGTCTGTGGGGTTTTCTTGGCAAAGATACTGGAGTGATTCACCATTCACTTCTCCAGTGGATGGAGGCAAACAGAAATAAATGATTTGTCCAGGGTCTCACGACTAGTAAGTGTCTGAGGCCATATTTGAACTCAGGTCTTCCCTAGCCCACAAGTAATGAACTCTAGATGCTGCATTTACAAAGCACCTTCTCCCAATAGTTCTGTGAATTGGGGGGGGGGTACATATAGTTATTTCTGTATTATAGATGATTTGACCAAGGTCCCATAACTCCTAAATGCCTGAGTCAGGATTTGAATCTAGTTCTCCTGATTGTTCTTCCAGTGGTTTCTCCGTTATAACTGATTGTACCTGGGCCTGCCAAAGCTCCATGATTCTGAGGGGCAACATGAGTGTCAAAGGCCCATCGCTTCTAGCCTTCCTGGTGGTTCCCCAGTCCACTCTGTCCTGACAACCCCCTGACGAAGCCTTAATAAAACCAGTGTCTTTGAGTCTGCCTTTGACAATTCCTACCACATCTGGTTCACACCTGTGACTGGGGTGAGAGGTCAGGGATATCTCCTCATTCCCAAGGTTAAGAAAATCAATCCTTGGCCTGGGAGAAGTCTGAGAACGTGGATGAAAGAATGTTGTTTGTCTGAAAAACTAAACTGTCAAATTCCCACAAGGGGAGACATTAGTGCATTTCATGGACTAGGGAATAAATAGGGATTGGGTTTTATGCCCCCTAAAGCCCAATACCCCAGCTTGGGCTTATCTGGAGATCAGGGGAACCTTCTGCAGGGATTGTCCTTCTAATCCGGAGTCTTCTCTCAACTGAGAAAAGCTGTTGTATTCTACATTAAATGACAGTTTTCGCTTCTTTCCTTCAAGGCCCACCTCACCTGAAAGAACGTTGAGAAATAATAATGGTGGTGGGATTGGAGGGAGTGGCCCCAGGTGTCCTCTTACCTGAGAGCAGGTAGCATGGGTGCAAGATCCCTTGTTTTCTTCACTTGATCAAGTAGAGGAGAGAGGAGAGGTGGTACATCTTCAATGGGGTCTTGGTAGTCTACTGTCCATTTGGGGGTATGCTGTCTTTTATCTGAATGAGCCCCATTTACAGACAGAAAGGAATTGCCACACTCAGGAAGGAAGGCGGTTGAACCGTGAGAGTAGATAGGCAGGAGATGTCTCCAACTCTCCTATAGACGAACATTAGACTAGCCTTTAAGTGGAGGCCAATAAAAATCAAGTTTGGACATTGAGGCCGGAGTTAGGCTGACCTGTGACAGCAAACAGTGGTCATTGAGTTGTTTGTTTTGGGCAAGAGAGCCTAGTGGGACCTCTTTGTGGCAGAGTAGGGCATGTCCTGGGACTCTTGTTACCTGGGTGTTTTTCCCTCTGGGTCTCTGTGTCCCTGGGCTGTGCGTGTCTAGTGGGAAGGGAAGGTTTGTTCTTTGGACACTGCTCTAAATTGCTTGAGGTTGTAGGCACCAGGTTCACTCAGTGGTCATGATATCAGCAGCAGCTGCGTTTCTGCTGACACCATCCCAGCCACAATCCCATCTTCCCGGTGTGCTGAGGGGAGAGTTCAAGGCACCCTGACCACGAAGGTGGGGATGGTGGTGGTGAGTGATGGTGATAGTAGCTAAGTGGAGTCTTCCAACCAGTTTCTATCTGACTGCCACTTGAGGAGAATTTACTCCAGCTTCACCAACACTTTCCCCAAGGCCATTAGTAAAGCTCTGAGGATCCTGTGTCTGTTTATACAAGCTTATTTGTCAGGGGCGTCTCCCTGGTGGACTTTAGAGTAACTCATTTCTCCACTCTGAACACGGGGGAGATACTGAGTCGTAAACACAGACGTCTCCGGAGAGGGCCTCCCTCCCTTGCCTATGATCATGTTACATCTGGAATGGAAGCACAACATGGTCCAGATCCCTCCATCTCGGAGGCTTTCTTTTCTGTAAAGAACAGACCAGCTCTGGAAGTAGGCAAGGGGATAGGGGGCTTTTACTTAGGTGAAAGAAATGGAAAAAACAAACAAACAAACCCATCTTCCTTTGCCCTTGTGAGAGGACAGTCTCAGAAGGAAATGACTGTTTAAGGAGCCTTCTCCCATTCTGAGGGCTGGAGGGAAGATGGACCTTTTGTCTTTTGTCTGCACTGGGCAGTCAAGGCAGAATTCTGCTGAATCGTGGGTCCAGAACATGGAGCCAGGTCATTTCTCCCCATCAGCCTTAGGACACCCGTCATTTCCCTAGGACTGGCACATCATAGGTACCTAATTGATACCTGACGAATGGAGGAGTCTCGACTTTCTCAGGCATTCTCCTAAGACATCTTGGTCCAGGGGAAGGAGGACTAGGCTTGGGCTCAGAGACCTAGATGTGAGCCATTTCCTCACCTGTAAAGTGGAGATGAGAATTCATGCAAAACCCCGCTTTGTAACCTTGTGGATTACCAACGGGGAAGTTTTCCTTATCATTCAAAGCCATCAAGGCCCTGCAGAATGTGCTGGGGAGATCATCAGGACCAAGCACTGACACTTGTTAACTGGGTGAAAGTTTCCTCACTTGTAAAATGGAGTTGATTATACTCAGACACCCTGCTTCATAGGGTCTAAGAGCTAGAGTGAGAAGGGGTCCTAAGGCTTTTGAATGACATCCCTTTGTTTCACTGATGAGGAACCTGAGATGGCAGGTGGCTTGTCCAATCAGCACAAGTTAAGTATGTAGGGGGGGTGGTGGGATTTGAACCCAGGCTCTCTGGCTCTAGAGACAGAGTTCTTTCCCCTCCTAGTGCCGGTCTTGTTGTCCCAAGGAAAGCGCTTGGTAATCTGGGCAATCCTATAAAGGGGGAGCTTCTATTACGGCCCAGGAGACCTTTTGAAAACCAGGCCTTGAGGACTGAAGTGTTTTTTAAGTGAAATCTGATCTAAATGGGCCAGTTCTGAACAGAGGAGCATTAACCAGGGTGGGGTCTGTCCAGACTTTCCTCTTCGTCCAGCAGCTGCATGCCTTCTAGACGGTTCATTGGTGATTTCTGAATGACCCAACCGAGACTGACCGGCTGTTCCCTGAACTCGATGTGCTAGGAGGGGCCTTGGGAGTCTTTGCAGCCCAGACCTCCCCTTCCTTATTTCTGCCTTCTGCAGCTTTCCTCAAGGTTCACCTCAGGGGCCACCTACCTCATGGGGCCTTCCTTGAGACCTGGCCCACTCGGGACGGTTTTCTTCATTCTCAGATTTCCCCAGAGCACCTTGTCTGCATCTGGCCTTTGCCCCACACCATCCCTCCCCTGCTTTTTAGGATATGGGCAGCTGGGTAGCACAACAGATGGAGTGAGCACTGGGCTTGGGGCCTGGAATTCTGAGTTCAAATCCTGCCTCAGGCACTTACTGGCTGTGTGATCCTGGATGAGTCATTTAATCTGTTTCCTTAGCCGTAAAAATAAGGATAATAATGATGATGATGATGATGATGATGATGATGATGATGATGATGATGATGATGATGATGACAGCCTCCCTCTCGCAGTGTTGTGCTGAGGCCCAAATAAAATTGGTGTAGCATTTTCTTAGCCTTACGAGGCCATATGAATGAGAGTTGTTGTTATTATTATAATAGGCACTTAATAAAGACTTGTTGAGTTAAATAAAATAGAGACTTCTGTTAGAAAAGGATTTTGCAAGTCAGAAACAAGAAGGGAAGGCAGACATTCTGTATAGAATGGTGGGAAGTCTTCTGTGGCAGGAGTCTGAATCCTGACAGTGCTGCCTGTGTGACCTTGGGCAAGTCACTTCCCTCTCTGGGCCTCAGTGTCCTCACTTGTAAAATGAGCTGGAGAAGGAAACAGGGAACCACTCCCCTATCCCTGACCAGAAGATCCCAAATGGGGTCAGGAAAAATCGGACAGGACTGAACAATGCCAGAGCACCAAACATGGCAGGCTCAGTGCTAAATGTTCAGGATAGAAAGACAGGGGAAAACAGTCTTGATCTGGAGAAGCTCACAACCTGGGGGGAGACCACATGCAGACAGTTTTGAACAAAGGAGCTACACAGACTCCATGAATCCGAGTCAGCAGAAGGCAGGCACTGGCCTTGCTGGGAGTTGGGAAAGGCTTCCTGTGGGGGGTGGGGTCTTATCTGGGACTCGAAGGGAGCCAGGGAAGCCAGGAGGCAGAGATGAGGAGGGAGAACATTCCAGGCAGGGGACACAGCCAGTGCAAATGCTTGGAGTTTGGAAATAGAGTCTTGTGTTCCGGGTCCAAAGGAATAAGTAAGGTGCAGAAAGACTGGGAAGGTAGGAAGGGCCAGTTAGGACCTGCTTCTTGGCCAGCAAAGGCTTCAGGATAAAGAAGAAAGTGCAAAGCCATTTTTAAAAGGATTGGCTCCTTTAATCCTCAGCATTTGTAAAGGGCTCTGAGACTTGTAGAGCCTCTTACCAGCCTTATCTCCTTTGATCCTGGCAGCTCCTGGGAGGAAGTGGGAGCATTGGAGCATCGCTATCCCTATTTCTATCTTGCAGATGCAGGGGCTGAGGCTGGGAAGGTGTGCCAGAGTCTCACCAGTAGAGAGTAGCGATCTGGGATTAGAACCCAAGCCCTGGGACTCCTCTGACCTGTGCTGTAGAAGGAAGAGGCGCAATAGGAGTGAGGCCCTGCAGGGGTGGGGAACCTGCAACTTCTGGGCCACACATGGCCCTCAAGGTCCTCAAATCTCTATGATGTATGGCCTGGGGCTGCAGGTCCCCCACCCCTGCCCTGGAGGATTCCTCCACCTCATGAGCCCCTTCCTCCAATTAGGGAGTGCTTCCAGGAGCTGCCCTTTTGAGGAAATGCCCATGCCAGCCAAGCTCATTCTTTCACCTGTCTTGCCAACAAGCTTCTCACCCAGGATATTGGTTCTACGCTCATGATTTCCTCTTCTTATTGGCAAGTTCCCCCTAGACCTTCCATTTTGAGGAAGTGGCCAAGCTGGTGATGCTCTTTTCTCTCCTCACTGCAGTGGAAACCACATTGGCATTCCCAGGATAGCTGCTAGCATGGGCTCTTAGATCTGCTTTACTAGGAAAGCTAGATGCTTAAGGGTCAACGGTCTTTTAAAATTACATCAAATAGTTCAAGAGAAAAGTCGGAACCCTGAACTTCAAATAAAATTCAAACAAAGAAAACAGAGAAAATACAAGTGGAGAAATAAAGACCAACAGATGGGGCTTCCAACTGTCTGAGAAATTAGCACAGATAAAGAGTTATATCTGACTGCCTGATCAAGGCAATACACACATAGTTACCAGAGAGAGAAGCACCAACATCTGGGTTTTTCAAAGCTGGGGAGCTCCTTCACAACTACCCAGAGTCCCATCTGGTCAAATCACAAGAACAGTCTTCCAATGAGCGAGCTCCAAAGCAAAATGCTAACCTCAGAGTATACATACCCTTTCTTAAGACTGACTCAGTGCCTAATTAGAAATGAACAAAAAGTGTGAAAGCCTTCCTATGAGCAAGCCTCCCCTAAGTCAACTTCCCTTAGTGGGATCAAAGTGAAGCCTGGTAATGAGGGGAGAAGATCTTATATCCCATTAACTTTACACTCATTCCCCTCCCTTTTCAGCTTCCTTTATGCACTGTGACTTTTTCTTTCTGTTCGGATTTGTGTTCCCAGTGCCTAGCAGAGTATCTGGAATGGAAGTGCTTAATAAATGCTTCTTGACCTGTCTGGTGATTGACTTGCCCAGTATCATAGGGTGGTAAATAACAGCACTGAGATTCAAATCCAGGCCCTCAGATCCCAGCCTCTGTGCCCTTGCTACTGGACTGTTGGATCTTCCAGTGAGGAGCTCTGAAGATGTGCCAGAAATGTCTGGTGGAATTAGGGATGTTGAGTGGGGAGAAGAGGAGACAGGGCATGACAAAGGCTATCATGTGCAAGGAGGATTAGGTTCTGCATGTCCCCAGAGGACAGAGCCAGGAGTGATGAATTAGGAAAGTTACCAAGAGGCAGATTCAAGCTGGAAAAAACAAAAACAAAAACTTTCTACCAATGAGAGCTACCTCAAAGTGGAACAAGTGGCCTCACAGGTCAAGGATTTCCTTTGCTAAGACCTCTCCACGCCAGCATGCATGGATTCAGTCATTTCAGATGCTCTGTGACCCCATTGGGGGTTTTCTTGGCGGAGATCCTGGAGTGGTTTGCTATTTCCTTCTCCAGCTTATTTGACAAATGAGAAAACTGAGGCAAGCATGGTAAAGTGGCTTGCCCAGGGTCACCCACTAATAAGTGTCTGAGGCTGGATTTGAACTCACAAAGATGAGTCTTCCCAGATCCAAGCCCAGCACTCTATCCATTGTGCCAGCCAGCTGCCCTTTGCCTCTAAGCAAAGGCAGCAGGACAACTTGTTAAGGATATGGAGTGATTCTTGGTCAGGGACATGTTGGACCAGATGACAACTGAAGGCCCAGCTGCTCTAAGAATGTCTTGTTCAGAGGCCTTGCAGATCAGCTCGTCCAAATGCCTCATTTTATAGAGAGGAAACAGACCCAGGATGGGAGCTAACTCAGCACTGAGCCAACATAGAGTTAGGGCTGTGGGGAGCCTCAGGAGCCATCTCGTCCAACCCCTCTAATTTAACAGCTGGGGAAACCAAGGCCCAGGGAGTTCTTATTGCCAAGCTATATATGGCAGGAGTAGCAGAGGTTTGGAAGCCACATTTTCTGGCTCCAGACCCAGGGCTCTCCCATTAAACCACAGCTGCCTTTTGCCTGGTGTTACAGGATTAGCAGCTTTTTTATCGAAGAGCACTGGAGACAGACCAGAAGCCAGGGGACTGAGAATATGCCTTTCCCTCTGCCTGCCTTGTTCCTTCTAATGAGTTCTCCTCACCTGTCTCCAAGTCCCCATCTCCTAAATGGCTCCCACTGGGAGATAAATGGGATGGCTCTTCCTTCTTGCTCCAGGCCCAGGCACTCATTCCAGCCAAACATCTCTTCCCCCCAGGCTCCTCTCCCTTCCCCCACCTCAGTGGCTAAGTGAGAGCTGAAGATGCTCTGAACTCATTCAGAGGCTGAGTACTGATTAAGTGCCTACTTTGGGCAGCACTGACCTAGGTTCTGGGGAGACAGAATCAAAACCAAAAACCAGCCCCTGCCCTAGATGGCTGTACGCCCTCTCCTGAAAGCCTAGGCTTCCCCGCGGAGCTCTACCCAAATAGCAATCAAGACCTGTGTTCTAGTGTAGAACGTCATCTTTGTGGTTCAGTTGGTTTTTTTAGTCCTGTCCAACCTCCCGTGATCCCATTTGGGGTTTTCTTGGCAGAGATACTGGAGAGCTTTGCCATTTCCTTCTCCACCACATTTTACAGATGAGGAAACTGAGGCAGACAGAGTTAAGTGACTTGCCCAGGGTCACACAGCTAGGAAGTATCTGAGGCCGCATTCGAACTCAGGAAGATTTTTCCTGACTCCAGGCCCAGGGCTCTGTGCACTATAGTGTCACCTAGCTGCCCTGTCACTAAGGACCCTTAAAACCTTAGGCCCGGCCCCTTCCAAAGTCCTTCCCAGATCTGACATCCTATGTTCTATAACATCCCTCTCAATTCACATTTTGTTCTCTGTTCTAAGACTCCTTCCAGCTCTGACACAGGAACAGAGATTCATAGGGTTTAGGACATGATAGATCCTTCAGTCCAATGTCCTTACTTTATGAGGAGGAAACTGAGGAATACTGACTTGCCCACGGCCACCCCAGTAGGAAATAACAGAGCTGGACCTGGAACTCTGCTTCTCTTGACTCCAAATCTTTCCTTTCTACATGGGGTTCAAGATGCATCTAACAGAAGATGACTGACTCGCTTCTTGGTTGGGGAGAGTGGGGGTATCAGCGTGAGACAGAATTAGTCCCCTAACCCTCACTCCCATCCCTGAATTGGGAAGTTCCTTCTTTCTCCAAGAGACTCCCCCATCTCCAAAGCCCAAGGCAATGAAGGGACCATGGGATTAAGAGACTTCTGGTGACCCCTCCTGGCACAGCCAGGCACCCAGTCCAGGCCTGATGACTTCCCTGCTAGATGACCTCATCTATAGAACAGCCCCAGAGGGGCAGGAACCACCCAGTCAAAGCTGGCCTTACTAGTAGGTGGGCACCAAGGGCTTTGATTTCAGAGGTGCCAGGAGAGTAGCTCCCATGCCTGGCATCATTCCCCTTTGGGTGAAGGCATTGCCGCCATTGGCCATGGCATTGCCACCATTGGAGATGTAAGCCCAATCACACCTGAAGGAACCAACCCAGCTCACCTGTTTCATGGCTGGCTGTTGTGAGAATCAGATCCTGCTTTGTGCACCTTACAGCACTATGGGAAAGTGGGCTGGGTTGCGGTTTTGTTGTTATTATGCAATGAGTAATTTCCCAGACTCCTCCAGTTTGACAACAGATGGGGGCAGATGTGGGGAGGCGGGAGGAGGCGGCAAAGCTGGGTCAAGGTGCCAAGAGGGGAAGGCTGGGCACAGCGGATAAACCTCACTCTGCCACTGCCTCCCTGGGTGAGGTGGGGGGCATCACTCTCCCCTTGCTGGGCTTTTGTTTCTTCATCCATAGAATCCCCGGGCTGGGCCAGTTGACCTCTGAGGTCTCTCTCTTCCAGTTCTGGCATCCCCGAGCCTGGCTTATGATGGGACCGGCCTAAGAGCAGCGGCCAGGATCTCCGAGGTTACTCCCAGAGCTTGGGACAGAGAGTGAGGGTCTGAGCTCTTGCCAGGCTGGCCTGGAGACATATGGGGCCTCTTCTTTGCCCCTTCTGACTCCATGTTATTATGGCTCCTTCCTGCTATTCATTTAGACCTAGGGTATGCTGTGGCTCCCTCTCCCTTGGGGCCAAGCCAGGACATGACTCCTCAGCCTTCCACGGTTCGTGGAGGGATTCGTCCACATTTCTTCACTACTGTCATAGTTAGATGGAGCCCCCCCCAGCTGAGCTCCCCTCATTGTTAGGAGCCAGTGACCAGGACCCCAATTTCATTGAACCAGTTAACACCAGGTAGCTTTTTTCACAGGGATTTTTTTCAGAGATACAGCAAGAACAATCGTACCAACATTTCCCCTGGTGCCCCGGGGGCATGTTCTCCCCTATCCCACCTCAGGCTCTGGGGGAGCCGAATCAACATTTAGCTCAGTCTTTCCACAGCTGGCTCCACCAAGGGGTGCCCGCCAGAAGGGTCCTTGACTCAGTTGCTGCTGGCCTGGGGCTAGAAGGTCACTCTTTGCTCCTTGGGGCATCACTGCTGGGCAGCCTTGAGAATGCTGGCACCCCAGGTGGCCTCAACTGGACCTTTCTGTTCTCTGCCTTAAGAGGCTCCAATTCCTTTCACCTGGAACAAACAAAAAGACCAAGCTTGGCCTATTTCTTGGGGCCATGAGGCCTCTGAGCTCACCTTATGGCTGAGCTCCCCCAGACAGCAGTGAAGCAGAGGCTGACAGAAGGTGGCCACCCTCCCAACCTGGTTAGCCAGCCAGGGGCAGGTGTGGAATGTCCACCCGGCTCTCCAGCACCTTCCTGCCTCTTGCCTGACATATCATTGCCCCTCCCAGCAGCCACCCCCCCTCCTTCCAGGAAGACATTGCAGCTGTCAAACAAGCCATTTGGCCCCATTACACCGATCATAGGACACAGTACATAGAAATCAGAGTTGGAAGGTAGCCTAGAACATAAAATATAGAATGTCAAGATCTAGAGGGAGCTTAGAACATAGAACACAGATAGAGCTGGGAGACCTCTTAGACCAAAGATTAGAGGATAATGGATTCAGGAGGAAACTTGGAATATGAAATGCCAACGTTGGGAAGGGTCTTAGAACGTAGAACACAGAGGTCAGAGCGGGGAGGGCCCTTTGAAGGCATCTTGCCCAGCCCTCTCATTTCACAGATAATAAAACTGAGGCCTAGAAAGTAGAAGGGACTGGTCCAGAATTACTTGACTAACAAGTGTCGGGGCTGGAATTTGAGCTGTAGAAAGGTTGGGGTCTGTACCATTTGTACTGATGAGATGACAGAGGCAGCTTGGTGACACAGGGTATGAAATTGGAGTCAAGAGGACCTGAGTGCGAATCCAGCTTCAGACACTCACTGGCTGAGTGACTTTGTATCTCTCAGGCTCAGTATCCTGGCTGGTAAAATGAAGGTGTTGGCAGCACTCGGGTGCTTTGCTGGCTCCAGGATCTCCTGGACACAGGTCTGCTTCTGTGGCCATGTCTAATCCTTCCTCCCAGATCACCTCTAAGGCCTCTTGTCTTCTTCTTCCTCTCCTCCTCCTTGTTTGAATATTCCGTGAATCCAGCTCAGCCCTGGGGCTGCCAATTCTTGTCCTGGCTGGATGAGCAACCTCCTTCCTCTACAGCCACAAACAGGACAGGGTGATGCCATCTACATCACGGGGCTGCGTTGGTTACAGGCTGTAGGCTGTTCTCTCCACCGCCCTTTGGGTCACCAGCAATTTTGATTTGTCAGAAAGAGGAATGTTCTGTCACCAAAAAGAATCTCTGGGAGAATATTGGGGTTAAAAAGACCAGCTTTGGCGGTGACAAGCATCTCAGAAGGAAATTCTGCCCAATTTCCTCACAGCCAGCCAGCCCTCTCCTATTTACCTGTTCAATGCTGGGTCCACCTCCCTTCCCAACTGTACAATAAACATGCACATGACAATCACTAATGATCAATATTTACCAGTTCTCAGAGTTGGAAGGGACGGCTATTTAGGACAACCCATATCTGATAAAAAATCCCTGGAACACAGACCAAACGAACGTGCTGAATTTAGTACATGTATTTTTAAAAACCAAGCTGTACATAATGAGATTCAGAGTTTCATATATGATACTATTTCTGTTCTTTTTATATGGAAATGGTCATGTTTGTTGGAGTTTGTCCAGTTCAGAATGACAACAAAAAAATTGTCTAAATTGTTACATGTGTGTGTATGCAAGCAGAGATGCATTGCTATCTCTCATTGGAGAGAAACCCCAAATCTATAAGATCATAAATTTTATGGGGTGTTCCCCAAAGTGTAATGGGCTGTCTTGGGAAGTGGAGGACTAGAAGCCCCTCCTAACAAATGGTCATTCTAACCTCTGCTTAAAGACTTCTAGGGATAGGGCAGCCTACCCCCCATTTCCAGACAGACAGCACCACATCTCTGCCGGCCGGTCCTGTGGGATTCTCGTCCCCATCCTCACCCAGAGCCTTCCTCCCATCCTCTCTGGCTGGCTGGCTGTCATCCCTCACACCTACCACACTCACACCTGTGATTTCTGAGCGTGGGAGGTGCTCATCATTTACCTGTGGCAGCCCCCTGCATCCTCAGCACAGGATCTCCACTGCCCCTCTCCAAGGTGCTCATCTCTACTTCTTCAGAGGCAGTGGCTTGCTGGGGCTGACTGCTGTATAGCAACCCTGGAAAGATGTTTGTGCTTAGAATATGGGCCTCCACTCTTATGGAAAGCTTAGGGCAAGTAGACTTCAAGTTGGCAAGTAGACTTTGTAATTTCTCCAAAGAAAAACAAAGCCTTCTCTTGTCCTTTTCAATCCTGGGCCCACTTTGTTGGCCATCTGTACAGCCCAGATATATACAAACATATAATATGTCAGACATTGCATTCAATATATAATGTATTATCATATTTCATAATATATAATAATATATTATGATGTTTAATATGAATAGGTCACATGTATCCATATAATAATATATTACTATATTTACTCATCTAATATATAACATATTGCTCTATTTTATAATATATAGTAATATATTTAATATATAGACTATACCATACATATCCATAAAATGACTATATTTTATCCATATTATATAATATATAACATACTTCTTTATTTTATAATATGTAGCAAATTGTGATATTTAATATGTTAAAAGACTATCATATATCCATATAATAATCTAATATATGGCTATACTTTACCCACATTATATAACATTACCATATGTTATATGCTGGATATCTATTGCACATACACACACAAACACAGAGCCAGACAAGCTCGACAGACTGTCCTTCCCAGAAATGTGTTCAAATCTGTGTAACAGACCTTCTTCATCTCCTTGGTCATTCTTGCATGGATGGAGAGGCCAGACTCTTTTGGGTGATTCCTTATCCCTTCCAGGAAGCTCTGCTGTGTCTTGGGCCTTGATCCAATCTATGCTACAGCCAGGGTCCTCTGGAGCCCTTTGCCAACCATAGGCCAGCCCTCCCTTCCCTGGACCCTGGGCTGGATCCTCTCCACCACAGTGTGGAATATTTGTGCCAAGCATCCATCTGCCTGTTTTCTGTCTCACCTGATAATTCTTATCAGAGGGTCATTGAGCAGTTGTTATAATTTCCAAAGAATCCCGAATGGTCTTGCTGTGAAGTAGTCTTCAGGGAAATGTTTTGTTCTGCCCAATTAAATGCTTTTTCATAATCCGCAAACAAGGGGCACCCGGGGAGCCGATATCCTCTCCGTCTCTCGGTCAATTGTGAGTTGGTGAGGATGCCCGGCCGCTTACTCCCTTCCATGCTCACATCTTGGCTAGGTGACCCTCATAAAAACAGGTGTCAGAGGAGGCATGGGGGTCGGTGGTTATGGGGGCTCTTTTGACTGCCTTTTCCCTCAATGTTAATGAGATCTGAGATGTTTCTGCCACACCTTTGGGATCTTCTCCTCCTTCACATTCCATAGTTACTGGTCCCTCGAAGCGCTCTCACTTGGATCTCTCCAGCACTGATCTCCCCTGTATAGACTTGACCGGATCTGGTGGCTTTTGCCAGACTTACCAGCCTCTAAAACGCCGACAAATACCAAATTCCAACCTCCCAGAGTTTCAGGCAACACTATAAAACTATTGTAATAGCTGAGGGAAGCTTTTCTGTCTTCCTGTGCCTTATTCTCCTCCACTGTAGTCTGTGATTTAGGGCCACTGGCCTCCATGCTGTTTCTCAAACACAAGACTCCATTTCCAGACTCCAAGCATTTGTATTGACTGTGTCCCCTGCCTGAAATGCTCTTTCTCCTCATCTCTGCCTCCTTGCTTCCTTCAAGTCTCTGTAGGATTCTTGTCTTCTACAAGAAGCCTTTCCTGTTCCCTGATCTTCTTTATCTCTGTGCCTTCCCACTTAGACTAGCCCCAGTTTTTCCTGCCTATATTTTGTTTCTATGTAGTTTTTGGCATGCTATCTCCCCTATTAGACTGGGAGCTCCTTGAGGACAGGGACTGGTTTTTTTTTTGTTTTGCCTTTCTTGGTATCTCTAGGCTTAGCACAGCACCCGGCATGTAGTAGGTGCTTAAAAAATAATAACTGACTATGCGCCAATGAGTCAAAGCAATGCTGGGTTTACAAATACCAAGAAAAAAGCAAAGCAGCACCTGCCCACAAGGAGCTTACATTCTACTGGGGGAAGCCAGCGCAGGACCACTAGCTCAATCCCGGAAGAGCCCTTAGCTCTGAGCCCTCTAGCCCAGCCAACAATTGTACAGAGTGACGGTCGGTCACTTGGGCGACCAGGTTAATCACATGCGGAGCTGGAAGGGACCATTCGGGCTCAGAGTTCTAGAGTCTGAAGGGGCCTCATCTGCCCACCTGCCTCATTCTATAGCTGAGGAGACTGAGGCACAGAAAAGATAGATTTAGAATATCTGGAAAAGACCTCAGGGGTCATCTGATCCAACCATGTCATTTTACAGACAAGGAAACTGAGGCCCAGAGTGGGTGTGTCACTTGCTCAGGGTCATAGAGGTTGTGAGCATAAGAGGCAGCATAAGACCTGTGCTTCTAATGGTGGTCTTTCCTCCTGACCCAATAGGATGGAATGTTAAGGTCTTTTAAAGGAGAGAATGTCAGGGACAGGCAGGACCTTAGAACACAGAATGTCAGAGCTGGGAGGGGCCTTAGAACAGGGAATGTCAGAGCTGGGAGGGAGCTTAGAACATAGAATGTCAGAGTTGGAAGAGACTTTGGAACACAGAATGTCAGAGGTGGGAGGGAGCTTAGAACATAGAATATCAGATCTGGGAGGGAGCTTAGAACACAGAATGTCAGAAGTGGGAGGGAGCTTAGAGCAGGGAATGTCAGAGCTGGGGGAATGTGAATTGTTGGGTCAGGAAAGAACCATGGAACACAGAATGTCTGAGTAGAGAAAGACCTTTCTGATTTTCCAGAGGGCCCTGAAGGCTAGTGACATGCCCAGGACTCCTTGGCTAACTAGTGGCCGCATCTGAACCTATGCTTCTTTCTATTCCACCAAACCAGGCCCGTCTTTTCTCCCCAAGTAAGTGATCAGAGGCTTTGGATTCTGGTTCGGTCACCCCTGTACTCTTCACGCTAAGCCTGGAGACAGTAGGAACATAAGGTTTGCTGAATGAAAAGATGAAGAGGAGTCTCTGCCCTCTGTGCACTGATTTTGGGAGAGGTTTTTGTTTTCTTAACAATCCCATTATCAGATTAAAGTGATTGACACTAAGGTACAGTGAACCAACAACTCCAGCTCCCCCAGGAGAGACCTTGTGACCCCAAGTGACCCAAGAGTTAGAATAGGGAGGGGGGAGATGAGCCTGTGGGTGCCCAGCAGCACCTCCTGAAAAGCTTCCTTGTAGTGGCCTTCCAGGAGGGCACGTGAGAATTGGCACAGGCCCCTGGTATTTGGTGCAAAGGGATGCAACATAGCAACGTAGAAGGAACCCTGGACTCTGGAGCACTGGGAGCATTGGTGTGATGGAAGGTCGTATGACCTTGGGCCAGTCGCTTCTCTCTGGGCCTGTTTTCCCATATAGTCTATGACATCAAAGACTCATAGCCGTGTGATCCTGGGCAGGTCACTTCACCTCCACCAGCCTCAGTCTCCCCATCTGGTTGTGGGCTCCAAAGAGATGATGTTTGTAAAATGTTTTGCGATCCCCCAAATGTTGTGTAACCCTTGGCTATCATCATCATCATCATCATCGTCGTCGTCGTTGTCATCATCATCGTCATCGTCATCATCATCATCAGCATCATCGTCATCATTGTCATCATCATCATTACCATCATCGTCATCATCATCATCATCATCATCGTCATCATCACCGTCATCGTCATCATCATCATCATCATCGTCATCATCATTGTCATCATCATCGTCGTCATCAACATCGTCATCAGCAGCAGCAGCAGCATCATTGTCGTCATTGTCATCATCATCATCATCATCATCATCGTCATCATCACCGTCATCGTCATCATCATCATCGTCATCATCATCATCAGCATCATCGTCATCATCATCATCATCATCATTGTCACCGTCATCATCATCATCATCATCATCATCATTGTCATTATTGTCATCATCATCGTCATCATTGTCATCGTCATCGTCATCACCATCATCATCATCGTCATCATCATCATCGTCATCATCATCATCGTCATCATCGTCATTGTCATAGTCATCATCATCATCATCATCATTGTCATCACCATCGTCATCACCATCATCATCATCATCGTCATCTTCATCGTCATCATCATCGTCATTGTCACCGTCATCATCGTCATCATCATCATCGTCATCACCAAATGAACACAACCCAGCAAACTAAAGACCAGCGTGTGACTGGAGGCTCACTGCTCCTTCTCGCTAAGATCCCGCTGGGCCCAGCGATGCCCCCTGGAGGGAGCTCCTGAAGCTCTGGTGCCCAGCATCCAGCTGGTCAGGGTGGACATGACCACCTATGCAGAGGGTGTGTCTACAAAGCACCCGCCACAGGGGAGCTGGTTCAGCCATTTGGGGGAGCAATGGAGAGCAGGGCCCACTGGGCTATCACACTGTGCACACCCTTTGACCCAGCCACACCCTTCACACCCCATGGGGGGTTTTCTTGGCAAAGCTACTGGAGCCATTTGGCATTTCCTTCTCCAGCTCATTTTACAGATGAGGAAACTGAGGCAAACAGAGTCTGTGACTTGCCCAAGTGAGCAGAAGCAGGAGAACGTACATGGTAACAGCAACGCTGTGCAATGATCAGCTTTGACGGACTTAGCTTTTGACAAATGCTCTCCACCTCCGGAGAAGAGCTGACGGAGCCTGAATGCCAATCAGAGCAGACTGTTTTTAAATTTCATTTTTCTTGGGGTTTGGTTTTTTTCGTTTGTTTTTACCCCTGCAACTTGGCTAATGCGTTTTGCACATGACTGCACATGTATAATCTCTATCAAATGACTTGCTTTCTCAAGGAGGGGGGACAGAATTTGGAACTCAAATTTCTTAAAAAACAAATAGGAAGAATTGTTTTTACATGTAATTGGAAAAAACTCAAACATAAAAGAAAGCAGCCCAGCCCCCCCTTGTCCCCTCCCTCCCCAAGTCAGGCCTTCTTTGTGTTTCCAGCCTGGGCGTCTGATCTGTAGAGGGAGATGATCATCAACATCAGTCAAGCTAATTATAGCAGGCGTCCCCAGTTATCTCTCCTGATCCTCACAACAACACTTAGAGGCAGGGAGGGACAGGTATGATTACCCCCATTTCACAGACAAGGAGGCTGAGACTCAGGTAGGACTAGTCCTTTCCTTCTGATCTTAGAGCTTGGGGCTTGAGAACAGAATGATCCATGGGCCAAGAGGAATGCAGCCCAGGAGCAGAGGCTGGATGGAGGCAGGGAGACCAATTAAGAGGCTACTGTGACCATCCAGTTGAGATGAGATGGGCCCCAAAGCCACCTGGCCCTGGCTTAGAGACATCCATGGATAAGAGCACCAGGACAGGGCATTCAGCCAAGCGGGGCATGCAGAGGAAAATCTCTACCATTCTGAGGCTGATTTGGTGGAGTCAGTATGCATAGAGAGCACTAGGGTATAAAGTGTTGTTCAGTCATTTCAGTGGAGTCTCACTACTCTTGATCCAATTTGGGGTTTTTTGGCAAAGATACCGGAGTGGTTTACCATTTCCTTCTCCAGGTAAAATGGGGTTAAGTGACTTATCCAGGGTCACACAGCTAGATTTGAACTCAGGGAGATGAGTCTTCTTAACTCCAAGCCTGGCCCTCTATGTGCTATGGTGTTACCTAGCTGCGCAATCCAGAAGGCCTGGGTTCAAGTCCAACCCTGGACTGTGGGAAACTGAAGGCAACCTTCATTGGTTGGGGAACATTCCCCACCCAGTAATTCCCTATGCTAATGAAATCATGGGTCCAGGCCCTATTCTCATCCTTAGGATTGTCAGGTATTAATGCTGGACAGAACCTTAAAGGTCAAGGAACTCAATGTTCTCATTTTCAAATGAGAAAGGTGAGCCCCAAGTGATGAGCATTTATTAGGCTCCAAGTTAACTCAGCAAACACTGCTCTAGGTACAGTGCTAAACCCTGGGGTAGGATTTCAAGCAAAAGGAAAACTTGTCTCTGCCTTCAGGGAGCTTACAGTCTAATGCAGAAGAAAACATTAAAGGGAACCGAGGTGGGAGGGAAGAGAGGACCCTTTGGGTCTGGGGTGAAGAGAATGGAGAAGGAGGGTAGCAAAGTCTGGGAGTGAAGGATGGCTGCCCCAAAGGAGGCTGCTGTTGGAATTCACCAATGGGGGCTGAGCATCTCTTGGGCAGAGGGAGAAGACAAATGGAACATGGTGGCCAAGTCTGGAGAGAGGCATCTACTAAGTGCCAACTACAATGCCAGGGACTAGAGATGGGAAAACCAAATGAAATGGCCCCTGACCTTAATAGATTGCATTGTATCAGGGGAAATCTACACCTCTGTAAGTACAAGAAGCAATAATATGGCATAAATCTGAAGAAGTTTAGGAGGGAGGACAGACCCTCCTATTTGGAGGAATCAGGAAAGGCCTCTTGTAAAAGCTAGTACTTGAGGTGAGTCTTGAAGGAGACCAGGAATTCTAAGAGATAGTAATGAAGAGGGAGTGCATTTCAGGTATGAGGCACAGCCAGTGCAAAGGTGTGGGGGCTAGAGATAGAGTGTTGTATAGGAGGAAAGCAAATCTATTCATAATGAGACTGGAAAGATAACTGGAGACCAGGTTGTCTAGGGCTTTAAAAACCAGAGTAGTCAACAAAATCCAGCAGGGAGAGAGAGAAAGAGAAATGCCATCTAAAATACTACAAAAAGTAAAGAAATACTTCGAAATTTACTTACTAAGACACATCTAGGAAATATATGAATACAGTTACAGAAATAAAGATGCATCTCCAGAGAATTGGAGGAATATTAATTTTTTCAGGGCAGTTATGGGGTGCAGTGGATAAGGTGCTGGACCTGAAGTCAGGAAGATTCATTTCCACGAGTTCAAATCCAGCCTCAGGCACTTCCTTAGTTGTGCGATCCCGGGCATGTCGATTCACCCTGTTTGCCTCAGTCTCCTCATCTGTAATATGAGCTGGAGAAGGAAATGACGAACCACTCCAGTAACTTTGCCCAGAAAACCCCAAATGGAGTCATGAGGAGTCAGACATGATTGAAATAACTGAAAATTATTTCTCATAGGTAGGTCATCCAATATAAAGTAATAAAAATAGCAATGGTGTTTACATCAGTTTATTTATTTAGTATCATGCCAATTAAACTACCAAAGGATTCTTTTATAGAGTCAGAAAAAATTATAATTTATCTAGAGGAACAAAAGGTCAAGAATCTCAAGGGAAATAATGAAAAAGTGGGAAGGAATTAGGGTCCTAGCAATAGGAGATCTCATGTTATCCCATACAGCAGCAATCTTCCCAACTGTTGGGTACTGGTTTAAAAATTGGTCAGTGGAACAGATTAGGTACAAGATATGGAAGGAAAGGAATATAGTATCTAATGCTCAAAACCTTCCAAACCTCAGCTAACTAGGATAAGAATTCAGTATTGGGGGAAAAAATCTTATGGGAAAACTGGAAGGTGGTTTGGTAAAAATTAGGTTTGAGCCAATATCCCACACCAAATACCAGGGTAAATCCCAAATAGATAGATATATGACTTAAATATAAAATCTCACATCATGTTCAAGTTAGAGGAACAAGAAAGAAATTAACTTTTGAATTGGTAGATAGGAGAAGGATTCATCACCATACAAGGTATAGAGAGAATCACAGAAGATAAAATGGGCAATCTTGATTACATAAAACTATTAAGCTCTTGCACAAATAAAACCAAGGCAGCTAAAATTAGAAGGGATACATTTAATTTGGGACAATTTTTGCTAGCAAGTTTTTTCTAATAGAGGTCTTATTTTCTATATACAAGGAATGTTTTCAGATTTTTAAGAATAGGAGCCATTCTCCAATTGGTAAATGGTCAAAGGCTATAAACAAGCAGTTTTGAAAGGAAGAAATCCAAGCTATCAACACTGATATGAAAGAAAAAACTCTTCTAAATCATTTATAATTTGAGAAAAGTAACTTTTTAAAAACTCTGAGGTTCTACCTCACATCTATCCCATTGGCAAAGTTGACAGAAATGATGACTGTTGGAAGGACAAATGATGCCCATACTGATGTATTGTTGGTGGAATTGAGAACTGGTCCAGCAATTCTGAAAAGCAATTTGGAATTACGCTCAAAAAGTCACTAAACAGGGCATATCTTAACTGAACAATACTTCTACAAGGCCATGAAGAAATGGAAAAAAGAGGAAAAGGTCCCCCATCTCCAATATAGCAGCTCTTCTGTAGAGGCAAAGAACTGGAAACTAAGGGGAGATGGGCTGGAAGCATCCAGCAAGTGGGAAGTGGCTGAATGAATTGTGATATATGAATTAATGGAACACTTTTGTGCCATAAGAAATGCTGAAAGGGTTGGTTTCAGAGAAATTTGGGAAGACTTATATGCGCTGATGCAAAATGATGTAAGCAGAAACATAGGTACAAATTATATAAAAATGACAACATTGTAAAGACAAACAGCTTTGAAAGACTTCGGGCACTTCGATGAATGCAATGACCCACCATGATTCCAAGGGACCAGTGATAATGCATGCGCAACTTGGGACAGATGTAGAACAGGACAGCTGCATGCACTTAACAGCTTCTAGCTGACCTAAGACTTTTGGTACACTCTGTATTTTGGACGTGGCTGAAGTAAGGATTTGTTTTACTTGCCTATGCATATTTATTAGAAAGCTTTTGATTTCTTTTTCATGGTCGGGGTCGAGGTGGAAGGGAAAGTGGATACTTTTAATTTAAAAATGTTTAAATAACAAAACGGGAATTTATGTTTGTTCTTACAGGCATCTCAGGGTCACTGGAGTTTATTGGGAAGAGTGACATGATCAGACCTACCTTTTGGCAGCTAAGTAGAGGCTGGATTGCAATGGGGGAGAGAGAGAGACTGGAGGCCGGGAGGCCATTCGGGAGGTTGTAAACGACCAGGTGAGAAGTGACAAGATCCTGAGCTGGGATGGTGACTGGAGGACTGGAGATCATCCAGACTCGGTCTCGAGGCTCCTCGGAGCTCCATTCAGTCGAGAGTTTAAGCAATTTGCCCAAGGACGTACAGGCGAGGATCCCTTCTTTCGCTACTCTGCCCTCGGGCTGAGTAAGGAACAATGCTAGGTTCTAAAATACAGTCTACTGCTTCTCCTTCCCATCTCCCTGAATCTTATTAGACTGAAGCTGATGTTCGTCCTTTGTTTTTGAAGAGGACCAATGTCATCATGAGGTGATGTCTTGTGCGTGAACTGGCTTTCAGTGAGCCAGAGCCGGGCAAAGCCGTCAACTTCGCCTTCTCTTCCAGACTCAGCGAAGTCCAGCTGCCGCACAAAAGTCAGGAGGGCAGAAGCTAGAGCCTCGGGGGTGGTGTGGGGTGGGGTGTGTGTGTGTGTGTGTGTGTGTGTGTGTGTGTGGCCAGGTGGAGGTAGAGGATAGATCTGGTCACCTGAACATATGCTGGGAAAGAGAACTCTTGGGGTTAGCAATTCAGCACAAGCAGCATTTATTACCAGCCTTCTACAAGGCTCATATCGTGGTTGGCAGTGGGGTTACAAAGACGTTTTTTAATGGCCCCAGGGAGCTGGAATGGGGGTAGTGGATATGACTAGATCGCAGATCAGTGTAATATAAAATACCACATGATGGGGACCCGGTAGTGATCAAGACAAAATGTTCAAGAAACACTTAGGCAGGAAGAGAGCCCTTTCAACCAGGGTAGATCAGAGAAGGCTTCTTAGAGGAGGTGGCTTCAAAACTGAGCCTTGAAGCCTTAAAGGGCAGAGACCAGGAAAAAGCTAATTCCAGGTGAAGGGGGAAGCCCTGTTCAAGTGCAAGAAGACCAGAAACATCTGGGAGTTCAATGTGGACCACACAGAAGACAAGTAGGGAAGACCAGGTTACAGATGGAAGGCCTTAAATATTTAAAGGATGAAGAACGTTTTTCCTGGAGCAAGAAGAAGCCAGCATCACCACAGGTTGTGAAGCAGAGGGTGACAGTCAGAAAGGTGGTGTAGGAAAGTCCCTTCCACAGCCACTCAAAAGAGGAAAAGGCGGGCTTTTCCTTTTCCTTTGAATCCCAGCTCCTCTCATTGGCTCCAGAAACTTGCCCTGCATCTATCTCTCTAATTTGCAATCTCTTCTTCTTTATTGGTTCTTTCCTCATCACCTACAAATATGCACAGTCCTCCTCCCTTCCTTAATAAGCCTTCATTTGAATCTATCAGTCCCTGGAAGCTAGCAAATACCTCTTTCCTTTCTTTCTTTCTTTCTTTCTTTTTTTTTTTTTTTACCTCTTTCCTTTCATAGCCAAGTTCCTAGAAAAAGCCATCTACATTTGTTGCCTCTACTTTCCTATGAAATTTGGCTTCCAATCACTTCTTTTTAAATAACATTTTATATTTTCCAATTACACATAAAAACAATTTTTAACAGTCATGTGTTGTTTTTTTTAAGTGTTGAGTTCCAAATTCTATCCCTCCTCCTCCCTGAGACAGTAAGCAATCTGATATAGACTATACATGTGCAATCATGTAAAACCTATTTCTATATTAGTCATTTTGTAGAAGAAAATTTGAACTCCCCCCCCAAGAAAGTGAGAAATAGTACGCTTTGGTCTGTATTCTGACTCCATCAGTTCTTTCTCTGGAGGTGGATAGCATTTTTCATCATGAGTCCTCTGAGACTGTCTTGGATTATTGTGTTGCTGAGAACAGCTAAGTCAATTATTATCTACAATATTCTACTCACTTCATTCTGCATCAGTTCATGTAAATCTTTCCAGGGTTTTTCTGAAATCATCTTCTCTTATAGCACAATAGTATTCCATTACATTCATACACCACAACTTGTTCAGTCATTCCTCAACTGATGGGCAACCCCTTGATTTACAATTTGTAAGCCACCACAAAAAAGAACTGCTACAAATATTTTTGTACAAATAGGTTCTTTTCCCATTTTATTTTATTATTTTATTTTATTTTTGTTTTTTGGAGGGCAGTTGGGGTTAAGTGACTTGCCCAAGGTCACACAGCTAGTTTTTGTGTTAAGTGTCTGAGGCTGGATTTGAACTCAGGTCCTCCTGACTCCAGGGCCAGTGTTTTACTGTGCCACATAGCCGCCCCCCTCCCATTTTATTTTTTAAATCTCTTTTGGATACAGAACTAGCAGTTGTATTGCTAGATCAAAGGGTATGCACAGTTTTATAGCCCTTTGGGTATAGTTCCAAACTGTTCTCCAGAATGATTGGATCAGTTCACAACTCTACCAACAATGCATCAGTGTCCTAGTTTTCCCATGCTCCCTCAAACATTCCAATCATTTCTAATCATTCAACTGAAATTACTCACTCCATGGTTCCCATTGATCTATTAATGGCCAAATCTTCTTTCTTCTCCTCTCCTCTCCTTTCCTGTCTTCCTCTTCTCTCATTCTTCCCTCCTCCTTTCTCCTCTCTTTTTATTACCTCTCTTGGTGATCTCATCAGTTCTCAAGAATTCATTCTTAAGCAGATGACTCTTAAGTGCCTACATCCAGCCCTAGTCTCTCTCCTGAACTCCAAATGGATGTAACAAAGCCATCTCAAAATCAACCTTTCCAAAACAGAATACACGACCTTCCCCTACCAGACCACCTCTCTTACTAATTCCCTCTTTCTTTTTTAGGGCACCTCTCTAATCCTAGTTATCCATGGGAGTGAATGAGAAAACCATTCAATAAGTGCTTACTTGAAGCTAAATGTTAGAGCTACAAATACAAAAAGCAAGGCAGTTCCTGCCCTTAAAGAGCTTCCATTCTAACGATGGAGGACAACACAAAAAAGAGGAAGGACAGAGAGAGTACATGAAGAGTATGGGTGGCTTCATCCTTCTCCTTTACCTCCCACATTCAATTACTTGCCAAGTCTTGGTCTTTATCTTCCACATCTTTCACTTCCATCTCCTTTTATCTAGTCCCACGGCCCTGACCTGCTTCTTCCGAGAGCCTCCTTCTTGGCCTCCCAGCCTCCAGCCTCCTCCCTCTACAATTCATGCTTCAGATATTGATTCTAGAGTCAGAGGGCCAAGGTTCCGGCTGTACCTCTGACCCTTATTACCTGTGTGACTTTGGGCACATTATTTAATGTCCCTGGGTCTCAGATTCCTCACCTATAAAATGAAGGGGCTGGACCAGCCATGGCCTCTGATCCTGTGATATTCTCAAAAGCCAGTTCTGATCATGTCACTCCTTTCCTTAAGGAGCCTCCAGAGGTGTTTTCCCTCGTCTCTAGCATCAAATGCTTGGCATGGAAAGATCTTCACTACATGGCTCTGACCTACATTTTAGACTTATATTTTATTGTCTTTCCCCCTATTCTAGGCTTCAGTCAAACCTATTTTCTTTATTCTATGTTCCATTAGACTATAATTCCCTTGAGGGCAGGGCCGATCTTTCGATTCCATTTGTATGCCCAGAGCTCAGCATAATGCCTGGCGCGTAGTGGTTGGTCAGTCATTGTTCAGTCGTATCTGCCTCTTCTTCACTCCACTTGGGGTTTTCTTGGCAAAGATATGGGAGTGGTTCACCGGTTCCTTCTCCAGCTCATTTTACAGATGAGGAAACTGAGGCAAACAGGGTTAAGACAGCTAGTGAGCATCTGAGGCAGGATTTGGACTTACTTTTTGACTCTAGGCTCAGCATTCCATCCACTGTACCACCTAGCTGCCCAGTAGGCACTTAATGAAGGTTTATTGATTGATTGATTCCATATACAGCTTTTCATCTCCCATCTCCCTGCCTTTGCTCAGTCTGTCCCTGATGCCTAGAAAGCATTCTGTCTTCTCTTCTACCCACTCGAATGCTTGGCTTCAGGGTT
This sequence comes from Pseudocheirus occidentalis, assembly GCA_028646575.1. Classification (NCBI taxonomy): domain Eukaryota; kingdom Metazoa; phylum Chordata; class Mammalia; order Diprotodontia; family Pseudocheiridae; genus Pseudocheirus; species Pseudocheirus occidentalis. Next base: position 185,240,456 of record CM053601.1, on the reverse strand, counting down.
CAGCCCCAGCACTCCCTCCTACCTGAGGTGTTTCCTGACCCCCTCTGCTGCTAGTTCCTCCCTGCCCCCAAATTACCTCATATGTAACTTGCACCTGCATACACCATCTACCCCCTCCCACCCGCACCCCTAGGAGAATGAAAATTCCTTGGGAGCAAGGCTGTTTCCTTTTTGTTTTTGCATCCCAAGCTGCCGGTGCAGTTCTTAGTATATACTGGTAGATTGAATGCTTGGAACCAAACCATGAAGGGTCTTAAGTGACAGGCTGATGACTTTTTTGTTTTATCCTGTAAGCAATGGGAAACCTGAATAACTCAAGCTTATTGAGTAAAGGAGTCATGTGGTCTGACTTGATGCCTAAGGAAGGCTATTTTGGCAGCTGCATGGAGATGGATTATAGAGGGGAGAGGATGGAGATGGGCAGGTCAGTTAGGAGTCTATTGCAATTGTGCAGACAGGAGGTGATGAGAGCTGTGTGAGCCGGGAGAAGTGGGTGGATGGGAGGCATGTTGTGGAGGCCAGAACATGACGAGTTGGCGAATGACTAGATGTTTGAGGGCAAGGGAAGATGCAAGGGAGACGCTAAAATTGTAAGCTCAGTCAACTGGGAATATGGCAGTACCATCCACAGAAGTGGATATATTTAGAGGAGAACTAGGTTTGAGGGATGTTGGGGGTGGAGGAGAGATATGGTGAGGTCTGTTTTAGACATGTGTCTGAGATGCCAGTGGAGAATCCAGATGAAGATATCCTGGCCACCAGGACAGGAGCTCAGGAAAGAGACTCAGGCTGGATTTATAGACGTGGGAATCATCCGTGTAGAGGTGATGAGTGGACCAATGGGACTTGATAAGATCATCAAGGAAGGGGAGGGAGGGAGAGAGAGAGACTGACAGAAAGACAGAGAGACAGAGGAGACAGACAGACAGAGACAGATAGAGACAGGGAGAGAGTGCATAAAGAAGAAAAAAGAGACCAGGACAGAGTCTTGAAGCATATGCACAATGAGGGGATGGAAGGAGATGATGATGAACAAGAAAGTAAGACTGGGTAGGAGGAGAACCAGAAAAGAACAGAGACTAAGGGAGGAGAGGTTATCCCAGAAGAAGAGGTGGTCAGCCCTGTAGAAAGTAGGGAATTTAAGGATGATGACTGAAAATAGGTTATTGACTATCACAATTAAGAGTTCACTGGTGACTATAGGCACAAAATGAGACATACATTTTCAGACCAGATCAATGTAATACAAATCTGTTTTGCTTGACTCTACTCACTTGTTATAGGAGAGGGCTTTTATTAGGTGAGTTGGGGGTAGTAGTAGTGATGCGAGAAAAAAAGATGAAAAAAATCAATGAAACATAAAAGAAATATAAAAAGAAACATAAAAGAAATGAAACAGAAATACATAAAAGGAAGTTCAGAAGGACATGAAGAGAAGGGCAGCATTGGTACTATCATGTTCAAGTTGAAAATAGAAAACACTGTGTGATGCTTTCTTTAAAAACAGCCACAAGTTATAAATGGTAGATTCTTGGTTTCATAAGTGATCCATTTTTTTTACCCTTCAAAAAAAAATACGGAAATGTTCATGTTTGTTGTTGACTATAAAGTTTGTAATACAAATTTTTTTTATAAGGGAGAGATCACTGGCAACCTTTGCAAGAGGAGTTACTGGAGGTAGGGCAAGAAACTAGCCTGCAAAGCACTGAAAAAGTAACTGATGGTGAGGAAGGAGAGGCAGCAAGGATAAAGATCTCTTTCAAAGAACTTAACACTAAAAGAAAGGACTTGAAGCCCCTTGAGCCTGCATGCAGAAGGCTTGTGATCTCCAATGTCCTGCTCTGATGTATACTCATGCTTGCTCACTTAGTCTAAGGGGGTAGCAGGGCCAAAGGGAACTGTTTTGAGGATAGAGGAGACCTAAGGGCGTTTGCAGGTAACTGGAAAGGAGTCAAGAGATAGGACAGGAAAGAGAAAGAGAGAGAGAGGAGAGAGAGAGAGTAAGAGAGAGGGGAGAGGAGAGAGAAGAGAGGAGTGAGGAGTGAGGAGAGAGGAGAGAGAGAGAAATGATTGGTGGAACAAGCTTCCCAAGATGATAGAAGGGGATGTGAATGACATGAGTAGCGGGATTAGCCTCAGTGAGAGAAAAGGTCATCTAATCTTTTGAAAGTAGGGCGAAGGAGGAAAGGATGGATAAAAATGGAGAGTAGGGGAGATGAGAGAGTTGACAGGCAGGCTCCATTTCAGTAAAGTAAATGGTGAGATCATTCACTGAAGGAGAGGGGAGCCGCAAATGGGCAAAGACAACAAAAGATGGAAATAGTTGGTGCTAGAGAAGCTGCAGATAAATGGGCATACTGATAGACTGGTGGTGGAGCCATGAATTGGTCCAACCATTCTGGAAAGCATTTGGGAATTATGCTAAGAAAGTGACAAAAAATTTGTGCAGCCTTTGACCTCAAGATGATGTTGCTTGGCACATACCCCAGAGGAGGTCAAAGATGAAAAAAAAAGGTCCCATATACAGCAAATTATTCATGTCATCACTTTGTGTGGTAACAAAGAACTGAAAAAATGAGATGCCCATTGTTTGGGGAATGGCTAAACAAAGTGCAGAGCATGAATGTAATTAAATATCATTTCAATATTTCCATGAAGAATGTGAAGAATCAGAAAAGCATGGGAGCACTTACTTATATGAACTGATAGAAACATCCACAGAACCAGGAAAACAGCCCACATAATGATGAAAATGGCAGAAACAGAAAGGCCCCCAAACCATTGATTATAATGACCAGCTTGGTCCAGGTGAAGATGTACCTTCTTGCCCTTTGTTGAAGAAATGGGCCATAGGGGAATGGAACTGTGCATGCACTGCTCCACCCAGTAGATGTGTGGCCCAGTTTTGTCTAATTGTTCTCTCTCTGTCTCTCCCTCTCTCTGTCTCTCCCTGTCTCTCTGTCTCTGTCTCTTCCATCTCCCTCCTTCCCTCCCCACCCTCTTCATCTCTTCATGTATATTTTTCTCTGTCTCTCTGTCTCTGTCTCTCTCTCCCTCTCTCTCTCTCTCTCTCTCCTTCTCTGGAGAGGTGATGGAGGTGATGCAGACAGAAAAAGCAATTACTTTTTTTTTAACCAAAGAAAGAAAAGCAACTAAAAGTCGAGTTGGGGGCTGGAAAGGAGGAGCAGCTTCTTCTCCATGAGGCTGGTGACAGTCAGAGATGGGATTAAAGGATTGCTACATCGCAGTGGAGGCCCAGTTGAGTTAGATAAGAGGAATTTCTGTCGGCTCCAGTCTGCATGGCTTCTCAGTGCCCTCTGGCAGCTGGGGAACAGGATGGGAAGAGGCAGATGATGAGGGTTACTGAGAGCTGAGGGCTAGCAGGGGGTAAACAGGGGAAGGACAAAGGGACAAAGTGCATAGTTGAACTGGTTAACTTTGAGTTAAGACTCTAGAGAGAGGTCAGAGAAGTGGGAGTGCTGGCCTGGGGGGAAAGGAAGGGATTATACTATCATAGGTGGGCTTAGCTTGAGTTCCATGGACACTCAAGGCATCTGTGACTAGATTTCAGGAGGTCTGTGACCTTGGATGGGAAAAAAAACCACATCTGTCTTTTCACTAATCACTAACTGAAATATAGTATTTCCTTCCATTATGATGTTAAAATATAGCATTTCCTTCCATTATGATTTTTTAAAAACATTTTTCAGAGCAGTCTATAGTCTTCATCAGAAGGCTGGAGAGATCCATGATGCAAAAACTCAAGGACTCTGAGGCTAGAGGAGGTTGGATTGAGGAGGGGAAGGATTTGGGGGACAGTGGGGCATGGGAAGAGGTGGAGGAAGAGAGATCGTGATGAAGAAGGCTGGATTTCTGGGTAAAGATTTGGAGATCATACAGTTGTAGGGACATAGAAAGGTGGAGGTATGACTGTGTTGGTGGGCAGTTGAGGTAGGGAGACACTCAGAGCAGTCCAGGAGCTTTAGGCACTGAAAGGACCAAGTGTTCAAAGGGTCATCAGCATGGCAACTGGAATTGCCGGGGATGAGATTGGGGTTTCCAGTGAAGAAGACTGTGAACCGAGAATATAATAGGTGCTTAATAAATACTTGTTGCATGGAATGGAATTGAATCAAATACTGAATTTATTGAGAATGGGTGACTTAATGAAAATTCACTTATTAAACACTAAAGTGCCAAGCAGGACGCTAGGCGCTGGGGTCACGTGAAATGGACTGTCTCTGTGATCAAGGAGATCACACTCTTAACAGGGAGAAATACCAGGGAGGGAGGGAGCTAAGGAAGGAAGGAGAATGACCAGGAGCCTGGTGAAGCACAGCAACAGAGACCCGGACGGGGGCACCCAGACCTAGGAAGCCAATGCAAGGGAGGAGAGTTTGCTGAGTCACAATGGCAGGGGCAGAGGTGGAGATGAAGGGGGAAGGAGTGCAGGAAGAATGGGGAATGGAGAATGAAACACAGAACAACACCTCATTGTTGGCAAGGGATGTAATGTCTTCAAGAGAAGACATGACTAACGTGGAATTATGCTTTGCATGACTGCACATGTATAACTGATATCAAATTGCTTGCCTTCTCAATGAGGCGGAGAGGGGAAGGAGGGAGGGAAAGAATTTGGGACTCAAAATTTTTTTAAAATAAATATTAAAAATTGTTTTTCTATTTATTTGGGGGGAAATAGTATTTTTTTAAAAAAGAGAAAGGCAAGTTACATTGAATGCCAAAATAGAGGAGGGGGATGAGCAGAAAGGGTTTAGGTGAAGGGAAGTTTGCTAACAATGTGGGGTGTGTCTGGAGGGGGCACAGTGACACCCAGGACAAGCTGCCCAAGACAGGCCCAAGATAAGCAAGGAGACCAATTGAATCGGAGAGAGGGGGGTGATGCCATAGCCTCAGCCCTTGGGATGTAAGGACCCATGAGAGCAGAGACCACAGGGCACTGTTGGGAAAGGTTTATCACTGCCCCAGGAGGGAGAAGAAAGAGCAGAACCATATTAGAAGAAGCTTACCTGGGACTTCCTATTGTAATAACAGTACTAAGTCATCCAAGCTGTTCTAGCCTCAGTTTCACCATCTGTAAAATAAGAATAATAATATTAACTGTAAAGCACCATATAAATGCTAGCTATTGTTACTGTTGTTGCAATTTAAGAACAGAAAAACCATAAACCCTGCCCTCAGAGTGCTTACGCTCTATCAGAGGAGACAAGAGATAAGCAATTAGGTAGATGCAAGATATACAAAAACGCTGGCTGATTTAGAGCTGGAAGGGTCCGCAGAAGTGAGCTAGCTCAACCCCCATCATCATGCAGAGAGGAAGGTGTGTTCCAGACAGGGAGAGGGAGCTCCCCAAGGTAGTAAAGGCAGGCTTTGAAGACTTGGTCCTCTGACCCCAGAGCCAGTGATCTTTGCCATCATCTCTCACTACCTCTCAGGGGTTGTTGTGATGCCCAAATAAGATAAATGTGAAAGTGGTTCATGAATTATTAAAGAAGCTATAGAAATGCATTTGATAAAAAAAAGAAAAAAAATATTATCATTCTTAAGGGTCTACAAAGCAGAAGTTATTAATGGCACCCCTTCTCCGAGGTCTCCTCCCCCAGGACCTTCCTGGTCACTCTTGTTGGATCCCTCCCATCTTGGCAACCAAATTCAAGAATGCTCCTTCTGCCAGACCCCATCTACAGAGACTCCTTCACACTAGCTATGGCTGGAAGCTTGAAGTTGATTTTATCTCCAAATCTTTCTAGGCTTGCTACTTTTCCCTGCCCAAAGGCTAGCAAATTCCAGCCTCCTGTTTCCCTAATCTCAGTGATTCTGAGCCATCTGTCTGCCCAATTCCACTGCTACTTCTCCCTGGCCTCACTCTCCCTGGCCTCATTCACTCATTTTGCTAGATAGCAGAACTCTCCCTTTCCCTGGCTTCTACTCAGAGTCTAACTAGGGTAGATTAATTGAGGCTGTATCTTAGGGAGTAGAAATTTAGAGGGGTCAAGGGCTGAATGTGTTATATTCCAACAAGAAGAATAGCAAACCCTCATATCAGAGTTGAGAATCCTCCTGAACACCCATGCACCCCAACTCTCACCTGTGGTTCCAAGAAGCTACAGCATGCCCAGCAGGCACACCCCAGTAAGGAATCTCAGCAGATGGTCTAAACCAGGCAATCAACCTTTGAGGGTATGTTAGGGGGATGAGTATTCCAAGTATGTGAAGACTTTCTCCAGGGGAACCTTGGATGAGAATAATTTGTTCCAGTGGTGGAGTGGCTAAAGGAGATGCTGTGGAGGGCTTAGAGTTTGATCAGGAGCCAAAGACGCCAAGGTCATCATTGTATCCAGGATTATCACCTGTCATCTTGACTTTCGTCTGGCCCACTGGACTTTGATGACTCAGGAAGAGAGAGTGAGGCTTTTCAACTCTGCCTCCCTTAAATCCAATTGACATGCAAGTCAAGACATTAACTCATGATGTCATTGGTGCTCTTCAAAAACCAAGGACAAACAACAACATCCCCAGAATTTAGCACAGAGCTTGGCACATGATTTGATGTGATTTGACTCCAGGGTGTTCTAATTTTTTAGAGGGGAAACTGAGTCACAGAGATGTCTTGATTCCTTGTTGGTCCAGGGCTCTGTCCTCTCTGCTTCTGAGAATTTCCCTAAACCCACTGAGGCAGCTCTATCCTGGAAAAGAGATGGAGACTTGGGAACCTGATGGAGGAGAGTGGAGGGGAAAAGAGCAGGTTAGAGTCAAAAGGACCATCTTAGGGACATACACACACCACACACATGCTCACCCCCCCCACTCATTCACACACACACACACACACACACTCACACACCACACACATGCTCATAGCCATTCACACTCGCACCCATTCACACTCACACACACTAACACACATTCACATGCACCACACATACACGCAACACACGCACGCACTCACACACACTCACGGGTCTTTGGCTCTGTCCAGCATCCCTGACTCCTTGGCGTCTGGCAGGTGCAGTACCGGGCTCTGGCCACAAGGGGTCTGTTGTGCTCCATTAAACAGCCCCTCAGTGGTTTGATTCAAGACCGGCAGCTTTCTCCTCTGAGGGACCTGGGCTGGGAGGAGGGGGCAGGAGGTGTCTCACTAATAGGAGGACATACTGACCTAGTATCTCGTGGTGCCGTCTTGTAGGGGACAAAAGATCTGCCCTTCATTCCAAACCCCCACATGACCTTGGACCAGTCCCTTCTCTTCCTTGGATTTAGGTCCTCCATCCTTCTTAGACCAAGGATGGATCCTGTGCAATCTCAGGTTCCCAGAAGCTCCAAATCCTCGAATCTGATGAGAAGCCTTGGACCTGAAGCAGGCCAGGATCCCCTGAGACACTCTGGAGCATGGGGCCCCTTATGGCACAGAATGGCCAAGCCCTTGGGGCCCATGCACCCAAGCCCCTCACTTTACAGAGAAGGAGACTGAGTCACAGGGAGCTAAGGGACTTGCCCAATGACAAATGTAGCACAACGCCCCCATCCCTGTATTTCCCATCCCAAGATGCCAAACCATGAAAAATAAAAAATACTTTTCTGGACCCCTGGGGCTCTATCTGGTAAAGTCTGTGAGCCTTTTCTCAGAATTACATTTGTAAATAATTGAAGAAAATACTCAATTTCAGTTAAAGACTAGTGAAAAGAAAGATATATTTTTTCACATCCAAGTTCACCAACCCCCTGAAATCTATAGAGGTTTGTAGATTCCAGGTACAGAACCCTTACTTTATGACCTCCTTCAAAAAAATCGTTTTAAACTATTGATGAAAGAGGCAGCTAGGTGCCCTGGAGTCAGGAAGACCCGAGCTCAAACCCTGCCTTCAGACACTTTCTAGCTATGGGCACTTTAACCTTACTTTACCTCAGTTTCCTCATCTGTAAAATGAGATTGTTGGTCTCCTTGACCTCCAAGGTCCCTGCTGGGTTTAAATCCATGTCTCTTTTTTTCTTACATAAGCTATGCCCTTCTCCCTTCTGCCCTCCAGGCGAACCTCCCCTTGTAACAAATGAAAATGGCAAATAAGCAAAACCAATAGTCTCATCAGGTCTATCAGACTTTCTTCGCCTCTACTTCCTCATCAAAAAAAAAAAAAGTCTTCCATGATTACATTTCACTAATCCTCTGTGTCTCTGATAATAAGCGTTCTGGAGCCATCACGGCATTAGATAGAGCAAAGCCCATGTTTTCTATATCCTCTGGCTGCAAAGTGATCACTAGACTGACATGCTGAATAAAATATTGAGGAGAGATTCTTCCTCCAGGTGGCTGATCACCAGAGGGCACTTCCTCATCTTTCCTCCAAAGTCAAAATTGGTCGTTAGCAATTACAGGACTCTCAGTTGGAGGATATTGGGTTTTTTTGTTTGCACTATGAGGTCTTGTATATAGGAAATCACTTGGAAAACTTCAAAGTCTATGATATCAATGCTTGATGAGGATGGGATGTCCCTTGTTCTGCTTATTTCATTCTGCATCAGTTCATACAGATCTTAACATGTTTCTCTGAATCCCTCCTATTTATTGTTTCTTACGGAGCATGTGATAATTGTGATTTTTGAAACTTGTTTGAAGTTGTAATTATAAACGACAGGATCTCAATATGGAGTCACTTAGATTACGTGGTCCTAATGACTATAAACATATAAACAGTGACAGACAGCTTGTACTTCACCACTGTCCTGACTCATTCAGATCCTGTGTCAAGCTTATAAACACTCAAGTCTCCGGACTGGATGAGTGCCACTCCCCACCTGCTGACTACATTGGCTGCATCAATACCCATTTCTTGGGTCCCATTATCAACTTGAACTCTGGATGAGTGCCACTCCCCACCTGCTGACTACATTGGCTGCATCAATACCCATTTCTTGGGTCCCATTATCAACTTGAACTCTTTCCAATTTCTGGTCTCAATTAGAAAACTCACCTTCTCAAGCCTAGTATGGATATAAACCCCCCCCCACACACACACATCTGGGCCTAATTAGGAATGCTTCTTCCCACATCTGGCTGATTAATAGCAGGGGAGGGCCCCTTCCC
>CM053601.1:185211541-185231253 GCA_028646575.1 Pseudocheirus occidentalis | reverse complement strand
CCGCTTGCTGTGCCACATAATAATAAAACTCATGCTTGCAGCTGCTTCCCAAGTATCATTGCCTTTAGATCCTTGAACCCGGGTTATCGCTCTCACCCAAAAAATGAGGCCAAATGAAGCAGATCAATAATATTTCTTTCCCAAGGATATCCATTCTTATTTTTCAGCCTTTAAAAGGACTTATTTTAGGCAGATTCTTGGACTGGCAGATGGCTCACATCCATCGGTTCCTTCTTGGTTAGTAGCTGTCTCATCCCGATGCATTTTCATTCATTTTCCCAATTGGAACTTGGGCTCCTCCAGCAATGTGAACAAACACGTTGTTGAAGAAGGCAAATCACCCAGTAAGTCTCCTCTCCATCTTTTCCATCGCTGTCTGGAATGAGTTTATTAACGACTTTTTTCAAATCATGTGTCTCCACCTGTGGGCTGTAATTTTAGCATCTTCTTACAAATTTGATGGACTTGGTGATGGGTATAAGACATCATCAGAGCAAGGAAGCAGCAATAGTTTTGACATCAGTATGAGCTTTAGTCATGGTCTCTCTTTTTTTTTAAATCAGGGAACACATCTTGTCCCAGGTAAGTTCTGTTCCACAGAAATCAGTCAAACCATTTTTGACCCTGGACATTTTTCAGTAATCAACTTTAGTTTATGAAAACAACTGTATCATCCTGCACACAGACCTGAAAGACCATCAGAGACAATTTTCATGTTTAAATCCTTGTGACCAGGGTCTTACCAATATTGTGAATATTGAACCCAGCCGCTGATTTAACACCATACCACTCCTTCAAAAATGTATCAATTTGGTTGTAGAATGGTGGGCACATGAATGCATCGAATGGAGATGTGAATTGGTCTGAACATTCTGGAAAACAATTTGAAATTATATTGAGATGGTGACTAAAACATCCATGCCTTTTGACCTAGCCTCTAGCTAGGCATATATCCCTAAGGAGGTCATTGATTAAAAAGAAAGGCCTCATGTATAACAAAATGTTTATAACAGCACTTTTTATGAGACCAAAGAATTGGAAGCAAAGTAGAGTCCCATCTGTTGGGAAATGGCTAACCAGGTTGTGGTACATGGATGTAATGTAAGAAATGATGAGTATTATGCACTGAGAAATGCAGAAAGATAGGAACTAATGAGAAGACAGTATAAGTAGCAGGGCCATAGAATGACTACTGATGTCAGTGGAAACAAGAGGACAATTGAAACTAGGTGTTCTGAAGTGATAATAACTACACAGGGTCCCAAAGGAGAGATGGAATTCTGGGAGAATCCTCTCTAGAAGAAGAACGTTCTCCAAGTGCATGCTGATCATTGTAATGACCGATCTTGACTTGGGAGAAGAGATGAGGAAGTGCTCAGGTTATCATGGAGCTGACTGGCCACCTGGAAGAGGGCTCTCTCCCCCGCTCTCAGAGAGGCAGAAGGCTAAGGGGATGGAGTATTTATTTGCACGTCATACCAGACTCTTTCCCCTTCTTTTTAATTCTTTGCTCTAGAGGTGGATCTCAGAGAGAGAAAGATACATTAGAAATGTAGATGATGGAAAAATAGAAGTTATCAATAAAAACTTAGTCTAGGAAAGGAAAATGGATCAACCACATTTTTCTTGGCTCTTTCTAAAAACTGCCTTGAGTCAGTTGATTATTCTTGCCAACCGCCATGATGCCTCCTAGAAAGCCAAGGAGCTATGAAAATATTTCATTACATTCATACAACACAACTTATTTAGACATTCGGCACAAAGGCTAAAAATACAGCAAATGAAATAGTGCCAATGGCAGAGCAATGGAGAAGGGGGGCTGGGAAGGGGTGTTAAGACCCTCTAGGAAAGTGAGTTTTGCCTCTGGCATGCTCATTGTGAGACCTTTGTCCAGGGACCACCAGTAAATGGGCATACTGGGTCGCTTGGATCTCGATCATCTCTGACTTGAGTTCAAATCTTGCCTCAGACAGGTACTAGCTGTGTCACCCTGGGCAAGTCACTTAGCTTCTGCCTACTTCAATTTGTTCACCTATAAAATGTGGCCTCTCTCCCAGGCTTGTTGTGAGGATCAAATGACATAATACATTGTAAACCATAAATCGTTAACAAATGTAAGCTAACACTATTATCATAATTATATAACATTGCTTTTATTAATCTATAATATAACAATTATTCTATGAAACCAGGAAATACATTTGCAGCAATAACGAAGGACAGCTCATGGGTTCTCCTTAGAGAGGCAAAGAAAATGTCTGGTAGAGAGAGTCTTATCCTGAATTTAAAGACAGAAAGAGCCTGGAATTCTTGGTCACTCTGCATTGTGGTCTTCGTGCTAACCTTCTGTAAAGTTACTCCTTTAAAGATAATGGAAGCTTATGTGCTAACATCTGTCTATTTTAAAGGATGAAGAGGCAGAGAAATCCTACAAAGAACTTGATAGAACTCATCCTAATTAAGGCACTCTATGCATTTGAATAATCTCTGAATTCAGCGAGCATAGGGGAAGATGAAAATAATATGTGCTTAACAGTGTAGTTCCTAAGTAAGGAATGGGAGAGGCTCATCAACTGAGTTGAGGTCTCATGCCTCTGATATCTGGAAATGGCGAATGTGCCCCTGTCCCCCCAAAGGAAATGGGCTCCATTTTAATGGACAGGAAACAACTGATAACTGATAAGAGGTTAGTTCCAAATCAGCGGTCTGTGTTCAGTTAGACCACTGGCTTGTCAGAGCACAGATGAATATCAGCTTTAAATTAGAAGAAAGAAAAGGTCATTTGGTGCCTGACGTGGTGTAGCGGATAGAGCCCCACTCTTAGAGTCAAGGAGACCCCGTGAATCCCGCCTTAGGAACTTACCAGTTATGTGCCCTTGGATAAGTCCGTGAAGCATCTTCAGCCTCAGTTTCTCCATATGAATAAAGTATGAGGATAATGATAGAACCTACTTCACAGAAATGTTCTGAGGATCAAATGAGATGCAACCCTAAAACCCAAGTGCTATCTATTAGTATTAATTAACTTTGCTGTTGATGCTGAGAAAGTGGGAAATCGATCAAAGAAAAGACATCTACATAAGTCATCAGTACTTCCTAGGGGAGCTTAACTGATGTTTATCAATGGCCATAATGAGCAAACCAAAAGATCTCAGAAATGGCCAAGAAAACCAGCAAATTTGCTACAAGGGAAGGAGGTTGTTGGGTTTGTTGGTTATTTTTTGGAGGGGGAGAGGGGAGGAGTGTGTGTGTGTGTGAGTGTGAGAGAGAGAGAGAGAGGGGGGGGGTGGTGGGAAGAGAGAGGGAGGGAAGAGCGAGAGCGGGAGGAGCAGTTGCAGTGATGCCTTTTACCTCCTGGCAGAAAGTTGGCAGGACCAAAGCTTCAGAAGAAGACTTGTGGATTTCATTTGTTTGCCTGGACTTGTTGTTTCAAAGGAGTATTTGTGGGTGGGGATGGGGGTAGGAAAGAGGGGTCAGTGGTTAATGATCATAATGGAGGGGGGGAGTGTCAATAAAACATGTTAAAATATACAAAAGAAGACAACAAAAAGTTCACAAAGGGACAAAACTGAACAGGCTCAGGTTGAACGGTCGCTTTAAACACCCAACTACATAACACACATTTCTCACCTTTTTCTGTTCTTTCTTGAATACTGAAATGTCCACATTTCTTGACAATTAAGTCCGTTTTTATTTTTAGGAAAAAAACTCCCTAAACTTAGAAAAACAAAGAAGCTCGGGTAGAGGCCCGCCTAAGTGAGACAGTCCCAGGGGTGTTTGTGAATGTGGCCGTAAGGCAAACAAACAGAAGAAAAATGGAAAAGATCTGTCGAAATTTCTGCAGCAAACTCTTCTCTCTGCCAGTGACAGTGGGGGCCGTGATATTTTGACGGGATCATCAGAGTCCCCAATGGGTTGCATGAGGAAACAGAAATAATACTAAAGAAAGGAGCATAGAAAGAGCAGTGGGCAATAGTCCTAGCCCTCCCACCCACCCTTGGGGCCTGGAGGAGTGGAGGGTGTTAGGTAAGCCATAACATATTTTCAAGGCGGGGAGGATCCCAAAGGCTGAAAGGGAAATCCTGGGCATTATTCACAAATCAAGATGCCAGCACCTCTTCAGAACTCCTCACTCTCAGATGACTTCCCTGTTTCCACAAAGTCTTCATTAGCATCACAGATATGCAAGTTGAAGGTCTGAGTCATCCAGGGGAGTGGAGAGAAGGCCAGACAGAAGGCCTAAGTAGGCGGCAAGCCGAGACAAAGAAGGAGAAGCAGCTTAACAGGGGTATTTAGAGAAAAAGAGGACCGGCTGGTCATATAACAAAGTCAGGGCATAACTTGATGGACCGCTGATGGACTCCACTGATATCCATGCACCATCAATAGATTTAGAGGCAGCTTGGTGGCTTATTGTATAGAGCGCTGGGCCTGGAGTCAGGAAGATCTGAGTTCAAATCTGACCTCGGGTACTTACTAGCTGGATGATCCTGAAAAAAATCCCAACCTACCCCAGCCTTAGTCGCCTTTTCCACAAAATGGGGATAACTCGGTTCAGCGGGTTATGCAAGGAGCAGATGAGATGACAGATATAAAGTGCTTTGCAAACCTTAACTATAATGTGAGCTATCAGAAAAGGCCCCTAATATGACAGCGCAGAATTGGGGGTGGGGGGAAGGACAGCTGGGTGGTGCAGTGGTTAGAGCACCAAGCCAGGAGTCAGAAAGACTCATTTTCATAAATTCAAATCTGGCCTCAGATGCTGTGTGACCCTGGGCAAGTCACTTACCTCTATTTGACTCTGTTTCCTCATTTGTAAAATGAACTGGAGAAGGAAACGGTCAATCACTCCAGTATCTCTGCCAAGAAAACCCCAGGTAGAGTCGTGAAGAATCGGACAGGACTGAAAGCAGACTTGACAGTGATGGAATGGGGGAGTGGATTGAGTGCTTGGCTCACTCTGGAGTCAGGCATTCATCCCCTGGCTTATGACCCCAGCTGGGCACCTTATTCCCGCAGGCCTCAGTTTACTTATCTATAAAACTGAGGGGCTGGGTTGGAGGACCTGTAAGGAGGTTTTAGACGAGGGGCAGAAGGTTTGGGTTAGCACGGACCCCAGCAGCCACCACTAAGTCCAGCCCACCCCTGGACAAGAGCTCTGCCCAAGGAGAGGCCTGCAGCCTTGGTGGGAGGACCTCCCAGGACAGCAACTTGAACACCTCTCGAAGCAGCCCATGCTCTTTCAGGCAGATGGTAACTATAGCTAATATTTACAACACTTGCACAATGCCTACTGTGAACTGGGCACTGTGCCAAGGGTACAGACATTATCTCATGGGATCCTCACAGCAGCCTGGGAGGTGGGCGCTATTATCATCCCCATCTTACAGATGAGTGAACTCAGGCAAACAGGTTAAGTGACTTGTTCAGGGTCACACAGCTAGTAAGTGTTCGAGGAAGGATGTGAACTCGGGGCTTCCTAACTCTATCCACTGTAGAACAACAGAGCTCAGAATGTTAGAACTGGGAGAGGTCTTAGAACATAGAACCCAGAATGGCAGAGCTGGAAGGAAATAAGGTTGTCAGAGTGAGATGGGCCTTTAGGTTGTAGGACCCAGTTGTTAAAAACGGAAATATGGTATTAGAACTGCCTATACATTGCACTAATTCCTGGGAAGTTCTAAATTGACCTCCTGGAAGCTTCCGCCTGCTGCTCCTGGTCTTTCCTCTGGACAAACAGAAGCAGCCTAGAAGCTCTTCCAAAGCCAGTGAGGGGAGTGGGGTACTGGGGCTTGGGGAAGAGAAGGCATTGATGGGCTGCGATCTATATACCATTGGAGGGAATATCCATAAGGATGAGATCATAGAAGTCTTTATACAGGAGAGGGCCTAAATAAAGGAGCGGTTTTTAGCTTAGATGGCCGGAGGGGATGGTCTGGATGGGGGTGGGCAGGTTTGGTTTTTTTCCTGGAGCAGGTCACATGATCTGAAATCCACATTTCTGGTTTCAGAGAGTATTCGGTCCAAGTCTGGGAGCAAAACACCTGGCAGCAGGTGTCAGTCACACAGTCGGAGATGTGGGCAGGTGTTTGGGCCCTGCTGGGCTGGGCCAGTTAAAAGAGGTAAAACTGTTTTGGCGAAGCCTCTCCAACGGCTTCAGGGTCTGCCAGGCTCCCGGGCCCATGGTTGGATGCCTTGGAGGCTCCTTTCAGCTCTGGCCAGGTTCTACGGTTCTGTGAATCTTGGCAGAAAGCAGCCAATTAAGATGTCTGAACTAGCTATTGTCCCTGGGCCTTTGGCGTGACTGTACCCAACATCTCTGTAGGAGCGAACACTCCCGTGGAGGGGGAGGAGGGGGCGTTTGCAGGTAGGCCTCCCCTGGCCCAGAGCTGAGAGACAAAGTAGAAAAGCCAGCAGCTAGTCAGTCATTATCTCGGGAGGAGAGCTCTCTGCTAGAGCCTGCCTGCCTTAGCGTTTTTTTCTTTTAAATACTTTGTACTTCCTTCTCTAGGAAAGTTCTTTTTGCATAATCCCACATCCGCAGTATTGAGAGAAGGGGTCTTAGAAGCCTGGGGAATTGAGCTGTTTAAAGGCTAGAAATGGTGATGGTGGGGGCAGTGACAGATGGGCACTAAACTCTCTTTCAGCCCTCCCCTCCCCCTGCTGTGTTTGAAGTGTCCGTTGTGACACTCTGGGTTCTAGGGTTCTCTCCAGTTCTAATACTGTATTTCCATTTCTAACAACTGGATCCTATAGCCTAAAGGCCCTTCTCGCTCTGACAACCTTATTTCCTTCCAGCTCTGCCATTCTGGGTTCTATGTTCTCAGACCTCTCCCAGTTCTGACATTCTGGTTTCTATGTTCTAAGACCTCTCCTAGTTCTGACATTCTGGGTTCTATGTTCTCAAATCTCTCCCAGCTCTGACATTCTGTGTTCTGTGTTCTCAGATCTCCCCCAGCTCTGACATTTTGCATTTTTTAAATTCAATTTTATTTTTCAGGTCCAAAGTCTTTTCTCCCCACCTACTTTTTCTTCCCTTAACCCCCACAGAGAAAGCAAGGAAAATAAAACCCTGTTACAAACCTCTAGTCAGACAACCCTAATTCCCTCATTGGCCATGCCTGACATTCTAAGGTCCCTCCCAGATCTGACATTCGATGTTCCAAGGTCCTTCCCAGTTGTAAGCTTCTAGGGATCTTAGCCTCAGGCAGCCTGTCTATAATCCTGCCCAAGGCTTTCCCCAACAGGTCCCAGGGCCCTCCCTCCCCACTCCAAGGGGGTCACTTGCCTTGTCCCCTGTAGGGAAAACAGCAGATTCTCCACTATCAATGGCCTGAGCCCCTGTAGTTGGGCTTAGAGAATTACATACAATTTGGAGAGCAGATGGCAGAGCAGAGCCCAGGCCATCTCACTGCTCCCCCCAAGGTCAAACCCTGGGTTGCACATAGCCTTGGGACCAAGAAGCACCCAGTTGTCCTCATGATTGCCTCCCTGGTGACCCAGAAGACTCCTTCCCGGAAGCTCCTCACCAAACTCCTCCTGCTTCATCCCCAGAGACACTGATGCCTTAGTGTCAATGGCTCTCCTGTGGCGGGTGGCCAGAGCAGGGAAGGGCAGGGTCTGAATGGATCCAATTACTTCTCCCTGTCATGTGAGCAGTGGCAGCTGATTGGAGCCAGCCCTGGACTTGGGCAATGCCACCCAGTCTCTGAAGGTGATGGGTTACAGCAAAGAAAGCAGGTCCAAGCCCCAGCATTGGCACCCAGTTATCTGGTACCCAGATTTAGAGCCAGAAGGGGTCCTGAAGACAAAGGGACCTTAGAGGTCATCCAGCCCCGCCCCGTTATTTCACAAAGAAGTCAACTGAGCCCAGAGAGGATGAATGACCTTTCCTAAGGAAGTAGCAGGAAGCAGAAGGGAGAGGACTCCAGAAGCAGGGCTAGGAATGAGGAGCTCCCAGGCTTGGAGTTGGAAGGAGCCGTGGAGAGCACGGAATCCGTCCTGGAGAAGAGGAGGACTTGACCACGGCTGTACAATTTGTAACAGAGTCAGGATTTGAACCTAAGTCTTCTGACAAAATCAGTGCCCTGTGAAAGGAAAGTCCTTTGGCTATATGCCCTTCTCTCTGGGACCCTTTCCACCCATCCCACACCATGCCCTTGGCTACTGACCATGAGGGCTGGGCCTCCTACTCTCCCCTCCCTCCCTAACAGTCACGAGAGCCCCTGAAGCAGATGTTTTCTCCTGCTTCTTCACTCACCCCAAGCCCTGGGACTGGCTCTTTTGGGGGCCTGGGATTGCCCCCATCTACTGGTGGAGGGCCTGAGACAGAGATAGTTTTGGCACAAGGTCTGTTCGCTTGGGTTCCCATCCCAAATGCTCTAACACAGACAGTGAACAGTCCCCAGGACTCCTTGGGATGGGGCAGGGAGGGGGGTCTCCTCCCCTGAGGAGGAGGGAGCAGGAAGCTCCCCTGTGCCCAGATTCCTTAGAGAAGTTCCCCCAGTGTCCACCAGGAGGAGCCGTGAGGCTGTGTCTGCTCCCTGGAGAACCTGTATCTTCCTCCCTGGAACTCACCTGGGAGCCCAGGAGGTGAGGGGATGCTGGAGAATGAACCCCTTCAGCGAGCCCACCCCAACATCCACAAGCCTCCACCCCGGCCCTTTCAAGTCCCGCCGCTGGCATCAGGGAGGGACTGTGGGATGGCAGGATGGGCAGGGACAACCCTGCCAGCCCTGCCATTCTCTCTTCTTGCTCTTTCCCCATCCAGACCCCAAGGTTGCGGAACCCAGGTCTTTTGACTAAATTTAACTGGCTTCCCACACCATGTTGTTGCTGTCTGTCCTTTGTTCTCTAAGAGGACGATGACATCAGGGAGGTGATGCTGTGACCAGCCTGACAAGGAAGCAGAGTCTAGTCAAGTCGACAAATCTTTGCTGAGGGCCTACTGTGCGCCAGGCACTGTTTGAAGCCTGGGGATATTAAAGAAAGGCACAGGAAAGTCCCCGCTCTCCAGGAGCTCCCCATCTAATGAAGAAAAACAACACGAACTATCCTGACTTTGGGCAAGTCTTAACCTCATCTGTAAAGTGGGGCAGTAGAGGCCGACGATCACCAAGATCCCTTCCGAGCTGTCAGTGACTTGATCCTCACCCCAGGAGAGTCACTCATGGTCTAGTTAGAGAGACAGCCTACAGACATAACATCACAGACTCATAGACTGTCAGGGCTCCAACCACCCCATTCTGAGGAGGAGGCCCAAGAAGAGACTTGCTTCATCACACCAGCCATTCCACTCATTGCTTATGTCACTTTGGACAAAGTTACTTAATGGAATTCTCATGTTTGGGAGGCAGATTCCATTCTTGGCCATCCAACATCAGGGGCAGTTGGGACACAGTGATGCCCAATGCACCACTAAAGGCTAATGGAAGCAGCGGGCCACACACCCACAAAAGAGAAAAGCTCTTTGTCCAAAGGAGCCTGAACTGAACGCCCTCGTTTGTCAGAGGGCTCGGCCCTGGACAGGATATATCTGGGGCTTTCAAGATGGATCTGACCACCATCAATTGACAGTCATTTAAAAAGCTCTGGCCTTGGCAGCAGGAGTTAAGAGCCTAGAACATGGGCTGGGAAGGTGGAGAAGAAGGTTGGGTGTCAAGCCTGAGGAGGCCACTGAAAACAAAATAATCTGGTCTTGAGAGAGGTGGGAATCAACAATGTTTGTCCAGACAAGTAAATAGGAAGGAAGGAAATTAGTATTTATTAAGGGCCTACTATGTGCCAGCCACTGTACTAAATGCTTTACATTTTCTCATTTGGTCCTCATGACAAGCCTGCTGTTATAACCCCCATTTTACAGTTGAGGACACTGCGGCAAACAGGTAAAGTGACTTGCCCAGGGTCACACAGCTAGTATGAGTTTGAGGCTGGTTTGGAACCTTCCTGACTCTGGGTCTAGTGCTCTGTCCAATACAAAATGAGTACAAAGTCACTTGGAAATAAGGACTATTACCAGTAGGGGTGACCAGGGAAGGCATCATGTGGGAGGAGGAAAGGACAGACACTGAGTTCTGAAAGGGGTTATTGACTTCAGAAGCATTCCAGGCATGAAAAATAGCCTGGACAAAGGTGAGGAAGCAGGAGATGGCATGTAGTTTATGAGGAGCAGCCCTTAGGAGGGTTTGACTGAAATGTAGAATGCCAGAGGGGAAGGAAGGTGCCATCAGTCTGGAAGGCGCATTGGAAGAGGATTGGGAAGGCTTTAAGTAGGGGCATGTTTTTATCTTAGCAGCATGAGGGAGCCCTTAAAACTTTCTGGGTGATGGAGTTGGGGTGGCCCATTTTAGACTCCACACTGTGGAGGACAGATTGGAGAAGGGGGAGCTCCCTCTTGCCCCTGGACTTCAGCCTTTCCTACAGGCCCAGGCCCTTTCAGAACCACAGAGCCTGGCCATGATGTCCATGTCCACCATACAAGGGCTCAAACCCCACTACTTCCCCTTCAGCACCAACTTGTCCCCCCACCCAGGGAAATGGTTTTTTACCCTTTGGAGGAACCTACCCATCTCCCTACCTCCACTCACTCCATGTCCTCCATCACCCCCTTTCACACCCCTCCCCAGAAGCACCTTGCCTCTCAGTCTCACTGAAAACTCTGAGAAGCCTGGCACTGGTTAAGAGACTGGGCCAACATCTATTCCTTCCTTTCCCTCCTTTGCCAACTCAGATCTCCCTCCCCCCCCCCAGTAAAATCCACCACTCACCATTCTCCTAGCCCATCATTAGTCGGGTTGAGTCAGGCCCTGCCCCCTCTAGGCCTGTAGCTATCTGCAAGGTTGCTTTCAGTGCCCCGGGGCATGGATCCAGACCAACCTGGGTCTGGATGATCCATCAAAGAGAGGCCCTTCCCCTACTGTCCCCTCCTTCCCCCGCTTCTTCTTGTACCAGGCAGCACTGACCTCTCTTTAGCTCTGCTGAGGCCCCTCTCCCAGGGGATCCTGTATA
The DNA here is from genome assembly GCA_028646575.1 of Pseudocheirus occidentalis. Lineage (NCBI taxonomy): Eukaryota > Metazoa > Chordata > Mammalia > Diprotodontia > Pseudocheiridae > Pseudocheirus > Pseudocheirus occidentalis. The sequence goes on along the minus strand of CM053601.1, from coordinate 185,220,246 downwards.
ACATCTATGGTGCTAGAGTGGGGGGTCTGACCTTGTACCAGATGCTTCCCCCCTCTCAAGCCATCTCTGCTCTGCCACCAAACCTGCTCTTCCAGGCCTTTCCTTCTGCTGCTACTGGGCGGGTCCTCCCTGTACATGCCAGGCCTTGGGGGCATTTCCTGCATCAGGCTCCCTCTGCAAGCCTACTGAGCAGGCAAAGGGAGTGAGTGGATATCAGCCCCATAATACCCCAAAGAAATTGGCCCACCCCCAACCGCATTTGACTACCCGAAGTAACAGATGGGTTTGTTGTCCTTATGAGAACCATAGAGAGCAGTAGCTAGAAAGGGCCTCTGAACAAAGCACAGAGAATGGCAGAGCCCAGGACAGGAAAGATCAGAGCAGAGAAGAAACTTGGAATATCAGAGGGAATTTGGGATGTCAGAGAAAGAAGAGACCTTGGAACAAAAAATGTCAGGGCTGGGAGGGTCCTTAGAACCTGGAATGTCAGGGCTGGGAGGGTCCTTAGAACAGGGAATGTCAGAGCTAGTGGACCCTAACATCAGAGCTGGAAAGCTGAGAAAATATCAGATCTTAGAAGAAACTTGGAATATCAAAGGGACCTTAGGAAGTCAGGGATAGAGGAGACCTTGGAACAAGAGCTGGGAAAGCTCTGGACTATAGAAATGCCATAGAATGTTACATCACAGCATGCTATATAGATAAAAGAGACCACTGAGTCCAGCCCCCTTATTTGGCATCTAGGAAATCCCAACAGCAGCTCTCTTGGGGTGGGATGGGAGAGGCAGGCCCCTTCTCCAGCCCAGCCTGGTGAGGGCAGCCAAGCTGGAGGCCGAGGGTCCTTCCAGGTCATGCTCTGCCTGCTGCCCTCAGCAGGGCCTCCAGCTGTGATGGATAGGGAAGAGGAAAGGAAGGTGCATGGGTCAGAAGGCACTCCCCAGGCCTGGGGTGGCCAGCCCTCCAAGCCCAGCACCCAGCCTCTTCCCAGCTAATTTTAGCTGCTGGGACTTCAGAGGCACAAGCGTAATTAAGCGGCGATGTGTCACTTCCCAGATGCCTCTCACACCTCCAGAGCAGTCACACGCCACTCGGGAGGCAGGAGGCGTGGGTGACACAGAGGGGTGTGGGTGCTCAGGCTGAGGTGGAAGGGAAGGAGACAAGAGCATCCTAGACCTGGGGGTTGCAGGGGACCCCAGGGGCCACTGGACAGATGAGGACACTGAGGCTCACTGGCCCAAGGTCACATGAGTAGCTAGCAGAGTCAGGATTCAGACCCAGGTCATCTCGCTGCAGGCCCTTGATCTGGTGGAGAGTCATGTCCTGAGTCCTAAGAAGGACTGGGGAGCCTGGCACCTTGGGAATGGGGAACAGCAAGCATGGGACACCTGGGAAGCCCCCCCCCCAGTTTGGGAAGAGGGCCTAGCAGGGGCCTGGAGTCCTGGCCACTCTCCCTCAGAGTCCTGGTAGCTTCTTCTGCCTGCCCCAGGGAGCTTTTCTGGCACATTAGCCCTTGTCTATCTTGTGGGCCCATGGGACTGGGGAAAGACCTCTTGATCAGGAGTTTAGGCTCTTCTAATTACTACCCCATGGCTGTGCTTGAGTCTCCCACTGTCTCTAGGCCTCAGTTCTCCCAAATGACCTCTGAGGCATTTTCTAAGTTAAATCCTGTTATTCTTTAAGCCCCAGGCAAAGCTGGAAGTAGGAGGGAGAAGGCTGCTAGGCCACCACAAAGAATACTTTTTAATATGACTGTATAAGTATACATCCAATTAAATTCAGCTGCTTTCATTGAGTGCCTCCTGTGGGTCAGTTACAATGCTGACCTTGAGGGTACAAAGATAACACCTCAAATCCTGGCCTTCAAGGCTCCATCCAGGAAGGCCGTCTTTTTTCTAATTAATTAATTTTTAGCTTTCAACATTCACTTTTATAAGATTTTTAATTCTAAAATTTCCCCCTCCCTTTCTTCCCCTCTCCCCAAGGCAGCAAGCAATCTATTACAGGTTATACACATGCAATCATATTAAACATATTTCCACATTGGTCACGTGTAGCAGCAGCCACACTGGCATCCCCAGGATGACTGCTAGCACAGATTCTTAGATCTGTTTTACTAGGAAAGATGGCTGTTTAAGGGGTCAACAATCTTTTTAAATTACATTTGTGAGTTCAGGGGAAAAGTCAGCACCCTGGACTTCAGAGAAAATACAAGCAGAGAAATAAAGACCAACAGACAGGACTCTGGCTGCCTGAATCAACTAGACACTTTACACACATCCCTGGATCATGAGAGCCTTTACATCTGAGCAGCTGGAGAGTTCTGAACATACCTCAGAGTCTCATGAGAACCTTCTCATAAGCAAGCCCCCAAAGCACTATACTAACTCAGAGTCGATATACGCTTCCCTCTGACTCAGTGCCTAATTAGAAATTAGCAAAAGGTGTGAAAGCCTTCCTACAAGCAAGCCTCTTCTAAGAGAGCTGAGCTTAATGGGCTCCATGTGAGGCTTGTTAATAGGCAGGGAAGATCTTATATCCCCCTTAACATTATATCGTGTTGTGAAAGAAGAATCAGAACAAAAGGGAAAAAAACATGAGAAAGAACAAAAAAGAGCAAATAATCTGCTTCCATCTGTGCTCAGACTCCATAGTTCTTTCTCTGGATGTGGACGGCATTTTCCATCATGAGTCTTTTGTGGTTGTCTTGGGTCCTTGCATTGCTGAGAAGAGCTGAGTCTATCAAAGTCTGTTATCGCAGATACAATGCATCTGCAATTGTATACTATGTTCTCCTGGTTCTGCTCTTTTCACTTGGTATCAGTTCATGTAAGTCTTTCTAGGCTTTTCTGAAGTCTACCTGCTCATCATTTCTTATAGCACAATAGTATTCCATTGTATTCATATACCACAACTTGTTTAGCCGTTCCCCAATTGATAGGTATCCCCTCAATTCAATTCTTGGCCACCACAAAAAGAGCTGCTATTCATATTTTTCTACATGTGGGTCCTTTTCCCTTTTTAATAATCTCTTTGGGATACATCCCTAGAAGTGATATTGCTGGATCAAAGAGTATGCACAGTTTTATACCCCTTTGGGCATAATTCCAAATTGCTCTCCAGAATTGTTGAATCAGTTCACAACTCCACCAACAATGCGTTAATGTTCCAATTTTCCCACATCTTCTCCAGCATTTATCACTTTCCTGTTTTGTCATGTTAACCAGTCTGATAGGTGTGAGGTGGGTATCTTGGTTATTTTAATTTGCATTTCTTTAATCAATAGTGATTTAGAGCATTTTTTTCAGATGACTATAGATAAGCTTTAATTTCTTCGTCTGAAAACTGCCTATTCATATCCTTTGACCATTTATCAATTGGTGAAAAGACTGCATCTTTGGGGTGACTGTCTCCCTTTACCTTCCTCTCTCATCCCCTCCCTGCTCAAAGTCATCCCAGGACTTGGTCAAGACCCCAACACTGTCTGCCAATCTACCAATAAAACTAAAAGAGCTCTCAGCCTTACCAGTTACCCTGTGGCTCTCCTTTCTTTTATGAGTTGTCTTTCCCAATCAGACAGTGAGTTCCTTGAGATCAGGGACTGCCTGACTTTTCTATTTGTATGCCTAGAATGTAGCAGTACTTGGTACAGAGTAAGTACTTGATAAATGCTTTTTCATTCATTCATGGAGCATACATTTACTGAAATAAAACAACTTGTAGGCAGAAACACAAAATCTAGAAAAAATGAACCAATTTGGCAGGAGGGCCCATTAAAGACTGGGAAAATTCTCTTGTAGGAAGTGACTAGGGGTTTTAAGATGTGGAAGGAGGTCATTACAGGCATGGGGCACAGCCTGGGCAAAGATCCAGAGGAGGGAGGGAGAATATTTATTTACAGGGAACTGTAGCAAGATCGCCAGTTGGACCAGAGTGTGGAGAGTGTGAGGGGGAGGAATGGGATGGAACAGCCAGGGTTATAGATGCCAAACAGATGAATTTATGTTTCAGCCCAAAGACAGTCGATCCCTTGTACCGTAGGTGGGTTGTTGCTGCTGTTATGGTGGTGGTGTAATAATATTAGAGGGGAATTCCTCTCCTCGATTCCCATATGTTTCCCTGAATAATAAGGATAACTGACCTTGATACAGCACTTTAAGGTGAGAAAAGTACTACCACCTTTGCCCCACACCCAACAATAATCGTGGGAGGTAACATAATAGGTATTATTATCCCCATTTTACAGAGGGGGAAAACTGAGGGCCAGAGAAGTTAAGTGACCTGCCTTTGGTCACACAGGCACTAAGTATCAGAGGTTGGATTTGAATCCAGTTTTTGGATTCTGAAGCTGCAGTGGACAGTTGTGTACTGAGGGTCCAAAAGCCCTCTTCTGGTTCTGGTTACGGGAAGCAGAAGGGAAGAACTGTCTAATGATGAGAATGGTCCCTCTTTGGAAGGGGCTGCCTGGTGAGGTGGTGAGCTCCCTGTCACTGCAAGTGTGTGAGCAGACGCAATGGCCTTCTGGTAGGGATATTGTGGAAGAGGGATTTGTAGGGGGTCTCAGCAGGTGGGCCTTGAAGCCCAGAATTAGGCCATATTGATCTGACTGAAAAGGGACAGTAGATTTGAAGTAAAGCATTTCCCCAGGGGTACAATGCCTTTGGAACTCATCCTTCCTCTTGGCTCTAGCAAACTTCAACCAATGAATTCAAAGGAAATTGGGACCTGGCCCAGTCGCTTAATCAAGATTTGTCTGACATTGGACAGCAATTGGCAAGGGTCTGGCCATAAATTTCATATCCAATTACTGGAGCATCCAGGACACACTACCTCATTGTATCCATTAACAAAAATTTTGTCATCATAAAAATGGCAGGCTTACTGATGCCTGGGAAAGTGGAGTGGGTGTCCTAGATACCTGAGGGCAGAGGAAGCCAGAGAGACGTGGCTGGAGAGTGGCCACACAATCGTTTCCATAAAACTTTGGGGATGGACTTGACATGATGCAGATGCTCAGGATACTTGCTTCAAGAAGTTGTGGTTTCTCTGGACATTCCCTCCTTTGCCTCCAAGATAAGTTTCTGTGGGAAGGAGCCTTGGTCTGGTGGTCAGCTTCCCAGTGGGGAATATCTTTGCCCTAGACCTGGCCTTAGCTAGCAGACCCATGGCTCCATCTCAGCAGTCCAGACTTGATGCTTTTCTGGTGTGATACGACCTGCTAGAGTCTGTTCTCAGGGGGCATGATCTTCATCTGGACCAGCCATGTTCATCTATGACGAGACATCAAAAACCTAGAGATGGGAAGGGTTTTAGAGTCCTTTGAGATCAACTCCCTGGTTTTACCGATGGGGAAACAGAACCTCAAGGAGGTTGACTGCCCCAAGGTCACACAGGTAGGGAAGTGGAATGATCAGGTCTGTATACAGTTTGGCAGTAGTATAAATCTGAGGAGAGAAAAACAGGAAGCAGGGAGTCCAAAGAGGAGGGTACTGCTATGGGCGGGGTTAGAGGCAGTGAGGACCTAACCAAGGGCAGAGATTGTCTGAAGGGAGAGAGAGAAACAGTCAAGTGAGATGTCCTAGATCTAGAACAGATAAAGCTTGCCTGAGGGGTGAGAGAGTGACTCCAAGGTGGGAAGTTCCCAGAGAAGCCAGAGATGGTTTTGTTCCCAAAAGAAACAGGGAAGTCAAGTCAGGATGGGCTGGAGGGAAAATAGAAGGAGATCTGTTTTAGAAATGTTGAGTGTAAGATTCCTAGAGGACACTCAAGCAGAGAGGGCAGTCGGGAAGTTGGCAATGTAAAGATGGCACTCGGGAGAGGTACTAGGGCTGGATATATAGATCTGGAAGAGTTGAAGTAATAATTAAACCAGTGGGAGCTGATGAGATTGCCAAGGTAGAGAGATTAAGAGAGGGAACTCAAGTCAGAGTCTTCTAAGATGCACATGCTTGGTTGGCTGGGGACAGGTGATGGTCCATTAAGAAGACTAAGAAGGAGCGGTCAGTCAGGTGGGGGAGAACCAAAAAAAATGCCTTTGTAGCCAAAGGGAAGGAGAGCATCCCACAGGAAAAGGTGACGAGTAGCATTAAAAGCTGAAGTAAAATAGACTTAGAAAAAAAGCAACAAAAAACTTTGGATTTAGTACTTAAGAAATTGTGAGTCACCTTGGAGAAATCCATTTCAGACAAGGGTTGGGGACAGGAGGCATTAAGAGGTGATCAGGAGGTGAGGAAATGGAAACACTGTATGGAGATGACTCTTTCTAAGAGCTTGACTATATGAAGGGCAGGGGAGATATAGGATGCTAGCTTGAGGGGATGCCAGCATCAAGAGATCGGGGATTTATGAAGAACAAGGGAAGCTTGGGCAGCAGCAAAGGATTCATGAAGAAGGTGGAAAAGAACCACAGTATCCAGAGAATCTGCTCCCTTAGCTTAGGAGGGGATGGGTCCAAGAGCACAAGCTCAGGTTTGACCTTGATGAGAAGATGGGCAAAGGGAGAGAGAATGAAGGAGGATGAAGAGGGTTTGGTTTCTCTGGATTCCTCATAGTCATCATTTCTCACAGAGTAATAATATTACATTACATTCATATACTCCAACTTCTCCTGTCTTTTCCCAATCAGTGGGTTCCAAGTTGTATCTGGTTTTATCCTACTATAAAAAGTGCTGCTATGAATATTTCTGTATATATGGGACCTTTCTTCTGGTCACTGACATCTTTGGGGGGTGCAAACTCAATAACTGAGCCTCTCATTTTGCGGAGGAATCAATGAAGGTTCAGAGAATTGGTTGGCAGAACTGGGACCAAAATGACCTCTTCACTCCATTGTTCCTTGAAGAGTTAGCCATGGTTAGCCAACCCCATCCCACCTCAACTCTCCTTCTGTATTGGTGGCCAACCATGAGAAGCAAAGCACCCTGTGCCCCCCTGGCAGCAGCTGTCAGTGAATTGGAACCCTGATTCTGAAGTCTTCAGGTGTTTGGAAGCCCATCTTCCCCACTCTCCCCAACCCTTGGCAGTCTCCTGCACACTCAGGTGGCTGGGCCCCACCTAACTGACCTTGCGGCTGAGGGCCCTCTAGGGGGGCTGTCTCCACTTCCATTATCTCCTTGCCTTCACAGCAGCTCTGTAAAATAATCATGTCTCCTGTTTCTTTAGCGGTTTAGGTTTTAAAAGCATTTTCCTAACAACAATCCCTAAGTCTTGTTTTCTCCTTTTGAAGACGTAGAGACTAAGGCTCAGAAATTGAAGTGATTTGCCCAGGATCACGAGGCTAGTGAGTGGAGGCTGTTGTTTAGTTCTTTCTGACTCTCTGTGACCCTGTTTGGGGTCTTCTTGGCAGAGCTGCTGGAGGGGTTCGCCATTTCCTTTTCCAGCTCATTTATATATGAAGAAACTGAGGCAAACAGGGTGAAGTGACTTGCCCAGGGTCACTTAGTGGCTTAGTGTCTGAGGCTGGATCTGAATTCAGGTCCTCTGGACTCCAGACCTGGCACTCTATTCACTGTACACCCTGGCTGCCCTTGGTAACATATAGACCCATCTTTTTATATGGGGCCCCCCATCTTCCCCCTTCTCCCCTTCAATAGAGCATAAGCTCCCTGTTTGTTTCTATCTCTATATTTCTAAGCCTAGCATGGGGCCTAGTACACAATGGGCACTTATTAAATGCTTGTTGAATTAGATAGCCTTATATATAGGCTGCTTAATAATTAGCTTATAACGGAGGGATGGATTCCCCAAAGAGGCAGTGATCAGGGTGAACCAGGCAAACAGGAAGCTAGCAAACAGACTCAGGCACCTTAGGACTTAGCATGCTCAGCTCTTTTAATTTAATAAGTATTCATTAAGCACCCACTGTGCTAGGCTTTGGGGCGGGGTGGGGGAGAAACCAGTGCCTGCCTTCAGGGGGGTTACACTCTACTGAGACTGCAGATAACTAAAACCAAGGCTGTTTGAAGAGAGAGAGAGAGAACAGGACCCTGGGAGGCAGTGGGGAGAGGAGAATCTGGGGAGGCTTTAAGGAAGAAGTGGCATCTGAAATGGCAGGCTTTTCTGGGGTCACCCAGCCTTCACAATGATCGTGGCTGTTTGTATATTACAAACCCCTTCCCTTGGACAGATACAGAGGTCATCATATGTAAGAGGAAGCATCCAGGCTTTGGAGTCCCAGGTCCTGGGTTCCCATCCCAAATCTACTTCTTACCTAGGATCACCCGTGGGCCCTTCAGTTTCCTCATCTGTACAGTTATTAAGTTGGATCCGGTAGTGTATACTTCTCCTTTCATTTAAAAGTGCGATGTGTTTCTAGAGTCTATGAATATATGAGGCATAAGGAAACTGGCCATCACAGTCCCACACTGTACTATCGAGCAGTTCTGGGGCAAGGGGGGACTCCCTCAGAGGGTAAGAACACGTTTACAGAATGGCTTGGGGGAAGAAAGCACATTAGGAGTCCTCAACAACGACCAGAGTCCCTCGGATCCTAGGAGGAGACCGCCATGCACTTGGGGGAGTTTGTTCAGGTTCAGTGAGTCCCCTAGAGAGAGGTCTCAGGGGGAGCAGATGATGGTTCTTCCAAGGGACCTCCCTAGAGAAAAGGAAGGAAGTTTTGATGGCTGGATCCTGGGAATGATTGACATCTCTCCCTCACCCCCAAACACACACACACACACACACACACACACACACACACACACACACAC
>CM053601.1:185188619-185211041 GCA_028646575.1 Pseudocheirus occidentalis | reverse complement strand
CAACTCCAGCTGTGATTACTCCCAAGGAGTTAACTGGAAGTAAGGAGCTAAGCCTTTGAGGTGCCAAGTGCCTTCAGTAGGTGCCAATAGAAAGGGGCATGGAAGATCTTCTGATTTCATTAACATTACACCAGGGGAGCACTAGGACCACAGGTTCTACTTCTCCCTCCCGTAGGACGGACCAATTAGAGCTTCTTCAGATCTGTGTGTGTCTGTGTGTACTCAGATGCTGATGGATTTGATCTCATTCCAGCAAGTATCAGAGGAAGGATTTGAACTTGGTCCTTCTGTCCACCAGTCCAGGGCCTTTTCCCATTGTACCAGAGTGACTAGTAATCCCAGCATTCACTTTGCCATACCATTCCCAATGCTTAACCACCCTCTCCCCACTCCCTACTTAGCCCCTTGCCAGGCCTAAATGCTTAGCTTTTTTATCTCAGTTCTCAGGAATTTTGCTGAACCTGTCTGGCATACAGTAGGCACTTAAGAACCACTTGTTGGTTCTGAAGTCTAAAGACCTGAGATCAAATCCTACCTCAGACATTTTCTAGCTGGGTGACCCTGTGCAAGTCGCTTAGCTTCAGTCTGCCTCAGTTTCCTCATATGTAAAATGAAGGTGGTGATAGCACACACTCCCCCAAGTAGTTGTGAGGGTTAAACGGGGTAACGTTTGTAAAGCTAACTATGATTGTCTTTGTTGACTGACTTAAGCTGCTCCAATCCCAGGAACTAAGGGTTTTAAAACAGAAATAGACATCTTTCCTCTTGAGGAATGGGGAGTTTTGAAGAAATCCTTGCCATCAAAAAAAAAATAGTCCTAAGGCTCAAGTCTCCTTGTCAACTTCTCACTGCTGTCCTCAGCCCCAAGTGGGACCCCAAATACCAGAGAGGCTTTCAGCCCAGCAGCCTCCTCCCTGCCACTGAGGGGCCAGGCACGTGAGAGGCCAGGGAAGACCCTGAGACAGAATAAGACTGGAAGGGGTGAGAGAGAGCAGGAAAGGCCTGAAAGCGACAAGACGGGGCACAAGGGGCTGCTGGGGCCCAGGGAAGCCCCTTTCCCCTGCCTGGACCCTTCAGCTTGGGTTGGGTGGCAAGAGCCTCTGAGGATGGGGGGGGTACCCAGAGAGTGGCAGAGATAGTAGGTTATTAGAGGCTGTGCTTTGAAGCCTTGGAAGTTTCATTATTCCTCCAAGTGCCGAGTCATTACAGTTTAATAACCCTTAATCCCCTCATTACCAGTTATCTCAGCTGACTGGTGACTCAGTCCCTGAAAGCCAAAAACCAGTTCTTCTTTCCAAAAAGCACCGGCGTTCTCTTCCCATCCCCCACTGCCCACCCTGCCATCTGCTCTCTAACGTCTGGGGAGCAGCTGGTCCTAGCACAGTCTCCGAGGGGTGTTTAATCTATCAGTCTGGCCAGCTAGCCTCCCTCCCTCTGCCTGCATGCCCACCCCAGGCCCACGCCCAGCCCAAGATGCGACTGATGGGGCCCAACCAGAGGGCCCCCTGCCTTGGAGTCACTGGTTGGGGACACCTTAAGATTGGGGCTAGAGCAAACAACCCAAGTGGCCCCTGGCTCCCAGATCTTTAGATGACCTGTTGGTAGTTTGGAACTTTGCCCCCAAAGTGACTAACTTTACCTATCTGACCCCAAAGTGCTTAAAGAGGACTGAGTCCTGTAGAAATAAAAACATCGATAGCAATCTTTCTTATAGTGGCAAAGCCCTGGAAAGAGAGGTACCCCGGGCGGAGATGGCTTGTATGAAATGTTACTGTGCCCAAAGAAAGAAGGAAAGGAAGATTTCCAAGGGAATCAGGAGGAGCTTTATGAACTGATTCATAGTGAACTGAGCTGAACCAGGAGAACAGTAACATCAAACAACTTTGAAAGCCTTAAGAACTCTGATCAGTGCAGCAAGGACCATCCCATAGCCCAGAGGACCAATGGTGAAGCACGCTTACCATCTCCTGACAGAGAGGACTCAAGGTACAGAGGGAGACATACTGGGCATATGGCCAATGGGGGGATTTGTTTTGCATCACTCCGTGTGTTTGTTATAAGAATTTTGTTTTTCTTTCACCCCTCCCACAGTTGGGGGAGGCAAGATAGATTTTTGTTAATTGATAAAAAATTAATTTTAAAAAGGGAGAAAGAAAGATGTTGATATCTGCCTTTCCTTCTTGGTGCTTATGGGCCAAGATGGAGGGAAGAAGGAGGAGGAGGAGGGAAAGGGGGAGACAGAGGGGAGAGGGAGGGGAGAGGGAGAGACAGACAGAGACAGAGAGACAGAGACAGAGAGACAGAGACAGAGGGAGAGAGATGAGAGAGAGAGAGAGAGAGAGAGAGAGAGAGAGAGAGAGAGAGAGAGAGAGAGAGAGAGTGTTGGGGGCAGGTCTACCCATATGTACATGTTTAGTGTGAGATGAAGATACAGGAAGGGAATAGGCAAAGAACTCCAGAAAAAGGATGAGTTACTTTCAACTGGGGCAGGGAGGGGTGGGGTGGGGGTGGGGCAGGGGCAGAAAAGGTTTCCTGGAGAAGGTGTTACCTGAGTCAGGCCTTGGAAGAAGGAAGAGAAGGATTCCATCAGACAGGGCATTCTAGGCGAAAGTGATGCTCACCTGGGCCAGTGCCAGTTGGTCTGGCAGGTAGGGGAGATAGATGGGAACTAATGAGAATCAAGGCAGAAGAGATAGATGGAAGTTAGATTGTGTGGTCCTTTAAATGCTAGGTTGAGCAGGCACCAGACTATGGTATAATCTTGGTTTTGCCATCCATTTGCTGTGTGACTTGGGACAGGTCACTTACCCTTTCTGGGTCTCAGTATTTTAAGCCAAATGATGGGGACTGAATTAGATAGCTTCTTAGAGCTTAGAGCTCTGATAGTCTGAGCTCTCTCTCTCTCTCTCTCTCTCTCTCTCTCTCTCTCTTTCTCTCTCTCACTCTCCCTTCCTCTCTCCTTCCCCTCAAATATACAAACATACATGCATCTCTATGTCCCATTTTGTATGCTATTTAGAGGTTTCAAAGTATATGCCCTCTTACAAACTCAGGAAGGCGTGTACTAATGCCCATTGTACAGATGAAGCAGCTGAGACTGGGACAGTTGACTTACTACATTACACAGTTAGTAGTTAAGAAATTTGATGATTGAAATAGTCTGCTCCTAGATGTGATTGGCTGACCTCTGACCCTAACAGCTGGGAAGGCCCTCACACATGATCTAACGTAGAGAGACCAAGGGCCCCCACTGTATCCCGAATCTTGCTGATCTGTTCTACCTCTCGGGGAGAAAGTGAGGCTGACCACCTTCTGACGTCATTGATTCCACCACCACGGGATCCCAGTTAGGACCCTAACCTGGCGAGCTGCATCAATGTTCTTCTCCTCACCTTAAAAGTCCTACCAACCAAAGAATAAAAACTGGCCTCGGGGCAGGGAAAGTTCAAGGCAGACCCTCAATCAGCTTCTTCAGACAATTCATTTGCCTGCACAGAGACCAGGAGACCTCAGCTGAGAGGGGTGGGGCTGGAGTAGAGGGAACCTCTCCCTCCAGGAGAGTCCTATTTGAACTAATTATCCTCATTACCTGGGGGACTAGTTCAATTGTTCCTACCTTCTGAAGGACAGGCTGGTGCTGTTAGTGTCCCATAAATACCAGCCCTCAGGGTCAAGGCCTGCCTTCACCAATTTACCAGCTCAAGTTCAAGGAGCATTGATTATTCACCCATTGAGCACCAGCTAAGGTGCAACAATGAAACAGAGGGTAGAGAACCAGCCTCAAAGTCAGGAAGACCTGGCCGTTGCACCAGGGGCAAGTCACTCAGTGCCTTTTGGGGTTTTCTCGTTTTTAAAATTTCTGTGGTTTCCCTCTGTTAATTATTAACTATTTATACTGTGTGTAGGTTGCCTTGGGTTGCTAGGAGGTGCAGTGGATAGAGTGTTGGGTCTAGAGTCAGGAGGATGAGTCTTCGTAAGTTCAAAAGCAGCCTTAGACACCTAGTTGCGTGACCCTGGGCAAGTCACTTAACCATGTTTGCCTCCATTTCCTCACCTATAAAATGAGCTGGAGAAGGAAATGGCAAATCCCTCTAGTATCTTTGCCAAGAGAACCCCAAATGGGGGCAAGAAGAGTCAGACACGACTGAAAACAACTGAACAACAATAAAAATAACTTGCTTTGTGTGTGTTTGTCTATCGGGTCCTTCATTAGATTGCAAACTCCTTGAGGGCAGGGGCTGTCTTTTGCCTCTTCATGTATTCCCAGTGCTTAGAGCCTTGAATGTGGTAGGTACTTAGCAAATGTTCATGGACTTTGGTAGCTGGCCTCTGAGATCCTTCCAGCTCTACACAGATGAGCCTATGATTGCCCCAGTTTCTCCCAGGTGACTCTAATGCTGTAAATTGCAGAGGGGTTTCCCCACTGAGAGTTGCCTCTATTAATGAAATCACACTAATAAAAAAAATGTGCCAGGTGCTAGAGATACAAAGAGAAAACTATACAAATCTGGACCCTTCCTGCCCTCAAAGAGTCTGCTTTTTAGGGGAGCTTATATCCTACCCCGTGGGCTTTGACTTACTCCTGAGCAGAGGCTGGAAGCCTGGGGTGGGCTGAGTTTTTCTCCCCAGATTTGTGTCCCAGCCTCTGCTCTTATAAATCAACAAACATTCATTCAGGACCTACTATGAGCTGGGAACATGAAGACAAAAGCCAATGGCCCCTGGCCTCCAGAAGCTTACATTCTCTGAGGGAGAAAATGTGTTCGTGTATGTCTATGTACAGCAACATCTCATGAATGTGTGTACAAAGTAGACCCCAGAGAACTGAGGGCAGGGGGCAGCCTTGCAAATGGGTCTGTGCCCCATAGCCTGAGATCCTGGAGGGTTCTGCCTCCCAGAAGCACAGATAGGATGAGCTATCCTGGAGCATTTACTGTGATGGCTCTCGGTGACAACCTGCCTATGTTGGTTCAGAGCCACCTCGATCCCCACTGTTGACACACCCAACTCCCTTATTCCATTGGCAAATATTTTGCCGGGAGAGACATCAGCCTAATTGGCTGGCAGAGTCCTGGTTCCCTGCCCCCTCTCTTCCTCAGACAAGCCCCTGTTTGTCCTTGCCCCACTACCAAGAAGGCTGGGTGTGGGAACCTCTTTCCTTCCACGGTGCTGGCACTTTGGAATCAGCAGAGTGGGCCCCAATGAAGAAACTAAAGAGGTTTTTAGCTGACTTCTCCATCTGGCCCAGACCTGGCCCTGTGGGGAATTGAGTGGGTGACAGAATGTGATGGAAGCATCTGGGAAATGATTTTTGGCAACAGAGCAACGTCCAGGAATAATGAAGCTCTTCCCTTAGCTACCGATGGCATGGGAGCCTAGCTCTAGACCTGGCAGGGACCTTGGAAGCCGCCCAGTCCCCACCACCTCAGCAAACAGATGAGGAAACTCAAGGAAAGTGATTTTCCCAAGGTCACGAGTGACAGAGCTGAGATCAGAACCCAGACCCTGTCATCATAAACCCAGCCAGCATTCTTTCAATTTCTCTGTGAGGGAAGGGGAAGGAGAAAGGAAAAGGGGAAAGGGGAAGGGGAAAGAAGAAAGGAGAAGGAGAAGAGGAAAGGGGAAAGAGGAAGGGGGAAGAAAAAGGGGAAGGAGAAGGGGGAAGGGGGAAGAAGGAGAAGGAGAAAGGGAAAGGGGAAGAAGAAAGGGGGAAGAAGAAAGGGGAAGGAGAAGAAGAAGGGGAAAAGGAAAGGGGAAGGAAGAAAGGGGAAGGAGAAGGAGAAAGGAGAAGGGGAAAGGAGAAGGGGGAAGAAGAAAGTTGGAGAAAGGGGAAAGGGGAAGGGGGAAGGAGAAAGGGGGAGGAGAAAGGAAAAGGGAAGAAAAAAATCTATGTAGCACCTATGGCACTGTGCTAAGTGTTCTACAAGTATTTCTTCACTTGATGAGCAGGAGGGCCCCTATCCTAGTAACCAAACTGGACAGAATCATGTTCTCCCCGTTGAAGATGTACAGAAAAGAACTCTTCAACTTTTTGCTACAAGAAGTGAGTTTGTTTCAAATTCCTTCGCCTGGCATTCAAGGCTCTGGTCTCCCTTTCCAGCCTCATTTTATTCTGGTCTCCTCCACGTACTGGGCCGCCCCGCTCTGCTTCTTTCCTCGTCTCTAGCTGCTCGAATCTTTCTCTTCCTCCAGGTCTAGGCTCCGCCTTCTCCATGAAGCCCCCCCCAGATGTCAGATCTGTCTCTCCTCAAATGTTCCCAGAACCCTTATCTCTTTCTTCCCCATCCCATGCCACTTAAACATCACACTTACTCTGTACATGTTGGACGTCCCCTGGTAGACCACAGCTCCTTGACGTTAGGGGCCATGTCATTTTTACCTTTATATCCCAAGTCCTAGCCTGTTTACCTCGTAAATGCTTAATAAATGTTTGTTGAACTGAATGCTCCAAAGCTTTTGGATCTTTAGGCTGGACTGGAGGAAGGAAATAATGAAGATACGCCTGACTAATTGAAGTTAACCACTGTCCTAGAGATCACCACTCAAGGTCATCATCATATGAAGCTTGTAGTCCACTAAGAACTCCAGATCCTTTTCAGAAGAACTTCTTTCTAACCCCACTTCCCTGATTTTGTGGAGCTGACCTGAGTGGAAGAGCATGACTTGGTGAACTACAATTGTGTGACCTTGGGTAAGTCACTTAAAATCTCTTTGTGTTTCCTCATCTGTAAAAGAAAAGGATGAAACTCAGTCACCTCTGAGGTCCCTTCAAGCCCTAAATCCATGATCTTCTATAGGTCTTTACATTTCTCCTTATTAAGTTCAGTCTTATTAGATTCAACCCAACTGTTTAGCTCTCATTAGACTTGACATTTAACATGCTTTACCGTCCCTCTCAGTTTGATGACATCTGCAAATTTGAAAAACATGTCCAAATGACTAATTCAAGCACAGAGCCCGGTGGCACTCCACTAGACACTTCATCCTTGGTGGCTTTGAACGATCAATAACTATTCTTTTGGGTCTGCCTACAGTGTTGTGGAGCTTGCTTCTCTCCATCATGTTCCCAAGAAAAGAGTGAAAATTCCTCTCCTTGTGTTAAGTGGGTACAGGCCACTGTGTCCAGGCAGCTCCAGCCATGCTCAGCTTTGCTTCCTGGATATACCACTTCCTCCTAAGGACATCTCCCCCTCCCCTGACACCCACACCCCCACACCCCCACATACGCGTGCGCGCATGCACACACACACACACCTAGAACCATAATCTCAAATCAATACTGACCATTGATTCTGAAAAGGGAAGGTCAGTCTCTCCAAAGGTTCCACCCACCATCCAGGACACTTTGCAAACCAAAATCCCTCCTGCTGCCCATATCTATATGTGTTCCTTCTCCCTATTAAAATGTAATCTTGAGGACAGGGACTGTCTCCACTTATACATTTGTATGCCCAGCATTGAGCACGGTGCTTGGCCCAAAGTAAGGACCTAATCAGTGATTTTTTTTTTCCCCATTTACTCAAATCCCACATTTCATCAACCCAGGAGACAGAGAAGATCAGTGGAAAGAACACTGGTTTGAGAAAGTCCCAGGTCCTGGGTTAGAATTCTGACTTGGGTCTTTCTGTCTCTGTGGCCGTAGGGACGGCCCTTCCCACCCCAAAGAGGCCTTCCTGAATATGTGGCCTACGCTGGCTTTTGCATTTGATGTGGGCCTGGCTGCTGCCCTCAGGACCTCTGAGTGCTCGGGATTGGAGAGGGTCCTTGCTTTTTGTACATCACCGCTTGCTTGGAGGCAAACATTCTCTCTGCTTTCATAACTGTGCCTGGGAGGCTGCGGGCCGGGCAGACATTAGCCCTGGCTGGGGAGTGAGTCACTCAGTAAATAACACTTTATTGGGTACTCACTGTGCTGAGTACCAGTGCCTGGGCTAGGCACTCTGGGGGGATCCAGGAGGAGACGGCGTTCCTGTGCATGACCTCATAGGGATGAAAACTCAGGAAGAGAATCAGAGCTGACAAACATGGATGTGATTGTGCACACAGCACAAACTGGCAGGAAAGCCAGGTAATGGAGATCTGGGGGAGTCCTGAGTGGAACCATAAAGGAGAATGGCCTGGAAAGGCTTTCAAATTCATACAGTTGCAGAAAGTCAGAGCTGGAATTAACCTAGAACATAGAAAACAGAATGACAAAGTTGGAAGGGAACTTAGAACAGGGGATGTCAGCACTGGGAGGGCCTTAGAGACCATTTAATTGGAACATATCACCTGCATTCCTTACTTTACAGATAGGGAAACTGAGGCCCAGAGAGAGGTCACTTGTCCAATGGGGTCATGCAGGGAGTCAGTGGCTGAGTCCCGTCTGGAGCCAAGTTTCCAGACTCCTCAGCCAATTTTCTTTTGCTCTACCACAAAGATCTTCGCTGGAAGACAGACTGGTAAACTGAGGCTGGCGAGGGAGTGGGAAGTTCTGGGCTGGTTTCTTCATCTGCCCCTGCTGTGCTGGCAGCCAGTTCCACACCTCCCTTCCTTTGTCTGCTGAGGGGCTGAAGCCGATGGTCACCCTGGAGACGTGGAAGGCCATGAGTCTGAGCTGCAGGGAGCCTTGGAGAGCTGGGATCCCAGGATGGCAGAGTGAAAACCAGAAGGTGTCTTTGAGACCAACTTCCTCCTTTTGCATTTGGGAAAACTGAAGCCCAGGCCAAGGACACACTGGGGATAAGCAGCAGAAGCAGGGTTTGAACCCAGAACCTCGGACTCCAAATTTTGCTTCTTTTCTACCTCCTTCTCTGCCTCCTTAGGCCCCGTCCTATCCTCTTAGAGGGAGAGAAACTTGGCCCCCAGAGGGGTAGCTACTTGGAGAAGGTCATAGGAGAAATTAATGACTGGACTCTCCATTCCAATTGGTTGCTCAGTGGCGTGGCCCAGAAATGGCTCCTTTGACATGGGACAGGAGAAAGGAGGGCAGTGGCCCTAGCCTGAGCCCCTGGACAGCTCACCCAGAGGCCTAGCACCCTGTGTCCTGGCAGGGGGCTCATTCTGAAGCAGATTCCTGGACTCAAGAACTCTCCACTGACCAACCCTGCCCTCTGCCCCTGTGGGCCAACCCTGCCCCCCAGCCCTACTTGGAGTCAGGCTATGTTTCCACTCAGGCCCCGTGCTTGGCTAAGTGAACATTAGCCCCAGATTACTTTGCAAGGAAATGTGTTACCACCGCCTCCTCCTCCTTCTCGCTGTCAGATAAGCTTTTAAAACCATTACCTCCCCCTGGTGCAGCTTGCAGGAGTGGAGTGAAGAGGGGTGGAATGGCCTGGTCAGCGAGTCAGAAAAGGAAATGGGGAGGAGGGGCTGTGAGGGGGAGATGGCAGACAGAGAGAGCAAGGATACTTTTCTCCTCCGTTATGATGGGGCAGAAAGGGCTGGACCCAGCATGGAGATACACGGGTTCAAATCCTAGCTTTGCCATCCCCAGGGCTTTTGGCCCAGGCTCTTTCCCTCTTCCCCATCTGTAAAAGGAAGGGGTCCAACTGAGAAGGTCTCTAAGGAAGGTCCTTTTCAGCTCCGATGGTATATAGGCTAATAGGTTTAGAGCTGGAAGAAACCAGAAATCATTGCAGATGAAACCTTCCTTTTACAGATAAGGAAACTGAGTCCCAGTTAAAGCACTTGCCTGGGGTCACACAGCTAGTGAGCATCTGGGGAAGGATTTGAACCCAGCTCTACCCTCTACATTTCACTGCTGCTGTGTTCGCTCGTGAATTCCGTGTTCTGTTCTGTGTTCTGAGGTCTTCTTGGGTTCTGATGTTCTATGCACGGCAGCCTCAGCCGGCTCAGACATTCTAAGGTTCCTCTGAGCTCTGACATTCTCTTTCCTAAGCTCTCTCCCAGGTGCGTAAGCTTCCAGCTGCCCTGGTATTGTCTGTCCTGTGACTTCCGACCTCTCTCCCCTCCCTTAATCGCTCTCCCCCACCTTAGCAACACAAGACTAAGCATCGCTCCTTAGGGGACCTGCCTTCTCAGCAGACTCCTTTCATCCCACTCCACTCCCTGCTGGGCCCCTCAGGCTTCAGTGAGGGACCTCTGAGTCCAGAGAGATATGACAGGGCCAGCAGGAGGCCCTGGTCGGGAGGAATCCAGGCCCCCAGCAGAGGGCTCCCCCTACCCCCCCCCCCATCCTCATCACTGTCGAAGGATCCCTGGTAAGAGGATGAGGTGGGGCCAGAGCTATGGACAGCAGGAGGGCCTAGCAGGCCTGGCAGCCCTGCCCCTGCTGCCATAGCCCAGGGCAGCTGGAAGTCAGCACAGCCCTCCACCTGGCTGTCCTTGCTTTTGTGGAGAGCCCTCCCTCTGATCCATCTCTTTTGACAGAAACAGCTGGGCTGGGCTGGCTCTCCCTATGCTGCCCCCAGGCATGGAAAGACCAGCACTCTGGCTTTTGAGAGGAAAGAGGGTTGTATATTTTATTTTATTTTTTGGGGGGGAAACTTTTATTGAATTCCAACCTGTTTTCCCTCCTCCACCCAGGGCCTCAGAGTCTTTTTCCCTCCCCCACCCCCTTCCTTTCAGCCTTGGCAGTGGCCCTGGGCTCTCAGCCCCAGCCTCTGGAGACTGCTTTTCTCAGCTCATACGTTGCCCCCTCTCCTCTGCTTCAGGATAATAACACACACAAGTAGAAATAAAGAAAGAAGCCATCCTCCCACTGGCACTGGCTGGCAACCTCGCCAGGATGATGACTGCTGTTTGCCATTTCCAGCTGAGATCGTGGTCCCCACCAATCCCCCTGCCTACTCCAGGCTCACTTCGTGACCTGGCAAGCCCCCACACCTCAAACCTCCCCTACCACTAGGTATATTTAGGTATAAATTTCAGGTTCACTCCCTGATGTTCCTACTATGTGGGCTGGGGGCCCTGGGGCCCATGAATATGGAAAGGGGTGTGGGGGGGATAGAAGGAAAAGGGCTGAAGGTATAAAGGGGGAACCCTAGGGACAAGGGGAGCTCTCAACAAGCGCCAGCTGGGTGTTTGTCGAGTGGCTTTGGAGGCTGGCCATTGTCTTAGTGAAAGAGGGAGCCAATATTTGGCCCTTTTCCTGTTAGGGGAAGGAGCCAAATTTGATGCATCTTCTTCCCTGGGTATTAACACCAAGGACAGAGTTGAGGGCCACCTCTAAGCCAGGTGCCCAGACAAGAGCTTCTAGGCCTTGCCTCAGAGGCAAGCTTCATGGGGGCAGGCCCTCTCATTGCCCGCCCAGCTCACATGAGAATCCCAATTCTCTCTGCAGCCTTCTGAGAAATCCTCAGTCTACCAAGAAATCACAGCCAAGGCACATTGCCCCCCAAAGAGACCTGTTTGAGAAAAGACTGGGATGACGGTACCAGCTCATGGGAGTCAAACAGGGTGTGGTAGCCCTACATGGCAGGCCAGGGACACCCCAGCTCATAGGAGCTTCAAGCAGGCCATCCTGGTCCTCAGTGGTGCTCCAGTCAATACTGCTCTTGTCCCTACTGAGGCAGGAAGAAAAGAACTGAATACATCTTCTGTACTGGCACATGTCTTTTCAATGAGTCTTACTGCCTAAATAGAGAACACAAAGTGCCTACTGTGTGCCAAGCCCTCTGCTAAGTGCTGGACATACAAATATGAGCAGAAACACAGAGCAGCCTCTAGCAGTGCTGAGACCCAGGGTAATGTCACAGAACTGACTCTGGGACAATGCCCCAAATCAGTCGCTTCCTAGAATTTCAGTTGGGACCTTCAAATACAATGGCCACTGCCTGGGAGGGGAAGAAAGAGGAGACCCAGAGGTTTCACCAGACCCTTGGGACCCTCAGGGAACAGGCCAAGGAGCTCTGGTTTGGTGGAGTCAGGCCAGGGAGGATGCCTGCCCTCTGCTGCCTATTTTAGCCAATTTTTCTTCACAATTAGGTGCTAAGCTCAGTTGTTTCTGCTTGCCGAAGGACTGCAAGTGTCAAGGTCTAAGTCTGTACCTGGAATAAAGCTCTGGTTGTCCCATTCTAATCATGGCTCTGATCAGCAGCAGGCATTTAGGGTGAAAACCCATCCTGTACAGACTAAAGTAGACAGGAACAATGTGTTGGTTGATTTGGCTTATCTGTTTTCCTTTGTTAGAGAGGGTGATATTGGGGGAGGGAAGAGAGAGAGACAGAGAGACACTGACAAGAAGATTAATCTAACTCTGGACAGCTCTTCCAATATCTTAGGACAACCATAGACTCTCCCTAAGTCTTCCCTTTCACAGCCCTCCCCTGCAGAAAGATCTGAGTTCAAATCCTTCCTGAGTCCAAGCTCAGCACTAGCTGGGAAGGCTGGGAGTCTTGTTCTTAGCCTCAGTCAAGTCAAGGGTAAGGGTGGGTCCACGAGAGCTGGGAGTGGGAAGTCATCGTGGGTGGAAGCAATCTGAGAATCAATCAGTAAGGACAACCAAGGTGGTCTCAAGTCATGTCACATGAGAATCAGCGGAAGAGCTTTGTCCTGGTGGGCAAAATTGGGGGTGATGGTTGGAAGTACTGAAGAGATGGAGAAACCTCCTAGGAGTCAGATAAGAGGAATGGGCTGCCTAGTGAGGTAGTAGCTTCGCCCCCGCCCCAGCAGAGCCTGGGTGACCACTTGTTGGGTGGTGTCAGAAGATCTTTCTTCAGGGATGGGTGTCAGTAGATGCCACTTCTGGACTCCTGTGGTTCTGCACAGAGCACTCCACCTTGGGGACTACATAGAGGGGAGACCTCTTGAAGTCTATTCACCTATCCCTTGGAGGTCTGTGGAGCCCAGGGTAAGGAGCTCTGCTCTGAGAATCTGGCATTGGTACAGAGAATTTCCTCTTGGGAAGTTTCTTCCCCCAGTGAAACCACAATCCCTGTCCAAAACGAAATGAAAAAAGAAAAATTATACTTGTGGCACCGACATCCCACGGTTGCTGTTAGGCTCAAATGAGATAATTAAAGTGCTTTGCAAATCTTCCAGGACTCCATAATTATTACTGTTATTGCTGTTGTTAATGCCCACAGCAGGAGGAGGATTCAGCATCTACCCATCTAAGGAGGTGGAGGCCCAGACAACGCCAAGTTCATCAATTTGTCCCCTTCATGCCAGTGGGCAGCTCCACCGGAAGGTAGCCAGTGAAGGGCCTCTTTGCCCATAGCAAGCCCCTGGTGAGGAGTAGTTCAGTCTCTGAGACAATCGCAGACTAGGATCAAAGGACAGGGCTGGCTGAGTAATCTCACCCAAGGGGCACTGGGCTGCCATCGGGCTCTGAGTCAATAGTTCAACATGGCGGAGGAGAAGTCATTGGCTCCCCTACATGGTCTGCCTTCAAAGGGAGGCCGCAGCAGCCCTCAGAGCATAGCCTCATACTGTTCTGATGCTACTTTTTAGAAAGATGGCGAGGATTCAGGTGAGCCCCGCTGAGGGTGGTGAAGGCCGAGCTAGGAACGGTTAGCCTGGAGAAGACTTGAGGAAAATGTGATCTCTCTTCTCAAACATTTGAACAGCTCTCAAGAAGGTATCACAGAGTTTACAGATCATCCAGTCTGAGTGCCTCATTTTATAGCTGAGAAAACAGGGCCAGGGAAGCCAAGCAGCTCACCCAGGGCTACATAGCTCTTAAGTGCCAGAGGCAAGATTTGAACCCAGATCCTGACTTCAAAGTCAGGACTCTGTCCTGTTAGATCCCATCAGCCTCTCCTTGATCAACTTGGTGCCCACGGGCAGAATGAAGGGCTATGTTTTTTCCCAAAGCTGCAAAGAGAGAAATTTAGGATTAATGTGAGGGAAAATGTTCTAACAATTAGATCAAGAGTTCTTTTTAAGAATTTAAAAAAAATTATTTTCAGTTCCAAATTCTCTTCCTTCCCCAATCCCCTTGGGCTTTAAGGGATACATAGGAATTCAGCTGAGGAAAAGTAGAGGAGAGGGCATTTCAGGGATAGGGAACAGCTTGAGCAAAGGCTAGGAAAGTACCCACTGAGAAGGCAAGCCATAGGACACCATGCAACGATCTGGGGCTCTGAAGGCTTTTGGTGTCACGGACCCCTTTGGCACCCTAGAATCCCTCCTCAGAATGTGTTGTAGTAAAGTACATAGAACTACAAAGGAAAGTTTTGCAGTGAAATAAAGGCATCACTTTTACTTAGAGACAGCTAGGAAACACAGTGGATAGGGCACTGAACCTGAACTCAGGGAGACCCAGTTCAAATCTGACCTCAGATATTTCCTGTTTGGGGGGAGTCACTTAATTGCTGATTGCCTGAGTTTCCTCAGCTGTAAAATAAGGATAATAATAATTCCTACCTCACAGGGTCATTGTGAGGCTCAAATGACATACTATTTGTAGAGTGCCTGAATCATATTAATAATTAGGGACTTGCTGGCATGATGGACACAGTGCCACTGAGGTTGGAGCCAGGAAGACCCCACTTCCCAAGTTAAAATCCAGTCTCAGACGCTTCCTTGCTGTGTGACCTTGAGCAAGTCACTTCACCCTATTTGCCTCAGTTTCCTCATCTGCAAAATGAGCTGGAAAAGGAAATGGGCAAACCACTCCCATATCTCTGACAAGAAAACCCCAAATGGGGTCACCGAGAGTCAGACATGATTTATAATATCCCCTTTACATCTAAGTTGGAAGACTCCCTCTATCCCCAAACCCACTGAACATCCATGCACCCCAGGTTAAGAACCCCTGAATTAGAGCTAGACCAAAGTTAAATGAGCAGCCCAGGGAGGTAGGGAGCTCCCCTGGAGAACTGGAAAAAAATAACATACTTTCATTTTGTTACTTTTCATAAGGCAGAATACTGAGATTCTGTGATTCAGGGGTGTTCTCATCCGTCCCTCATGCCTGGAAGCCCATCTGTCTTCATTTCTACTTCTAGGCTTCCTTTGTTTCTTTCAAGTCCCCAATAAGACCCCACTCCTGCAAGAAGTACGGCCCTCCTTCATGTCCGTACCTTTCCTCTGAGATTTCTCCAGTTTTCCTTGGGTATACTCTGGTTTGCGCTAGTCATGTCGTCTTCCCGATTAGACTATCAGCTCGCTGAGGGCAGGCACTGTTTTTGTCCAGTGCTCAGCACAAATGGCTGGTCCATAGTAGACACCTGACAAATGCTTGTCGACTGACAAACTTTGGGTCATTCCAGCTGCCCTTCTGAAATGCTGGGTCATCTGAGAGCAATTCCCTGCCTTCCTAGCCTTTGCTCAAGCTGTTTCCTGTCCCTGAAATGCCCTCTCCTCTACTTTTCCTCAGCTGAATTCCTACTCATCCCTTAAAGCCCAAGTAAAAGCCATCCTCTCCTAGAGAGTCTTCCCTGACTCCCCTGGGTCAATAACGATGCGTCTTCCCTCCCCTTCCCATCCCATCTCACTTAGGGCTCAGCTCATTTCCTAAGTACGTCATGCAATAATCATCGGGGCCACTTAGGGTTTGCAAAGCACTTTACAAACATCATTACCTATGTTCTCACGACAAGTTGGGAGATAAGTGCTGCAGACATCATCCTTACCATCTTCCAAATGGGCAGACTTAGGTTCTGAGTGGTTAACAGATCCCTCTCCGTGGCTATGCTGCTGGTGTCAAAGTCAGAACCTACCAGCTGGTTCCCCCTTCGGGAGAGTGGAAGCCCCTTGAGGACAGGGGTTGTGCTGTTTCTGTCTTTGTCTCTCCAATGCCTGGCACACAGTAGGCATTTTAATAAATACTTGTGTTGAATTGAATGTCTGACTCCAATCACATTTGCTGAAAGACCCCTGAGACCACACTGGCTAGAAAGAGAGGAGGTAGAAAGAGAGGAAGAATGTGGGAGGGCAAGGTCAGGGGCAGAGCCCGAATACCTGAGGTCCCCCCAGGGCTCGAAGGACCTGTGGACAATAGCAGGAAAGAGCCTGGATTCTGGGATGGCCTCCAGCTTAAGAGAACCTGGACAGGATGTGTGAATGCTTGGCTGCCAGGTTCTGGTGGGGACAAAATAAACAGCACAGCAGTGTGAAGTGCAAGCACCATCTACCCTCCACCCCTGCACTGGGCAGGCACATGGGCCAGACTTCTGAAAGCAAAAGCTGCCCCCCTCCTCCAACACACACACACACACACACACACACACACTCACACATACACACTCACACACACTCATGCACACACACTCACGCATACAGTCACACATACATACACACATGTGCACACACACATACAGTCTCACACACTCACACATACACACACCTCACACACACTCTCAAAAATTCTGAGCCCCATGGAGGGAGGGAAGATGACTCCACCTTGGACCAATAATAGAAACAGAACGTCAGAACTGGGAGGGACCTGAGAACATAGTGGGTTATGACTGGAAGGGACTTTAGAACATGGATTGTATTAGCTGCAAGGGGTCTTAGAATATCAGTGTTAGAGCTGGGAGGCACCTTAGGGACCATGTAGTCAAGGCGTGGGGAGGGCCTCGAAGGTTCCCCACCTCTGATCTAATCCAACCTCCTGACTTTACAGAAGAAGGGAAGGATGAAAAGAGGGACACATTCCCTTGATTTCTCATCTAATAGCTGGAACTAGAATTTAGGCACCACAGCACCCCCCCCTTGCCCCAGCCATAGCCTGGCCTTAAGGGA
Organism: Pseudocheirus occidentalis; assembly: GCA_028646575.1. Lineage (NCBI taxonomy): Eukaryota > Metazoa > Chordata > Mammalia > Diprotodontia > Pseudocheiridae > Pseudocheirus > Pseudocheirus occidentalis. The sequence continues at coordinate 185,194,409 of CM053601.1, read as the reverse complement.
GGGGGAAGGAGAAGTACTTTCCCCTCCCTCTCCAGGGAGGAGCAGGCCAGCTCAGTGACTCAGTGTCCTGACAGGGCAGAATCTGGTAGAAGGACTTTGATGACGAAATATGACAGATGTACATTTTCTGGGTCCACTTAGCTAGGACTTTTAGCTAACTCCCTTTGGACCAGCCCCTTTTGAAATTCAAAAGTTCCTTTGGGGGAAATAGGTTGATAGCCACTGGGCCTTTCTAGTTCAAAAGGGATAATTACAGGAAAATTCCCATGGAAGAAAATTAATACTCAAGCATTAGGTTCTGTAGACAAAGATCCCATGGTCACAGTAGACCGGAAAAATAGCATACTTTCATTTTGTTACTTTTCATAAGGCAGAACACTGTGATGGCTGTGCCTTGAATTGTAATCACCAGCCTGAAATGGTGTCTTGGGTGGAGTTTCCCCAAACTAGATCCTTTTGGGGTGGAGCTTCCACTGGTGGGGGAGGGAAGATGCCCCAGTCTGAAGGGCCTGAGCCCACTGTGGAGCAGAAGTGCCACTGAGATGGAGAAGAGGGGCCTAGCCTTGGCCACTCAGCCTCCTGTTCCAGATAAGCTCAGGCCCTTGGGTGATTCACTAATTTGAGGCTGAACGCAGTAGTTGCACCTGCCGCTCCCTGGTTAGCGCCCCGCCTTGGGGCTTTAAGGAAGGAAATAGAGGAGGTTGAGTGGTGATGCTGAGGGGCTGGGGGGAGGCGAGGGAACCCAGCTGAAGTCACAGAGGTGAGAGGCAGATCTGAGAAGGCCAAAAAGAGATGGATGGATCTCAGAGTTCTGAGGCATGGGTCACTTGGAGCAAGAGGCTGCTAGAAAGAAAGAAGCAAGCTTGAGGCCGAATCTTGGCTCTCCCCAGCTCTCTGGGACTGGGGCTCCATTAGGCACGTGCAGGATCAATAAATGGTGAGAAGTAAAAGCAACAACCTGGGTCTATTGGGCTGGGGCCAACACCATCATGGGCAGGGAAGGGGGAGCTAATGGCCTGTTCCAGGATCAGAGATTCAGAGCAGGAGGCAATCTTAGGGGGATGGCTCATTTTGCAGAGGTGAAGGGAAAACAGCCTAGGTATTGCTAAATAGGACTGAATTTCTAAACCCAATCCTGAACCCTCAGCCCACTATCCCTCTCCCTACTGAACCAAGTCCAGATCCCTTCCTTACAAGGCCTAGCATTTGAGGCCCCAGTCTGTTCCCTTGCCCAGGTAGTACAGATACCACCCATCTTCCAAGGGAAATTATCTTGTGGGGACCTCCAAACTGGCCACACCCTTTCTACACAGGGGCATGGCCACCCTGTGGCATTGTTTGTTTAGAAAGACAAACTGGCTAGCAGGGTGTGGACTGGGTGACATCAGAGAAGATTCCTGGGAACAGCCCTCAGGATGGCTCTTCTCATGCCCAAGTAGAGGAGGTCAAAGGGCATGGTATGGCCAGCTTCCTCTGGGGATCTGGTCCCTTCCCCATGTGACATGACAGACATGAGGAGCTGGTAGCTTGCTCATTGTGTGGGACCCATTTTTCAAAAGTGGAAAGCTAAGGTGTTGTGTAGATAAGGGAGTTACCTGGCCCTTTGGGGATAAGACTAATAATACCCTGATTATATATAGTACCTTTCTTCCAGAGGGCTCAGAGAAGCTCCATGATCTCATTTGTCCTCACAACCTCCTGGAGAGGTGTGGTGGTGACGGCAGTGGGAGGGGGGAGTCACGGGGGAAAAACGGCACATGGTGAGTAGGGAAGGAATTGGACTCCCCCCCTTTGCAGGTGCAAAAGCCCTGCAGTCCCATGCTCCTTCATTATCCCTCTTTCATTGGCTCGCCTTGACCCTCCAGCACCCCCCCTCATTATCATCCTTCTTCCTGTTCTCACTCCCCCTTCCAACACTGTTTCCAAGGACTAGGAAGCCAGTTTTTCCTGATTCTTCTCCCTTCCCCCACCTTTATGTTTATTCTGTATGTACAAAAGGTAGAGTCACAGAGAATGAACCTTAGAGCCAACAGGATTTGGGTTAAAATCCCACTTTTAACACATCTTGACTGTGTGATGTTGGCCAACAGCCCTCCCCTCCCCGTGCCACAGGCAACTCTAAGACCAAGTCACAAAGTGGCTTCAAACTGAGATCTTCATGGGCAAATCACAGCTCCAGCACCTAACTCTACAGTTGTACTTAGATAGGGTATCTCCCTGATAGAATGCAATTTTCTAGAGGGCAAGCCCCATTCCATTTCAGCCTTTGTATCGTCAGAATGAAGCCCTGGCAGATTGTGGGCATCTTATAAATGTCTACTGGTTGACTGATAGGTCTGGAATCAGCAGAGGCTCCAACCCAGCCTCTGACTCCTCCTAGCTGTGTGAGTGTGAACGGAGTCTCTGGATCTCTCTTGAGTTTTAATCTTCTCTGTTCCTTCTTCCAAATAATAGAGTTTTAAGATATGCAAATTCCTTTTCGTACAGTCTCTCATTTGATCCCACTACGGGGGAGTTACAGCTGGTCACAAATGATAAGAAGCAGGATTAGAACCCGAGACTTCGATGTCTGGCTCTCCACCCGCCTAGAGAGGATTCAGAGCTAATGGAGGTCACAGGCTTTGTAGGCATCAGCTCTTACCAGTGCTGGAGGAGAGGGGCCAGATCCTCTTTCCTGCTCTGTCCTTCTTTCTCTAAGGATCACAGTCTCTGAGCTGACAAGGCTCTCAGTCTCCACTATCTAGTACAAATCCCCCACACGCTGTACAGATGAGTAAACTGAGGCTTGGGGAGGCTAAGAGACTCATTCGATGTCACACTTGGGACCAAAGACCTGGAGCTGGCAGAGACCTCAGCAACCATCTCACAAAGTCACAAATCACTAAGTGACTTGTCTAAGGTTATACAGTGAGTGTCAGACACCAAATTTGAACTCGGGTCATTAGCGGAACCAGTGCTCTTTCTTACTATTATGCTCCCTGCCTTTTGTTATTCCCTCTTCCTCCCCCCCCCCCAATATCCTTAAGGAATGAGCCAAGGGCTGACAGATTCCAGGACCAGATAAGGGGCTGAGCTCCTAGACCTAGGAGAATGGCAATGTGGACTCAGGAATTCCATTTGGCAGCCATTCGATCAGGAGAGAAGACCTCAGCCAACATTGACTTAGCAGACAGATGCAAGTGATGCTCTCAGCATGCACAGACAGGGCTTTGAGGGTCCAGCTGCTGAGAAGAGTTCTCAGAAAACCTGTCCTGCATCTGAGCAACCCTCTCAAAGCACAGTCTGGGTGCCCCTCTCTTCCCATGCCCTTATGAGACCCCCAACTCCAGGAGCTTCCCTCCTTATGCTCAATCAAGCCTTTTTCCTTCTCTCTTTGGGTTTCCTGGCTCTCTTGGTTTATATGGGGCCAGATAGAGAGAAAAGTGTCTAGCTGGACTCAGTCCTGTGTGGACAGCCTTTCTCCTCAGCCCAAACAGTGATCTAACCTGCTCCTCCTTCTCTTCATCTTCTTTCCCCCAGTCCCTCCCCCCAGCTGAGATCTCACCTCCAGCCATTCCCTAGGAATCTCTAGGTGACTGACCAGGAGTCCAGGTCACTAAACTGAGTCAGGACTGCCAAGTGCATTTGTGCAGGGCTGGGTTTGCATAGTCCTAAGGATGGAAGGGCTGGACATTGTTCCCAGCTCCCAGTTTGGAAGTAAGGTCTCATTCTATTCAGCTCCACTGCCTAGCTGGGGGCCCTCACTTTGAGGCCCCATCTTTGGCCTCATTTTCTTTACCTCCAAAACAAGGAAACTAGAAGAATCTAGAAGGGACAGATTAAGGTGAACAAGTAGATTGAACACCAGGGTTTACAAAGCAGAAGACTGCTCAGAAGCCATGCTCCTCACCTGGGCTTCCAGAGATTAGCGGGGCCTGCCTGTGGGTCTCCTGGAAGTTCCAGTCCCAGCACCCACCAACACTAGCCATGTTCCCAGAACCAGCAGGGCTCAACATGGGAAGCCACAGTCTTCTCCTTCTTCAGAACAAGCTCTCAACAGCCAACCACCCTCACCTGGGATCTCCTCCTCTCTGTCAGTACTATCAGGATCCTTTCTACAACTTAGATTTGGTGGGGGGCCAGAAGTGACTGACCCTGGTCACACAGCCAGGCTGGGTCCAATGCAGCACCCAAAGCCTGATCTTCGGGATTCCCAGGTCAACCCACCAGGCAACATGTGGAAGTTTCCACCCTCTGACACACACAATAGGGACCTGGGGATGGGGGAGGAGAAAATGAGAAAATGAGGGGCTGAGATAAAAAATGACATTCAAGAATGTGGGCTAGGGAAGGCGGGGCAGAGAGAGGAGATGGGGAGCAGAGGGAGTGAAGTTCTGAGCTCTGGGTTCTGAGGACGGCAGGCAGAGACCCTTTCCCAAAAAGCAAAAGATAACCTGCCGAGCCATGACCAAATAGGGAGTGTGGGGGACAGGGGCGGGGGTAGTTAATGCTCTGCTTTGGGCCCGGCCCCCTTCCTTCGCTTCCCTACGCAGTCTGTTCACACTCCCTTCTAACTACTCCCCAAGTGGGGTCCGCGTGAGCACACGTGCACTTGGTGGGGGGGGCTTCAGAGACTGGAACCCCCCCTTGTGAGCACGTGGGCTCAGCCCCTCCCTTCTGCCACTAGTGCTCCCTCCTGCTAGCCTGGGTTGGCTCAGAACTGAGGGCTCAGTAGGGGCTCTGCTGTGCTCAGTGACAAGCACACTCTGGCATGTGCAGTCACTCATGAGAGCACACACACACACACACACACAATTTTGCGGGCTCCACCCACTGCATGGAGCCAGGACTGGGGCTACAAAAGCTGGTGAGAGCGCTAAGGGCTGGGCCCTGGGAAGCTGGCGACTCCCAAGCTGGAAACCAAAGCTCAACCCTGCCTGTCTTGACTCAAAGAGGTGGGGCCGGTTGAAAGGGCTTTAAATGGCTCATTTTCCCCCACTCCCCCAGAGGATCTTGGTCCCCTGCCCTTTGTGACCCCACTGCATCATAGCCCTGGGGGGGGGGGTCTAGGTGGGAGATGGCTAAAGGTTATTCTTGCCCCTGGAACTCCAATCTAGATGGGGATAAGACAGATAAAGAAAATGCACATTAAAGACAGGTAAAGAGATGTTTCTAAGGTCTCACCTCATAAATTTCCTTGACCTGGGTACTGCATCAGTTCATCTCAGTTTTACTGGGAGAGAAAGTGAGGCTGCAAGCCTAATCCTTTTCCTCAAGGGAGCTTAACTTTTTCCCTCTGGCTGTTATGAAAAAACAAAACAGGACAAAACTAGTGATTGGGCCCTTTCTTCAGAGCTAGTGTATCAGGGGAGAAACCGGAAGCCCTTATCTAGATTAACCCAAGGAGACCAATGGGGTGACCCCCATTATACCCACAGTCAGCTCTGTCAGATAGGATTGGTTCGAACTGATCCAGCTCGACTCAGCACACTCTAGTTCCTGAGCCAGGTTCTAGTGTCCCAGGCAGGCTGACGCCTCCCAATTTCCCAAGGATTCGGGGTATGTAGCTTAGGAGAATCTTGAATATTCTTTAGTAAATACAACCTCCCCATTTTACAGGGGCCAAAGCTAAGGGTCAGAGATGCACAGAGACTTGCCCAAAGTCCCACCCCCTCGACAAGCCATAGGCAGTGTTTGAAACTACATCCACTGAGCTGAACAACAGTAGTTTCCCCAGGTCCCCATGTGTGGGTTCCCAGACCAGAGGAGTTGTCCGAGACGTGACTCGCTCAAGGATGCGTGTTAACTAGG
>CM053601.1:185161559-185181343 GCA_028646575.1 Pseudocheirus occidentalis | reverse complement strand
CCTAGGCCGGTTCGGAGGAAGAGCGTGCTGCTCCTGGGCCCTCCCCCGGGGGGCGGGCGGAAGGACGGGATGGGGCGGGGGGCGCGGGGCGGGCTGCGGGCGTTGCCCTCGGGGTGCCCGGTCCCCAGGCAGCGGGCGCGGACTGCAGTGCCCCAGGCAGCCGGCAGTGGGCAGCGAGGAGCACAGACTTGGGAGCCGCGGTGAGGGCAGCGGGGGCCCTCGGCGGTGGCGGTGGCGGTGGTGGCCGCGGTAGTGGGACCGGGGCGCGCGCGCGCACTGCCTGCTCCCTCTCCCGGCCAGCCAGCCTGCCTGCCGTTCACACACACGGGGCGCGCACACACGCTCACACCCGCGCGCGCACCCGCGCGCACACACGCTCACACACACACACACAAACACACTCACACACACACCCGCGCACTCACTCCCCCAGCCCCACGCACGCACTGGCCCTGGGAGGCAGCGGCGGCGGCGGCGTGCTCCGCGCTCCGCGCTCAGCTCTGGGTGGCCCCCGCCCACAGACGGTCCCGCCCGCCCCGAGGTCAGCCCAGCGCTCAGCGGGCGGCACCCGCCCCGCCGGGCCCGGGCTCGCCCCCAGCCCATGCCCCGCAGCAGCAGCGGCAGCGGCGGCGGCGGGGACAGCGGGGACAGCAGAGGCAGCGGGCACAGCCAGGACAGCGGCGGCGGCGGCGGCGCCCCATGAGCCGGCGGAGCGCCACGGGCGAGGCAGCGAGCCGGGGCTGGGGGCTGCACTGAACCCCGGGGGGCGGGGAGGGGGAGAGCGCTCAGGACGGGATCATGTACCGGGACCCGGAGACAGCCGGCGGCCCAGGTAAGCCGGGGAGGGGGAAGACGGGCGGGGACCAGGGCTGTGCCCCGCAGTAGCGGGGAGGCGGCGCGAGGGTGCCGGCGTTTGCGGAGGTGGGGGGGGGGCTTGCGGAGCTCCCTCTCCACCTTTCTCTTGCGCCCCTCTCTAGCCTTTACGCGCCCCCTTTCTACCTTCCCCGCCCTCCCCCCTCCATCTTTCCCGCGTCCCACTGGTGCCCGCTTGGAGGGCTCAGATCTCAGCCCTCTCTCTTCGTGCCCGCTTGTTCGACCACTAAGTGCCGAGCCAGCGCCTCGAGGGCTCTGGCTCCTCCGGCTGCTGCGGGCTAGCCGGGGGCTGGGTGTCCTGCTGGGACTTGATTCCCTGAGGATTAATCTTTGGGAGGGAGACCGCCCCAGCCTTCGGAGGGACGTGGGAGCTCGAGGTGGACACCTGGCCGGAGTAGCCCTGAGCCCACTTTCCCCCTCATTCCCCTTTTCGCTCTCTTTTCCTACCTACCCCCCCCCCTCCCGCAAAGGTTACTGGTAGTCTCGCTACTCCATGCCAGCCTCGCGGTCTCCCGAAAGGACCTCCCTGCCAGTGGTCCAAGGACAGCGTGTGTGGCAGTGTGAAGTGCAGCTGCCTTCATGAGACCAGGGGCTCCCTGGGAGGCCAGCTGCTCCCCTCAGTGGCACCCAGCTCCCTGGTGGGAAACTGCCCGCAGCTGACACCAGCAGCCAGTCAGCGGGGTTGGTGGTAGGGGATAGGAAGGGTGTCTGAGGGAGCTGACTTCTATATCACACCCAGGGGGGCTGTGTTGTGAATTTCTGTATGTGGGGGAGGGGGAGAGGCGATGGGAAAGGGGCTGCCCAGAGGGATAATGTGGGGAGAGCTTTGGGGCCAGTGGCCCAGGAAGAAGGTGGCCTGGGAGGCTGCTGAGGGCACTGAGGTGAGCTGAGATGGTGCCAGGACTAGTAACAATGACTGGAGCTTTATGAAGATTAGCTTTTGAGCCTTATCAAAGAAATATCTTTCTGGCCTTTTGCCAGTCTGGGACTGAGAGCCTCACTACAGTCGTGTGTGTGCTGGGAGGGAGGTTCTCACTGCCTGTTCATTGCCCCAGAGGAACCTTCTTCTGCCCTACCTAGCTGGCATCCCAGCAGCAGAGAAAGCTCATCTCTTTTTGACAGGGCTGGTTCCTGCTTCCCACCTGTGGCTGCCTTCTTGGTACCTCTGCCCCCTCCCCAAGGGCTGAACGCCCCTCCTGTCCAATGACAGGACCTGATGAGGGAGTGGCCATTTCTCTTGATGTTTCTCCAGCCCTCAGGTACCAGCAGCCCCCAGCTCTAGGCACCTCCCTTGAGAAGTGGGAGTGGGAGGATGAGGAGGGGAGCAGTAACTGGGACAGCCCCATCCCCCAAGTCTAGAGGAATCTCATGAGGTCCCTCTTAAGTACAGGCTAAAGGATCTCAAAGCTTCTCTCAGGGCAGCTCAATTGGGGGACAGTGCCTAGCTGTATCTGTCATCTCTAGCCTTCTCTGTCTGCCCTGCTCCCAGCAGAAGCCTCATCCCATTCTTGTATCCCTATGTCTGCATCCCAGAGCCCACCACTTCCTCAGCCCTAGCCTGCAGAAGGCACAGGATCCGTATTTGAATGTAAAGTCCTCCCCCCAAGATGTCAATTCTCTTGGTTCTGAGACCACCTGTGTGTCTCAGGGAGGGAGGAAACATCCTCTAGGGGAGAACTGTCCTTCTTGCACTCCAAGAGGAGCAGAGAGGTCCCCTTGCCCCTCTTCTACCTTGGTTTGTGCCCAGGCATCTTCTCCTTGCCTGGTGTCTACCACTGTGCCCCAGAGGGAGCCCAGACTGAGGTGAAGGAAGAGCCTGGAGTATGCCAGCAAAGCTCCCACCCCCTGAATTCTCCCTTGTGACTTCCCTGGTGCCACCTCTGTCCTCTGTGTCCTGGCATCAAGGCATATATATACCTATCATGCCCAGAGCTCCCCAACTTTCCAGGTAGCTGTGGCAGTGGCTCAGATCTGAGTGCCTCTGCACTCCTTGGTGGGCCAATCATCCCAGCAGAGAATGGGATAGGGAAGGGGGGGGAGTGTCTCCTCCCCCACCCAGGGAATTGGGCTAACCCTGTGGTACGGGCCCCTGACTGGTACATTGGAGTAGAATGGAGGCACTTCTTACTGGGCCTCAGAGGTTTTGGCTTCCATAGACCACTCACTGACTTTCACCCATTTCCAGACCAGTTCTGGCTCTGGCATAGACTCCCTCTCCCCCTTGACACAAATCATGGCCACTTTGCAGAATGGTTGTGAGCTATCCTTCCTCTGTCTCCCTCCATGCCCTCCTAACAACCCTTGCCTAAAGGCTCCCTCTAATCTTGCCTCTCAGACCCCTAGTCTGCCTTCCATCACTGCTTATCTGTGCCCCTGCCCCTGCCCCCAGAAAGGGCACCAAGCATGAATGATACTGGCAAACCCATCCTCCATATGACCTGGGCCCCATTCCTGCCCAGTTCTCCCTGGGGACCTGTGGCTGCACTCTCTCCAGTCCAGGAGCATCATTAACTTCTCCCCCATCTCAATCCACCAGTTCTATTTTGGTTTCTATTTGGAATCATCCCCTTGTATGCCTTAAAACCACAGCCCGGGAGGGAGCCACTCACCCTCTGGCCAGGGACATGTGCGGACTAAGCCAAGCTACTGACCTGTGGTGATTCCTGCCCCCCCCCATTCTCCTTGAGGGTCCCACAGCAGGCAGGGCCTGGAAGTGTCAGGCGTGAACCTCAGATCTGGCTCAGACATAAGAAAACAGTCCCTTCCCTCAACCCTGACCCACCACCAGCTGAGGAAGACCAGCCCTAGATAGGGGGCCCTATCTCAGCCATGGGTCCTTGGATGAGGGTGTACAGCAAGGAACTCTGGGCGAAAGGCACCTTCATCAACCCTGGCCTGGCCTCCTGAAGACTACCTTATGCCCTCCCATTTTTTCCTGTTCTCTCTTCCCTGACCTAGAGCCATTTTCCCCCTTCCCACCCATCTCCCCTTGTCCTCTATATCCTTCCCTGATGTTCCCCTTCTTCTCTCCTAAGTTTCTCTCCTGTGCCCTCCTTCCTCCTATCTCAGACTCCCTCCAACCCTCCCTCCCTGAGGCTGGGCAGGGCCTCAGCTGGCCTGTAGGGGCCAGTGTTGCAGTGGGCAGACTCAGGCAGCGCTGAGGCAGCCAGGAGAGAGGGAGAGGTGACCTTGTGGTGAGTGAATGAGCTAGGGACAGGGAGAGGAAGCCAGCCCGACAACCAGGGGACTTGGGAGACCTCTGCCTGCCCTCCTGCCTCTGGAGCCTGGACACAGAAGCTCTTTGGCTGCCTGGGATCTGGAGGCATTGACTCGGAGAATGTCAAAGCTGAGAGGCACCTTAGAACCTAGAATGTCAGAGCTGGACAGGACTTTAGAACCTAGAATGTCAAAGCTGAGAGGCACCTTAGAACTTAGAATGTCAGAGCTGAGAGGCACCTTAGAACACAGAATGTCACAGCTGGACAGGACCTGAGAACACAGAATATCACAACTGGACAGGACTTTAGAACCTAAAATGTCACAGCTGGATGGACCTCAGAACCTAGAATGTCAGAGCTAAGAGGTACCTTAGAACACAGAATGTTGGAGCTAGAAGGAACCTTAGAACACGAATCACAGAAAACTGGGAGGTTCCTTAGCACATAGAATGAAGCTAGAAGGGGTATAGAATGTTCCAGCAGGCAGAGATCATAGAATATAGATCAGAGAAAGTCAGGGCACCAAAGGACCTTAGAGAACTTTGGTCAGCCCCCTTGTCTGGCAGTTAAGGACACTGAGGCACAGGCCTGCTTAGCTCTCTGTTCACTCCTCTGTAAAATAGGCACCTGGACCATCGGCTCAGGGATGCTGGAGGAGGAGGGGGAGGAGGAGAAGGAGGAAGCATGCCCAGGATGTGCACAGTACTTGGAGGGGGCCTGCTCAGGTGCTCAGCATGTGTAGGAGAAGGCCCTGCCTGAGGACTGGAGCAACAGGCTAGCTAGAGTCAGTGGTGTGGACACAGGGAGAAGGGCAGAATAAGGTTGACATCCGTGGGAATCTGGAGTGATAGGAGCCAAGTGGAGGCTGAGGACAAGACCCTCCCTGAACCCCTTGCCTGTGCCCCTCTCACCCTCCTCTTTAGGATCTTGGTCCAGGGCTCCCCTCTCCTCCGCCCCGACTTGCCATACATACCCTCTGCACATCCTTGGACCAAGTGATTCTGGCTCTTAATTTAGGGCCAGACAGGTCTCCTGAGGCTGGGCAGCCCCCAGAATGGGACAGAAGAGAGCCAAAGGCTGTGGGGCTGCAGACTCCGGGGTTCACTAGGCCCCCCAGCCTGGAGCTAGTTCCAGAACCATCACTGTGGAAACGGCCCCACTTGAGCTGTCTGTTGGTGAGGCCTCGTGGAGGCAGCCCTGGCTGGCTCAGTGGGTGTTCAAGGACTCTGGGTGGGGAATGAGAGGGCCTGGTCACAAGGAGCCCTCCCTGCCTTTGAAGTGGGGGTAAGGGCATCCTGGTCCTATCCCTGTCAGCCCTCTCCCCATCTAGGCATGGAGGCAGGCTGGGGCAGAGCAGGGCAGGGCAGGGGGTGGAGCAGCTAAGTCAGGAAGAGGAGGGTGGGAGGCAGCTGGAAACCAGATGGGGTAACAGGTGAAAATGATGGCCTGGAAGGGAACAGGTGGGGTGTCAGATGAGGAAACAGCTGCCTGTATCTGAGCATGGCCATATCTGCCCTGCAGTGCCCCCTTCCACATACTTGGGCACGTGTACCCCCCAGGATGCCTTGATGTTGCCAGGGGGCCAAGGCTAGAGCACTAGGCTGGGGAGGGGAAATACTGTTGCTAAGAGCATTATGGCAGAGTCCTGAGGGAGCTGAGGTTTGAGAGATCACCCCATGATACTCCTCTTCCCCCGATTGCTCTGACCAGCCCCCATCTCTCTAGTCTCCCTGGGGACCCCAAATTGCTCTCGAAGCTGAGATGGAATCTTCAGTAACTGCCTTTCCCCAGGGAAGCCAGGCTAGGAGACAGACAGGCAGACCCACGCACACACACAGAAGGGGATACAGAGCTGGCTGAGCAAGGGTCACCCCTTCTTGGGAGATGGCTCTGATGCCAGGGTGGGGTAAGATGTTAACTTTGACTTCTTCTGGGACAGTGCTCACGGAGCAGAATGGTGGCAAATAGTGCTGGGTAAGGTCAGATCTCTACTAGGCAGGTCTCTGGCCTTGGACGGGTGCCTGAGCTGACACTGCCAAGGCCAGCCTGTGCCAAACCCAGGGCAGGTGATGCCAGATTCATGGGGAAAGGTCTCCAACCTGCCAAGGAGTCTGGGGGAACCCTCCTGGGTTGGGGCCAACCTCTGGCTGAGGGGTAGAGGCATCTATCTCTAATTCACCAGTGGTTAAAATGTAGTTGGCAGGAGGGTTGGAACTTTAGAAAGGCTTGTGCCTGGGGCCAAATGCCGGCCCTATAACAGTGAGTTTAGAGGAGCCTTAGGGAAGAGCCCTCCCTGCATCCTGGGGCCATGGAGAAGCTTATTGTGTGTCTGGCTGTACTTATGGAGTGTAGATACAATCAAGTCACAATGGAAGGAGACACATTCAGGCACTTTCATCAGAGGGCTGGCGTTGTCTGTCTGTCTGTAGTTGGGCCCTGACTGTGATCAATGTGACCTGGCATCCCCTAGGGATGGGGACCGAGTGCTCTGATGGCATCACAGACTGTCATCTGCTTGGGTATGGACCCTGAGCCTCAGTTTCACATCTGTCAAACGGGGGTAGTGGAGACCCAGGGGCTTTGGGTAGCAAGCAGAAGGCTCTGGGTTCTTGAGTGATACTGAGGCTCTGCTTTGGGGAGAGGAAGGGGCAGCCTGGGCACTGTTTGACTTAGGGGGGCTGGGGCCTGGGCACTGCTTCTGGCAGAGAGGTGAAGAGTATGATTCAGGCCCCATAGAACTGAGATGTTCGTGTGTGATGTGTGAGATGGTGAGATGTGCCTGTGCGTGCATGCTCTGGATGGGGCGGGGGAAAGGCTGAAGAGCCGAGCCGCTTGTGCAGAGAGGGGAGGGGCACGTGCCCTGAGTGTGTGCCTGAGGAGGTGGGAGGGGGAGGCTCCAGGCTTGGGTGGCAGCTGGGCCACTGTAATAACTGTGCTAATCTGAGTACCCAGGCAAGCTGTAAACAGCAGTTAATGAGTTTATTTGTAGTGAGGTACTTCTAGGTGCACCAAGGGAGCTGGGAGTCGTGCCCAGGAGAGCTCCCTGGGCTGGGCCCTCCCACCCTGCTGAGGCCTGGCCCCGCTGGCATGGGCAGGCTTTCTCCCTCCTTGTGGCCTTTTCTTATCCAGTGGCCTTTCTCTTTGCTGGGCAGCATTAATTCTCATTGCCTGTGAAGCTTCTGAACCTGCCTACGGAGAACGGCAGGTCACAATGTGTCGTGACAGTGGGGCCTTGCCATAGCAGAAGGCCACACAGCATATTGGGGTCCTTGGGACTTGGGGTCCTGGGCTTGAATTCCACGCTTCCCATTTTGTTTACCTGTAGCATGAATGTGTTCACCTTGGGGAAGTCACTTTTTTCTGGGCTCTGCTTTCTCCCTTTGTCAAATGAGGGGATTGGACTAGATGGGGTTCTAGATGGGGTTCTTCAGCTGGGGTCCATGGAGAGACTTCAAGGGGTCTGTGAACTTAAAAGAGAAAACATCTTATGTTTATTTCAGAACAACTGGTTTTTGGTCATTCTTAGTATTTTTTTTACATTAAAAGCATTATTCTGAGGAGGGGTCCAGAGACTTTCCCATACTACCATATAGATTCATGCTCAGATAAAGCTAAGAACCCTAGGCTAGCCATGATGCTTTGGGCCTCTTTCCAGTTCCCAATCTTCTGACATTCTGGGTCTGACAGTGGCTGCCAGGATGGCTTTTATAGGAGCTGGCTATTCCTTCCATTGCCCCTTTTCCTGCTCCCTCTCCTCATGTCCCTGAGGGCCCTGCCTTGCCTTTACTCACTGTCTACTGGCCTTTTGGGGAAGGTTCATAGTGACTCTGTCCCCAGCAGGCTATAAAAAGCCAGGCCCAAAACTGACAGTAGCATCAGAGATGGGGGTAGAAATGAGAAACACAAGATTATAGAAGGTCTGAGCTGAGACCTTCAAATATAGAACTTAGAATGTCAGAGCTGGGAGGAGACTTAGAACAGGAGATGTCAGGGCTGGGAGGGGCCTCAGAACAGGGGATGGCAGGGCTTGGAGGGGCCTCAGAACAGGGGATGGCAGGGCAGGGAGAGGCCTCCAAAGATAGAATGTCACAATGATAGAACCACAGAATCTTAGAGTTGGAAGGGGCCCCTAGGTCCCTGAACCTTACCACAAAACTCTTCTGCTGCATGGTTAATATAAGTAGACACTTAGACTCTGATTGAAGGCTTCCAGCGAGGACCAGTCTCTGCCACTCGGTGGCCCATTTCCCTTCTGGATAGCACATCATTTCTGAGCTGGATTCTACCACTACAACTTGAGCTTATTGCTCTTGGTCAGATCCTTTGGGGCCAAGCAGAACAAATAGGACCCCCCTTTCAGGGGCTTCTAGGCTTTTGTTGTGTTCCCTGCCCCCTACCCCAGCCATCCATCCCAAGTCCTTTAAAGTAATCATTGTGTGGCTTGGAGAGAAAGCGAGAGAAAAGGAGGAGGAGGGAGAGAGAAGAAGAAGAAGAAGAAGAAGAAGAAGGAGAGAGAAAGATAGAGGGAGGGAGAAAGAGCACTAATGTAAAATGACAGGGCAAGGATTTCTGGCTCAGCTGAAAGGCTAGGGAGGCAGATGGTTGTGCCCTCTGAGCTGCAGCTATGGACAGTGCTCCTGGATCCTTAGATTGTATACCACTGACACTGGCAGGGGTCTCGAAGGGCATGTAGCTCAAGTGGGTCGTTTGATAAATGAGGAGACAATGGCCCAGACTGGGGCAGTGACTATCTTAGAGTCACAAGGACAGGTTAGCAACAACAGTCAGGCTTCAACCCAGAGCCACTGTTTCGTGCTGCTCCTCCCTAAGAAATCATCTTGGCCTAGAGATCCTGCCATTTCCCATAAGAGAAGATGGAGGAACAGAGACCTTCAGTGACTTGTTTACCACACCATTCCATGGGTGGTAAATGGTAAAGCTGGGCCAGAAGCCTTGGTTTTGCCCCTCACCAGCAAATATCTGATGGGGGTTGTGGTGGACCAGAGTTTGGAGAATCATGGGATTATGGGCTGGGCTGGGGATCTAGAACTCTCTTGAAGTGGAGAACATTCTCTGCCATGAGATAGAGATTATCGTTCTAGGACACTGTACAGGCTAAGGGTTCTGGTTCACCAAGGTGTTGATTCCAGGGAAGGATATAGAGGGCATCCAGAGGACTTGGGGCAGGGGGAGAAGGGGTATCAGTGGGGGAAGGCCCCCGTCAGCCTCTCAGGGAAGTGGTTGGAGGAGTTGGGGTTGGCACCAAAGGGAGGGAACTCAAGGGGGGAAGCAGAGAAGAGAGCTGTGCGGCTAATGTGTCCAATTAAATTACTTTAAACCCTGCCGAGGCAGCTGCTCCCGGCGGGGCCCTGAGTACAAATTGGATCCGTCTCATTACCACAGGTCGGTGGAAGCTGGGTGGGGGTTGGGGGGATGGACAGCCATCACTCAGGCCAGGCCTTATCCTGCCACTCCAGCCTCTGCCCCCAGGACCAGTGCTTGGTCTGATAATGTTCCCCTCTACCTCTCCCATGGGTCTCAGGACCCTCCTCCAAAGCTCCTTGATTCTTTATCAGCTCCTTGCTGGGCAGGCCATGGGTTAGGAGGATTTCCTTCTACAGCCTTCCTCATGTGAGACTCTATCAATCTAAGCCTCTTCTGGTTTTCTGTCTGGGCTGGGGAGGGGAGGATCTGTATTCTGAGAAGGGTCCAGCCTAGACCCAACCTCTACCTCCACCTCCACCTCCACTTTGACATCATCCCTGGTCCTAAGGTTCTAACTACCAGCCAACATTTGGTTTAGGACAGTGAGGGGACCTGTCCTTCAATATGGCCACTTCTGGGGGAGACCTAATTATTGCCTACCAGCTGAAGAGGCAGCTTCTAAGACCAGGCTCCTGGGACTAGCAACCTGTTAGGGGTTGACCTTAAGGTGGGATTTCTCTTTATCCAATCCCCCCCGGCTGATGGTCATGCCCCTTCCAGGTGCTGGCCCCCCTCTCCCTCCTCTGCCCACAATGGTACTGCTGTGCCATTGATAGCCATAGAGATGTCTGTATTTGCCAGTGGTGCCCACCTTGGCCTTCATCATAACCATCAAAGGTTGAACACTCCCAGGGAACATGGTGACTTGGTGGAATAGAAGGCACCCTGATTCCTGGCTCAGATGAGAGCCATGGAAAATAAGAAGGTCCTCCACATTAGAGGCCTTCAAGAAGAAGCTGAAAGATCAGACAGTCACTGAGCATTTATTAAACGTTGTGTGCCAGCCAATTGCCACATATGTCATCGTGGGGCTTCCTATTGAGCACAGGTTCTTAGCTTGGGCTCTGTAAATTAAAAAAAGTGATAACTGCATTTCAGTATAATTGGTTTCTTTTTTGTAATCTTATGCATTTTAAAATACGATTTTGAGGAGTCTGTAGCTCCATCAGGCTATGTAAGGGATCCATGACAAAAAATAATTGAGGCAAATGGGCCTGCAGTCAGAAAGATCCGAGGTCAAATCCATCTTTAGCTGGGTGATCCTGGACAAGTCCCATGACTTCTGTTTGCCTCAGTTTCCCCGATTAGAAAATGGGGGAAGCCCCTACCTCGAAAGGTTGTCGTGAGGACCAAACCAGCACTTCACACAGTTCCTGGCACATAGGGGCACTTCATACATTCTTATTCCCTTCCCCTTCCCAGCTCTAGAATGCTTCTGTTCTGTCCCTTAGCTTCGAACAAAAGCTTTCCTTCACAGTGTTTACTAACACTGTGACTTTGGACTAGTCCTGTCCCTTTGATTTCCTCTTCTCTTCCGTCTTGCTCTGCTGGAGGCGGATGAGGCCATGAGTCCTAAGGCATCCTTCGATGAATGTGGGCCTCCCCCTCAAAGAGCTTCCAATCTAGAAACGTAGATGTCAGCACTAGGAGGTGACTCCAGAGGCCTGTCTGCAGCGCTTCCTTCTTCAGGAAGGCTTCCTTGATTTCCCCAGCCAAAAGTGATCCCTCCCTCCAGCTGCTTTCCTGGCACTTTGTACCGCTCATGTGGTTTTCAAGTTGACTTTTATACACACCTCCCTATTAGATCAGAAGCCTCTTGGTGACAGGGACTATGAACTATGTGGTTTTAAAATTTATCTTTATATCTACCAGAAGCCTTTTCACGAATGTGAGGAGGGGGTCAGAGACTTAAAGTTGGAAAGGACCTCAGAGGTCTAGACCAATCTAGACCAATTCCCTCATTTTACAAATGAAGGAATGAAGACCCTTAGCTAGTAAGTGTCCAAGAAGGGATTAGAACCTGCTTTCTTTGACTCCAGAGCCAGCGCCTTTGCTAAATAAAAACTTGTAGAAAGAATGAGTCCTGTGACCCAGGCTCTCCATTCAGCAAAGGATGAAGATGAGGACTGACATACCCGAAGTCACAGAGCTAGGACGTGGTGCAGCCAGTACCAGGACCCTGGTCCTCTGGTCGTTTCCACTCTGGAAAGTTGGCATCTCGGCCTGGGCCAAATTCCCACAGGACTGCATGGATTTCAGTGCTGTTCAGAGCCCCTTGCTCCCTGGCCTATGACTGTAAGGGGGCTTGGGAATGGGCAGGCCCAGGCTGAGCAAGGAAGGTTTCTTGTGTATGGAGCTTCGGCCAAGCTGACTATGAAATGGCCAATCAGAGCACGATAGGCAGTTCCAGGGCTGAGGTCTTGATTTGGCAGGGGGTGGTGCCCCCGGGGCACAGAGCAAGGTTGGGCGCATCCTTCTCTTAAAAGGGCACCATTTCCATGTTTCTGGCAGGAACGTGATGAGGCTGCCATGCCCCAGAGGCTTTAGATAGGGCCCATGGGCAGCAGACCAGAACCTTCAGGGTGCCACATGGCATGTCCCTTGACTGCTAAGGCTGAGCTTGAGTACCCATGAATGCCAGATTTGTCTCCAGGGCAACTAGGCATGCCACCCCCTTCTCTGTGCCCACACCCTCTAGCACAAAGACCAGCTTTCACAACTGGGCTGAAGAGATCTTCCTACCTTTTCCCAGAGTCACCCAAGGCCATATGCCTGCCCCTCAACCTCTGGAATTCACACATGTATATTGGAATTTGGGCTTGGAGGTACATGGGACACATCCCCCCAAACAAGGAAAAACATGGTTGTCTGGTACCCAGCACAGAGCTTGGTGCACAGTGGGTCAGTGTTGATTGGATGGAATTGTCTGTGTCTCGCATGTAAGTAGGGACTCTGACCTATCTTCCCTAGGAGAGCTTGTGGGACACCATCTTAGGTGAGGGTCCAAGGGCTGGATGCCAAGACAAGATGTGGGTCCCTGCCCAGGAAAGCAGTAGCAGGGGAGACTCTGTCCCAGAGGAGAGAGATTGCATGGAGCCAGGGGGAGAAAAGGCCTGAACAGCAAGCAATCAGGAGACCTGAGTTCAGGTTTCATCCCTGTCTCTAACTGACCATGTGACCTTGGGCAAGTCACTGTATTTTCTCTGCCTCCCTTTTCCTCCTTCCTAACAACAAAGGGTCTCTAAGGTTCCTTCCCACCTTGACAGGCATGGTGCCAAGGAAGGAGAGTCAGTTTTAGAACTGGGTTATCTGGCTCTACCCCTCACTACCTGTGGACTTTCAGAAAGTCACTTGCCAACGCTGGGTCTCAGTTTTCTGGTCTGTAAAAAAGACCCCATTGGATGTGCCTGCCAAGGTCCTTGCAAGTATGGTCCTGCGTTCTGAGGTCCTCCCTTTTGTCCTACTTTATTTTTTAATGGCCCTCCCAGAGCTAACAGTCTGTTCCTAAGATCATCATCACCTATTTTGGTGCTGACCCTAAAGATTATGGGACCTTGCCAACTGACTTGGCAGCTGGAATCTCTGGATTGTCTCTCCCAGTTAGAAAGTGAGATGCTTGGGACCTGGGACCATCTTCCTTTTCTATTTCTATCTCCAGCTCTTGGCATAGGATTCTGCCCATAGTAAGCACTTAAATGCTTTTTAATCCATACCTTCCTCTCTCCCTCCCTCCCTCCATCCATCCCTCCATCCTTCCCTCCATCTATCCATCCATCCATCCATCCATCCATCCACCCATTCATTCGTTGATAAAGGAAGGAAAACAGCCTCAAGGTTATAGTGTTAGTAAATGACAGAACCACTGTCAGGACTCTGGTTGTCTGTCTCTGATCCCAGGATCCTCTCCATAACAAGGAAAGGGAGGCAAGCATTCATTCATTCATTCATTCATTCCTCCATTCCAGAGCCCCCCTCCCCCCAGCTCTGACATCCCATGCTCTGAGGCCCCTCCCAGCTCTAACATTCTGAATCCCCACATTTTACCGCTCCTGCTTTCATGTTCTTTTGGATGGCTGCCTCCATGTTTGGGAAAGGCAGCAATGTCCCTCCAGAGATTTTCTTTGATTCAAAGTCCAGGGTCCTGGGAAAGGTGGGTGTTCCTCATACTGCCTTTCCACTACCATCTCAGACCCAGTCATTCCATCCTGACCCATGTGACTGTGCAAGTGCTAACTCTCCTGCCAGCTAGCAATTTTTTTCTTTTTGGACAGGGTAAGGCATGGCAGTTGGGGTTAAGTAACTTGCCCAAGGTAACAGTAATGGCTAATAAGTGTTAAGTGTATGAGGCCAGATTTGAATTCAGGTCCTCCTAACTTGAGAGCTAGTGCTCTATTCACTATGCCGCCTAGCTGCCCCCATCTAGCTGTTAGTGAAGGGCTGAGGGACACCCTTAATCTAACCCCTCTGGAGGGGTAGGGGGCTGTGAGGCTTGAGCCCTGCAGGTTTCAGGGCAGGAAGATATAAGGTTGCCCTGATACCCTAAGCCCTCCCTGAGACAATAGGTACCCCAAAGTCGGGCTCATGGAGAGTGGTCTGTTCTATAACTCTGTTGTCTGATGGCCCAGGTCTCATTGGGCCCTCTCTCCCTGATCCAGAGCATTGGACATTCCTGGAGGAATGGTGACCATGGAGCCTTGGTTTCCCTCCTTCTGGACATAGGTTTCTCAACAGAAGGAGGAGGCTTGGTATTGAAGAAATCTCCCTCTGGCATTGCCTCACTTCCATCATCCTCCCCAGTGTTCCAGGCCTGGAGAATAAACCATGTGTGGCCCCCATAGGCCCCTATCCCTTCTTCCCCCCTCCCCCCAGCCCTCTCCTGACTGGAGAAGTGCGAAGGGAGTGATTTCACAGCCTGTCAGCTGAGGCCTAAAAATACCCCAAGCTCCCAAGCTGCTTGGGCAGGGAGGAGGAGAGAACAGGGGGACAGGGTGGGGTGGGGCGGATGGTGAGAGGGAGAGAGGGTCCTGGCCAGAGGAGTGCTGCCCACTACCCCACCTCTGCCTTCCCTCTCTGGGACCTTCTGGCCCTGAAGTTTTCCCTCTCTCCCCAGGCTCATCTCTAAGACTACAGCTTGGTGAGTGGGTTGAAGGGTCTGTGAGCCCTAAGAAGTCAGCCCCGGCCCTCTGTGCAGGCCCCCTGGCCCCAGACTAGGTTTCTGACAGTAGCTCTGGCAAGGAGCCTCCCAAGCATTCAGTCCCCTGCCTGGGTGGAAGGGCCCATAGACATGTGTTTGGTGTACCTGTTGACGTGAGTAGGCACGGATGTGGGAACATGCCCGAGGCAGCCCCCGAGCTTCCTGTCTTCCATCCTTGGCATCCCTCCAGCCCCTGGCACTACCATAGACTCAGATCATTGACTTTCAAGCTGGAAGAGCTAGGTAGAGTATGGGAGGTTTAGCGCTGGAGGCTGCTCAGCGGCCACTGTGCATGGCCCTGCGTTTCACGGATATGAAACTGGGGTCCAGAGAAGGCAGCTGACTTTCATGAATCTAGGTGGAATAGTGGATAGAGAGCCAGCCTTGAAGTCAGGAGGATCTGAGTTCAAATTCCTAGTGCAGGCCTCTACTGGCCTTGTAGCCCCGGACACATCTCCTGACTTCGATTCTCATTCTCAGTGTCCTTGTGTGGAACGTGGGAATGACAGCAGCACCTACCCCAGAGGGCTCTCATGAGGTCCGCTGAGATGCTGTGCTTAGGGTGCACCATCAATGGCCACTGCTCTTAGTGTTGTTGCTGTTTTTCAAGGGCACATTAGTAGTCTATGGCAGAGGTGGGATTTGAACTCATATCCTAAGACTCCTCCCTAGAGCAGTGTCTACATTTTACCAGTGGGCAAACTGTAAGAGTCTTGGAGATCTGAAGCAATATGTTGAAGGCCTCTTAGGTTGGATTTTGGACTCAGATCCTCTTCCTTCAAACCCAAAGCTCTTTCTGATCTCCCATGCCAACTTGGTGCATGGAGTCACAGGGCTGTGTGTGCCCAGGGAGGGTACAAGAAGCTGAATGGTGATCTGCTTATACCTCCTGTCCAGAAATGGGGAGGCAAGGAAGAGAGAAGAGCAAAGGAGCATTAGGAGAGGGGAGGAACAGGGGCCCAGCCTCAAACCCCAGGCCAGGCTAGGAGGGCAGTGTCAGCCAATCAACCAACCTTCACTAAGGGCTTTCTATGTGTCAGGCACAATCTGGGCACCGGGCATACAAAGACCAAAGTGAAATGACTCCTGACCTCAAGAAGTTTCCATTGTAATGGGAAACATCTGTATGCATGTGAGCTTGCCCAGCTCCAATTTTCTTGTGTGTTCCAATTTTCTTGCTCCCCTGTGCAGACGTCAAGGGAACGGAACTAAAGCAGCCCCTCCAGTGGGTAGAGACACGGATCCCAACCCACCTGGCACACACTTAGAAGCATTATGATTCCCATTTCTCAGGTGTTTTTAAAGTTTGTAAAGCATTTCCCTAACAATAACCCTGCCTTAAATATTCCTGTTTAACAAAGTCACAGATACAGTAATGTCAGAGATTACCGTTCTTTTTTTTTTTTTTTTGAAGATGGAGGGCCGGGAAGTTGGGGTTAAGTGACTTGCCCGAGGTCACATGGCTAGTAAGTGTTAAGTGTCTGAGGTCAAATTTGAACTCAAGTCCTCCTGACTCCAGGGCCAGTGCTCTATTCACTTTGCCACCTACACACCCCGAGATTACCATTCTTAATTTACACACAAGGAGACTGAGGCCCCAAAACCTTCATAAGGTCCTACATCTACAGCTGGAAGAGACCTCACAGGTCCCCTTACTTTACAGATGAAGAAACTAAGGCCCAGAGAAGTTAAAGGACTTGCCCAAACTAGGAGGTAAGATTTGAACCCAGAATTGCTGCCTCTAGAGCTAGTGATCCTTCTGCTGGACTACATTTGAAAGCCCTTGCTTCTGACTCAGGGTTAATGTCTCCAATCTCCTGCCACCACAACTCCCCAGCTGTTTCCCATGGGCAGAAACATGATGAATATGACTGTGAATGTGTGCGGACAGGTGTGGAATCCTGACTGGGCGTGGGAGCCCTCACATTAGTGATGCTGGGCCTCCATCTCTGGGGGGAAGGGGATGCTCTTGGAGTGGGGTGCCATCTTCACTTCTAGCACAGGAAATAGTGTCATTTAGAAGGACCAGGCAGGCCCTGAAGAGTGCAGATGGAGAGTTGGAAGGGCCCTTCTAGGGGATTGAGGAAAAGGAGTCCCAAAGAGGTCAAGTGACTTTCTTCAAGTGGCAGAGAAGGGATTCAAATCTGTTTCGTCTGATGCTAAATCCAAGGCACTTTCCTTGTCATCTCTTAGATCCCAGAAGGAGCTGTTTGGGGAGGGGGCAAGGACTTGACTTCCCAAGGTTATTAATGATGGGAGAGCCAGGACTGGAATTCTTTCAACTCCCTGTCCAGTGCAGGGACTTTGTGTCTCTGGTACTTAGCACACTGTAGAACATATAGTAGGTGCTTGATTATTGCAGATTGACTGATGGCATGGTAGGCCCTGTGATCCCCACAAGTGTTTGGCAGATGAAGTGGCATCGCCTGTGGAATCTGAAGGGTCCAAAAAGGCTGGCCCAGACCCTGAAGGTCCTGGGTGCAGGTGTAGGCACAGCATCTACGTGCTTTTCCTCATACTTCTCCAGATTCCCCTCTTCTTCTCTCCCATCAGATGTCTCCAGGGCTCTGCTCTAGACCCAGAAACCCTCTGGCAGCCTGGAATGCCCCCCCCTCTCCCCCCACTCCCAGTCTGACCTCTGCTTACAGGTGGATTTCCACTTCAGGCCTGGGGTCCAAGAGCAGCAGCAAATGCCCCACCCCCATCGTCTTTGCTTTATTCATCCCCAGTACCCAGTTGACATTGGCTTCATTACCAGCCCAACCCTGGCTCCTGTAGGTGGGCAGGCCCAGGGCTCAGGGCCCTCATGAGGCTCGCTAATGTTCCAGGCAAGGAGAGGGCAGTGGGAAACAAGAGTGGTCAGCTCAGGGGAGTGCTAGGCCCATTTGTCCTGTTTCCAGACAGGAAGTTGTAGTTGAGGCTTTTGCTGTTCTGCCCAAGGAGCTGGTCTTTGGGACTTGGAGATGTGCCTGGCCTGTTTAGGGGAGAAGAATCAGTCAGCTAACAAACGTGTATCTACTCAGCCCTTTGTGCCAGACACTGTGCTAACTGCTGAGGATACAGAGAAAGGCAGAACAGTCCCTGCCCTCAGTGAGCTCACATTCTAATGACAGAGACTCATCAGTGATGAGGCATGGGCCATACAAGGGCACAAACTAGCTAGATACACAATAGGTGGGGGTAGCCTTAGAGGGAAGGCCTGGGGGTGGGGAGGGACCAGGATAGCCCTCCTGTCCAAGGGAGGAAGCCAGGGATACTGGTGAAAGGTGGAAGCACAGTGCCAGCTCCCCTTCCCAAGGTTACAGCTGCTGCTAGGACCTAGTAAGTAGCAGAGGTGGGAAGGCCTCATCCAACCAGCTTGGTTCAGTTCCTCATCGACTTCAGACCAGGTGCTGGAGGCAGCTTGGTCACTCGCCCTCTGCAGCACGTTGTGGCTGTTCTCTACCTGTGGCCATGACTGGAGGAGGAGAGTATGGGCAGCACTGCCTGGGCACTGACTTTAGGAGAGTCTCAAGGATGCTGATGTGAAGTGGGGGGGATGACGTGGAGAGAGTCCTTCTCCCGGCATGGGCCACCTCCCTCCTCCTCCCCCTGCTCCCTGGGATTTTCCTTCCAGTTTCCTCCTTCCTCTTACTCTCTCTCTGCCTCCTCTCTGTCCTTTCTCCCCTCTCCCTCCCTCTTTGCTTCCCTGTTAACACCCCCTGGCTTCTCTCTGTGCCTGGGTTCTCTTCCCCTTTGCCTCTATCCAGATTCCTCTGCTCCATCATGCTCCATTTCCTTCTCCCTTCCCCACTCGGAGGGGAATGTCTCCCCTCTCTTTCTGTAGGTCATGGTAATTCTCTTTGCCTTTCTTCTACTTGCCTTCGCTGTTTCTTCTCTCTCTTGCAGGCTTATCACCTCTCTCCCCTGCTGCTGCATTCGTATCCCCCAGCCCCTCTGGCTCTGGCCCCCTGCCCACCCTCAGGATCACACCCTGTGCTGGCCTGGTTCCTGATACCCTGGGGGAGACCAGCTGTGCTGTTGGCTGTGGAGATGAACTTCTCACTCTGGGAAGGTTGGAGGAGGGGAGGAAGCCCTTGCAGAATGCAGAGAGCCTTTATGGGCCGTTGTCTTGTTCCTAGGGGCAGGGCCCCACCTCCCTGCTGCTGCCCAGAACACCAGTCTTCTACCCCCTTCCCAACCCCCACAGTGAGCCAGAAAAGGGGGTCAGCCTGAGGCCCAGAGACTGGCAGCCTCTCCAGCTAATTAGCAGGAAGTAATTGCCTGGAAAAAAAAATCATTTAGAATGAGACTGAATTGGAGATGGCCAAAGAAACTCCAGGAAAGGGCACATGGGGGAGAAGGGGTCAACTGAGGTCAGAGCCAAAATGTGCCCCAGTCTTTCCCACATCTTCTAGAGATGGAGTCCCTCTTGTTACTAGGGGCCAAATTCCCTTGCCAGGCCTCCTGCCAGACCCCCCCCCATGTGGCCAAGGGCCCCTCTTCCTACCTGGCTGAGCTGAGAGGCCACAGGGGAGGAACATCTCTGTGTCTATGGGTGGCCAGGGCCTCTTTGGGGGAGCCTGCTGGGGGGCAGTGACTGACTTTCAGCCTGCTTGCTCTCCCCAAAAGAAACGTCTTAGGCCTGGAGGCTCAGGGATCAAGCAATTGCAAGTAATGGTGGTGCCTTTAGAGTATCCTACCTCCCCATCACCTATCCTACCAACAACTCTGGAAGGGGAGTGTTATCCCCATTTTGCAGATGTGAAACTGAGGCTGACAGAGTTTAGGTGACTTGTTCAGAGTCCTACAACTTCAATTAAGTGTCTAAGACTGAATTTGAACTCAGGTCCCCCCAATTCCAGGTCCATGCTCCATCCAATACACTGCCCAGTGTCCTAGTCAGGGCTACTTCTTCAGGAGACCCTGGAACTGTGGTTGGGCTTCTCACAGAACCACTGGTACTTTCTTCCCAGGGATCCTCCCCCTCCCCAATTCATTGTATTAGGAGGGGGCAGACAGAGCAATGCACAGGACTCCTTGTGAATGTTGGGGACTCTGTGTATGTCTGTGAAGAGGAGTCAGGACTGGGGCAAGGAAGAGGATCAGGAGAGGCTGGGACCCATGGGGGCTTGCAAGAGTGGAACCAGGTTGGTTGTGGGAGAAGAGCTGGGGAGTGTAGGGGGGGGTGAGGGGAGGGATGGTTTTGTGTCTGTGGAGCTTGGTGACTACAAGAAGGAGGAACCAGGTTTGTG
>CM053601.1:185148894-185161059 GCA_028646575.1 Pseudocheirus occidentalis | reverse complement strand
GAGCTGAAAGAGACCTCCAAGGTCATCTCAGAGGCCCCATAGTAAGTCCTCAATAAAGATTTTTTCATTCATTCATCTGTTGAGTCCAGCCTGTATCTGAACAGGAATCTCCACCCACCCTTATCCTCAACATCAGAGGACAAATGGTCCTTTGGCCTCTGCCTGGAGGGGAGGATCCACTTCTGACAGGGATGTGCTGGCCAACCCCAAACACTGGGCCTGGATATTGAGGAATGACGTAACATGACTGGAAATTTGCTAGGCTTGGAGGCACAACTGCTGGGTTCAAATTCTGGCTCTTCCCCTTGCTCCCTCTGTGAACTTGAGCAAGTCATAATCTTTCCTAATGAGCTGGTAGCAGGCTTGTCCTGTGAGTCCCACACTGATGATGAGAGGCAAAAGCAAGAGTGGGAGGCCTGAGAGAGACTGGCCAGATTCACGACTAGAAATTCCTAATTACTAGAGCTGTCCCCAAATGGGCTGGGCTCCCTCAGAGGGGAATGAGTTCCCCAGTCTCAGAGACCTTTAAGCCTGTGCTTGAAGAGGGCCCTTGTGGGGACTGTAGGTAAGGACTGTCCTAAATGGCCTCTGGGCTCTTGAGGCAGCTCCAGGCCTCTTTAATTGGCCAGGGGGTCAGGCACCTCTATGGCAAAGGCCTCAGAGTACTAGCTCAGGTAGAACTACCAAGGCTATGGTTTTGTTGGGTCTAGAGAAGAACTGAAAGGTCCCTAGGAACAGAGAACATGCCCACAGAATGTCAGCCCTGGGAAGGAGCTTGAGAACATACCATGCTAGCACAGAAAGGGCTCATTTTAGGGCTCAGGAGCCCAAGGTGACTTCCTTCAGGTCAAACCTCCTAAGGGCAGAGTTAGGCCCGGATAGTGCTAATGGTGCCTTGCCTGTGAGGAGCTGGTGCTGGGAGAGGAGTCAGGAGAGCCCTGCCCTCCTCACACATGTTTCAGGTGTCCCTCCCAGCTGCTGGCCTCCAAGGGCACTTTGTAGAGCCGGCCTGTGGAAGGGCTGCAGCTGAACGGAGCATCTGAGGGAATGTCTTTGGTTTTTCTTTGGGGATGATGGGATAATTGAGTGTTGTGGGGCCAGCACTGGTTCGTATTAAGGGATTCTGGCTGAGTGTGTGTGTGTGTGTGTGTGTGTGTGTGTGTGTTTGGGTGCTGGGAGGCCAGGGTACTTAGAACCAGCAGCTGGTGCTCCAAAGTTCAAGGCACTGACAGAATCATAACAGCCAACACAGAAATCTCTTGTAGCTGCAGAGTAGCCCCAGCTTCTCCCCAGTGCACGGCAGCCTCTGCCCTCTGGCATCAGGGAGTCAGTGGGACTCATCCCCTCCCCTGCCCCCACCCAGTAAGCTATCAACCACCCCCTCTGATCCTGCACAGAGCTTCCTGACCCACCAGGTTCTTGGTCTGGACTCTAGCCTCAGCCTCCTTGGTGGTTGGGAGAGGAGGAGAGTGGCTGGCTGGTTCTGGGCCAGCAGGGTGGCCTGGGCTCAGCCCATCCTTGTCATCGGTATGCATGTGGGGTGCTGGGTGGCCGAGAAGAATGTTAATGGCACTGGGCTCCGCAGGAGGCTATATTTAGAAACCCAAACCAAGAAGGTGAACAGAACTCACCTTTCTCTGATGCAGGTTCCTTCTCTGCTGCTGTTGCCACAGCAGCAGTCATGGCCCTCCCTCCTCCTGACTAGGGACCTCAGGTCTGCCCACTATGGACAAACGCCTGCTCGCTCACTTCTCCTTGGAAGGCTGGGTCGGGAGTCAGAGCAGAGGGATTCAAACGCTGGGCCTGCTAACCTGCTTATCTTTGTGACCTTGGGCAACTCACCACTCCCTGGGCCTCAGTTTCTTCACCTGTAAAAAGAGATGTGACTAGATGGTATCCAAAGCCCTGTCCAGCTGCAGCCTCTGACAGGATGCTTCCCACAATGTGTCTTCTAAAAGGCCTGACCTCTGTATCCACGGCAAAGTCCTTGGTGCCTTTCCTCTCACAGAGAGGGTGCTGATACTAAGATGTGTTCTCTCCTCTCTTATTGTACAGCCCCTGTGGTATAGGGGAAAGGGCCCTGCATCTGGAGTCAGAGCCTGAATCCTGCCCTATTGTGCGCTTTCTCTGTCATCTTGGTCAGGTTCCTTCTTGAAATCACCCTCTCCCTCTAGGTTTCAGTATCAGACTATGCATTACGGGATAATAAACAGCTAACAATGATCTCAGAGCTCACCAAGTCCAACCTCCTAATTTTACAGAAAGGGAAACCGAGGCACAATCAGATTTTAGTGATCTGCCCAAAGTCAGCAAAGATCTCATCCGAGTCTAAATCCATGGTGCTTTCCGAGCCTTGGTTTCCTCATCTGTAAAATGAGAGAATTAGACTGGATAAAATCTCGATTTCCTTGGTGGTGAGCAGTAAACGCTTCCCTTCCCTTCCCTTTCCCATGGTTTGAGGTGTTAGTGTGCTGGAGCCATATGGGTAGGCCTTGGCCAAAGCAGTGGCTGGGCTATGGTTCCTGTCCAGGGCAGCGGTTGGTCAGCCTGGAGTTAGAAAGCAAATGGCCCTCTCCTCTCTCTGTCCCAGCTGCTCACGTCACCAGGCCCCTGCCAGCCCTGTGGGGCTGCTGCCCACGCCATCCGGGGGTGGTGACGTGGGCAGTGTGACGCGGCTGGGCTGGGCGCCGGAGAGCCGTCTGTCCGAGGAGAGTGGAGCTGTGCATCTGGGAGCCTGGCCAGGACCCTGGGGGATGGGAGAACAGGCCTGGCCTGGGAGCAAAGCCAACCTGCCAGCCAAAGGAGTACAGCATTTCAAGGTAGAGGACCTGAGTTTGAGCCCCTGAACTACATTCTAGCATTGGGACCCGAGTAGAGGAACAAGTCCTAATCACAGAATTATGGAGCTGGAAGGTACCTCAGGCCAGATTGATCTGTCTAAAGAATCCACACAATAAGTGATCATGTAGCTTTTGCATGTTACCTCCAGTAACAGGGAGCTTACTATGCCAAGTCCATTCTACTTTTTAGTGACTAATTGTTAAGAAAAACTTCTGGGTCTCACTTTCTTCCTCTGTAAAACTGGGGGGTTGGACTAGGTGATATTTAAGCCCCCTTTTGGCTCTGAATCATGGGCTCACAAGAGCATGAACTTACAGCTGAAAGAAATTTTGCAGATGAAGAAACTGAGGCCCATGCAAGTTCTATGCTTTCAAGGTCACAGAGATGGTATTTGAACCCAGATTTCCCTGATTTCTCCTGAACACTGGTCCTCTTTCTCCTGTATCAAGATGCCTTCCTTCTTCCATGTTCCTGGGGACAGGCCTGGTTACTAATGAGTTATGGAGAG
Organism: Pseudocheirus occidentalis; assembly: GCA_028646575.1. Taxonomy (NCBI): domain Eukaryota; kingdom Metazoa; phylum Chordata; class Mammalia; order Diprotodontia; family Pseudocheiridae; genus Pseudocheirus; species Pseudocheirus occidentalis. Next base: position 185,157,710 of record CM053601.1, on the reverse strand, counting down.
TGCAACACAGCCTTGTCCTTCACTCTTCCCTCGTCTCGAATTTCATCCTGGCTAGGCAGGGAAAATTGTAACGGGAAGGCTTTGGCTTTGAACTTTGAGGTGGTAGCAGGCCTCAGATTCCCAAAGCACCAGGGATTCTGCAAGAGTGAACTCCCGTATCTCATCTCCCAGCCTTTTTGGAGACTGTTCCACAAGTAGGTACTCTGGAAATAGTATTCTTGCTTTGAATTCAACTGGACTAGAAACTTCCTCCCTCAGGCAAGATCTCAGCCCATCTGGGGCTTGGTAGATTAATCCTAACCAATTGTCTGGGACCCTGGAGGAGTGAAGAGTCTAGCCCAAGGTCATAAAGATGGGGCAAAAGGGGCATCCAAACTTGTCTTCTGGATTCCACTGGCATCATTCTGCCCATTGTTCTGCTTCTTATGGCATGGAAATGGCCATGTTCAGTAACCCCTCAGTGAAACCAGAACCAACCTGAAGACAGCCTGAGGGTGCCTTAAGGGGCAGTGTGACACAGGGCACAGAGTGTTAGATTTGGAGCCAGGCAGACCTTAGTTTGAATCCCTCTACGGTTGCAGAACTTCTCTTTGCCTCAGTTTCCCCATATGTAAAATAAAGATTTGCTGACCTTTCTAGCCTGAGGGTGCCTGCTTGAGTGACCCTGCTGTTCTCTCCGCAGGGCAAACGCTACAAGAATTCCCTAGAGACCGTGGGCACCCCAGACTCTGGGCGTGGGCGAAGTGAGAAGAAAGCTATCAAGTAGGTGCCTGGGGGAGTGTGGGGGGGGCCAAATCGGCTTGTGGGGCAGGGGCATCGAGGCAGCCGGCGTTGAGGTGAGAGGAGTCCCCATAGTTCTCCTTCCACCCCACCCCCATCCTCTGACATCCCCCTGACACACAAACTTCCCCTCTATAAACGTCACCTTCCCCCATACTTATGTCCACCTCCCTACAAGGCATCCCGACATCTCCACATCCACTTCCAGAACCTCACCTTGACACGCCCCTTCTCCTTGTCCCTGCCCAGAGCCACGCCCTCCTCCTCCTCCCCATCCAGAGCCACGCCCTCCTCTATTCTCTCCCCACCAACCCTCGGACATCTCCCTGCCCTGCACATAGATTCCTCCCCGCCACGAATGTACCCTTCCCTAGGTCCTACATCCATTCCCCTAAAAGTGGCCCGACATCTCCGCATCCCTTTCCGAGCTTTGTCCAACATGCCTCTCCTCTCTTCTCTCCACCTGGAGCCAATCAGACACTTCTGTCCTTTCCACGATATTTCCTCTGGAATTAAACTGTCTATACACCCCCTTCCCAGCCTCCGAACCACCCAAACCCCCTGCACATACACAGGAAGTCCCAGGCTTCAACAATTCCTACATACAGTAGAGGGGAGGATTTGAAGCCCGGGGTTAAATCCTAGCCCTGACACTTACCAGATTGTGACTTGCTAACTGGTCTGGGCCTTGGTTTCTGCATCTGTAAAGAGGGCATGACGTTAGCTTATTGCCTTCCCCATGCACTTCATAGGCTTGTTGGACAGCCTGGGAGAGATCTTCCCTCCCTATGGCTGGTTTGGTTCTAATGGGAAGGGTGGGATGGAGAAGCTACTTAGTATTCATTCCTTCCTCCCTCCTACTTCTATCTCCCATCGCTGGGAAGTCTGGAGGGTTCCTTCCTTGTTTTTAAACCTGCCTGGAGGTCGTTTCCCAGACCATAACCCCGCAGAGCCCCAGCCCCAGCTCTGAACTGCAGAGTCTCCTCTTTCTGACTTGAGGAGCATCTCTGTCCTCCAACTGACCCCTAGGAGAGGAACCTAGTGCCCTGGGAGTCCTGGGCTTAAGATTCAGAGTAGCCCAGCCTCACCTCAGCTGGACAGTGAGACAGGAGAATTAGCAAACTCAGTCCCTTCCCAGTCATTTCTAGAGGCCGTTGGCCCAGTGGCAGTGAAACAAAGGTGCCCCTCTCCCCCATTTTGTCCTCCTCGTAGAAGATGCCAACTGGGGACCCAGTGGGGTACCTGGGCTGGAGGGGAGGGCTCTTCCCAGCAAGAGGCCCAGTACTGGATCTGATCACTACTGACTTACTCCTCCCTACACCACTTCCCACATTGCTCCCCCTTCTTCATTCCTCTCTCTTCCTTCCCTAACCCATCTTCCTCTCTTCTTTCTTGCCTGTCCTCTCTCCACCTCCCCCCACCCTGTCCCCTCTTTTCCATCTTCTCTGTCTTCCTATCTCTCCTTTCTTTGTCTGCTTCCCTCTTCTTTCCCACTATCCCTTGCCACCCTTACCTGGTTCCCTTTTCTCCTCCTTCTGCCCCTTCCCTCTCCTTCCACACTGAGGTCTGGTTCTAGGCCTAGACTTCACTGAAGCCAGGGAAGTGCAGGGTGAGGGATGAGAGATGAGGGAGGCCATGGCTTCCCCCTCAGGAGTAGCTACTCTTTGTTCTACTGGGCTGCCTTTCAGATTCAGAACTGGGAGGTTGGGCATCTGTGGCTGAGACACTGAGCCAAGAAGCCCTGGGCTTTCTGATGTGGAGCTGGCTGGGCCCTGAGTAGGCTTTTGGAATTCCTGTCCCATTGCTCAGCCCCCATACCTGCAGGAGAGCTATGCGCAACAGTCCCCATCTCTAGGATGATCAGAATCTATTTCCCAGGCACCAGGGCTGGAGTCTGGCAAAGAGGCCCTTAGCTCTAGAAAGATGGCTTTGTGGCCCATCAGTAGGGGTAAAAAAAAACAATTCTGGTCACATTAGACTGGAGTTGGTGTCTTCAAGGGTCCCCTGAACCGAGGCATGACTCAGGCATGGGTTGTCCTGTACCCATATGGCCAGGGTCTCCTTTCTCAGGCTTGTAGGACCCACCACTACCAACAACACATCTGAGAGGCCCCCAAACTCTATCCTCACCCAGTCCCCTCATCAGGTTTTGAAGATAATTCTCTGAGTTGGCCTGTTCTCCCTCAGTGTCCAAGCAGTGCTGCCCATCTTTTGATGACAAGACCCAAACTGCCTGACCCTCAGGGCAGTGTCACCCAAGGTTCAGTTCAAGGGGTTCAGAAAGGAGAGGAGTAAGTTGTGAGTGTCTACACTGATGAGACTGGGGTGAGGGAGGAGAAGGCTTTGTAGTGAGAAGGGAGTATTCTAGGTCCCCCAATTCTCAGGGAAATGATAGAGCCAGGATCTTCCCCAGAGAGGCTCATGTTGGGTAAGGTTCCTCATATGAGAAAATCCTGAATTATATTTGTCCCTTTTCAGAATGGGCTCACTCTGGGTCCTTCCCTTGCCCCACACTCCATTTGCTGTAGCCAGGCTTTGGGAACCCAGGGTCCAGAGTCTGATTCATGTCACCAAGAGCTATGTCCCTGGCTGGTGGTCAGTGGGCTGATTCTACAATTCAGCACCACAGACAATTCCATGGCAGCACCTGGGTGGAGGACAGAGTTTGCACCAAGAAACTGGAGACTGGAGGAATGTGCTTCAATATAGCAGAGTCTGTGGGACCCTGGGGGGAGAAGATGGGAATGTCCATCCACAAGGGCCTTCACCATGGCTGGACCTCCTTTTCCCAGTTCTGCCAAGAAAGATGCACCAGCTCCATCCCAGTCCAAAGGAGTTCCCATCTCTTTACAGGGCTCTGGCTCCTTTGCCACTTGGGCCCTGGGAGCTTGGGTGTAGGTGGCACCCCAAGGCTTGATTCCAGTTCTCACGATTCTCTTCCCTCATCTGACTTTTTCCCCCTAAATCCTCTCTGCCCTATCCCACCTCAGGTTGGGTAGATTTCTCTCTCCGTTTCCACAGACCTGAGAGGAGGGAGCTGAACGTCAAATCCCTTGGCCTTCCTGACCCCTAAAGGGCTTGGGGCCTTGTCAGGAAAGGGAATCACTATATCCTTGACCTCTGTGATGGTTTGACTTTCAGAGGAGACCCCAGGAGGGTGGAGCTGAAGCCCCTTCTGCCATGGTTCTTGTTGCTTGTATCATTCTCAGGGGAAGTAGTCTGGAACAGCAGGACCACTGATTTTGGAATCAGAAAACCTGGGTTCAGATCCCAGCTCTGGGTTTGGGCAGGGTCTTAAAGGTCTCTCCCAGCCTGAAAGTCTTTCCATCCCATGAAGGTCCTCCCCAATCCTCTCTTTGCCTTCTCCCCCTCTCCACCTCCACCCACCACCCAAGCAGGGGCTCTCTGAGCCTTAAAGAGGGTAACATGGCCATTCATCCTGGTCCATCTCAGCCGTACTGACCCCTGCTCTGGCATCAGAGTGCCCTTTCCCCACCTCAAGGCTTAGGCTCTCTCCTGTACCCCTTCCAGTCCCAGCTTTCTTCTCACCCTCTCCAATGGAACTTCTTAGCCATGTACAACCCTCAGCCTGAGTGGGGATCTGGGCTCCTCCCCAACCCCTGCCCTGTCTTCTGCTCTTGCTGGGTATGAGAGCTGGGCCCGTTTGCTCCTGTCTCACTCTGGTGCCCAGTGAAGTGCCTTTGAGGTTGACATGAGTGGTCTGTTCAGTACCTGACCCTTGGGGTGGGGGTAGGGGGACAACTACCCTCTGAATTTTGCTCTGTCAAAGCTGTAGCAGGTGCCAGAGATCCTGGCCTCCCATCATCCTTTCCCAGAAAGCTGCTAAAGGGACAGCTCCCTGTCCTGGTCCCAAGGCAAAAGGCCTGGCTTGGGGTTGGGGGAAAGGACTCCAAGAGACCTTTGATTCTCGGCCTCTTTGAATCCCAGAAAAATCTCTCCCTCTCCTCCCTCCCCCCCAATCCTAAGGAGATAAGGAAGTCACAGGGACCAGAAGGAACATTTATTAAGTGCCTCCTGTGTACAGAACACTGGAGATGTAAATGCAAAAGAGGAAGTTCCCTAGGCCGGGGGGAGATGGACCCATTTCAGGGGGGACAAAGGGAGGAAGAATTCTCTTCTAGGGAAAAAGAAAAAGAGGAATCTTTGGGAAGAAGAGAATTGACCAGTTTGAGATAGCATGGCATGCTGGGAGAGGTCTAGGACTTGAAATCAGAAGGCCTGGGTTCAAATCCTGTCTCTAACTTAGAACCTGTCTCACCTTGCCCAAGTAACTTTCCCCTTTTGAGCCTGTTTCCCACTTTGTAAAATGAAGGGACTGGAAGATGGGGACTCTCCTGGGGAGGGAGGGGGGACAAGGGCTCCCTCTCAGGAGAGAACAGGAGCAGCTGACTTTGTGGCAGGAGGTACCTTCTCTTGGTCCCAGTCCCTCCGGTTTGGCACTGCAAGGGATGAACCTGCCATCCAAGGCTTTCTTACTCTCTATCTCTTTCTCTGTCTTTCTGTCTCTCTCCCACCAGCTTCCAAAGGTGTGGGGCACCTGTCCGCCTACCGAGCTGCCCGCCTGCCTACCTGCCCAGCTGTGGCCCTTTGCCCAGCACCTCCCCTGTTTCCATATGCCTGTGTGTGTGTGTGTGTGTGCGCGCCTGATTGTGTGTATGCATGTTGTGTGCTGAGTGTGCAGGTGGGGGCCTTTCTTCCACAGGAGCCCACTCCCTCATTGACCCCCTGGCCTAGGAGGGCCCTTCCCTGTCCAGCCCCTCCGCCCTCCACTCCTGACCTGGCCCATTTCACACCTCCCCAGGCCACCAGGGGCTCAGCTCCTCTTCATTTCTCCCCTCACAGGACTACGGATTTTGGCTTCTTGTATCTCCCTGTTTTCTTCCCTCTCTCTTTGCCCCTCTAGTGATGTAGACAGAGAATTTTGGAATAACAATGAGAGCACAGTGCAGCAGAAATGGAGCTCCTACCCTCCCAAGGAGTTTATACTAAACATTTCACCCTACGCCCCTTATGGCGATCCACGACTATCCCTCAAGTGAGTTTCTTTACCTGATTTGATATGTACTGAGTTGATGCGCACCCCTGCCCCCACTCCTCTTCCCTGCTCCTCTTCCTCCCCTTCCCCACCCCCTTCCTGTCCAGCCCATGGACAGACTGACCATGGAGACGAGCAACCCCTCCTGCCTCCCCTGCCTCCGCCTGTCCCGGCCTCCCCCGCCAGGGCCAGTTACTCAGGAGAGGCCACTCTGTCACCAGCCCTGAGCCGCAGACCCTCTCCACCCCTTCCGGCCCCTCTCTCCAAAGTCAGGACGGGGTTGCCCGTTTTGGCCTCTCCCCTCTCAGCGTTGTGCCTATGCCTTCGTTTCTCTCCCTGCTGGTGTGTCGCTGCTGCTGCCGCTGCTGCTGCTGCCGCTGCCGCTGCTGCTGCTGCTGCTGCTGGTTGGTGGTCGGTGGTCGGTGGTCAGAGGTCGGTGGTTGGTGGCTGGTGGCGGTGGTGATTGATGGTGAAGCTCTCACTAACTTGGCTCTCTCTTTCTCCCTGCCTTGGGGCCTCCTCTCCTGGACAGCCCGCTCCTCCGTCGTTAACCCTTCGTTGTCCTGTGGGATAGAGTTTGAGGCGGCTGCCCTCCCCCCACCCCCGAGGCCCCCGCACCAGGCGGTGGGGAGGGCCCCCCTCCGCTGTCGTGGTGCGTTGTTCTCTTCCCCCACACTCCGTCCCCTCTCTCCTCTCTGCAGGCTCTGTTGGCCCATTTGCAGTGCTGATGTCTCTCTCTCTCTCTGTCTCTTGTCTGTCTGTCTCTCTCCTCCTCTCTCTCTGTCTCTCTCTTCTTTTTATCTGTTCTTGTTTTCCTCCTCCTCCCCCCTCCCCATGTGTGGTCTGCTCTCCCCTCCTCCCGGCACTGCCTGGCACTCCTCCGGCCCGGCCGCCCGGGCTTCAGTGGCACCCTCCTGGCAGGCGCCAAAGTGGCCGCCGCGGCAGGGCTGGCGGTGGAACGGGAAGGCCGGCCAGGGGAGAAGCAGGCGCCACCTCCGCCACTGCCCACAGAGGACACCGTGAGGAGCAGCGTGTCTGCCCACAGCGAGCCCAGCAATGGGAAGGCGGGGAGAGGCCGATGGCAGACGGTGCAGAGCCACCTGGCCATGGGGAAGCTCAGCCGGTCCACGTGAGTGAGAGCGCACCGCGGCCTGAGCTCGCGGATGAGCTTGGCGCCTGTCCGCGGGCCGGGGTGGACGTGGCGGTGTGAGGGGCACCCGGTGTCGGTCCCCCACCCTTGGCTCTCGGGTCATTCCATCCTCAGGCGTGGGGCTATCCCATTGTCGATCACGACCAGGCCCTTCCATCCTTAACCACCTGACCATGACGAGGCACTCTGTCCCATTTCAGCATCCGGCCGCTGCTCTTTCCTCCTGTGCCCCCCCCCCATCAGACATTGGTCTCTCTCTTTGCCAGTTCATCCCATTTCTGGCCTTAGGGCAGCCTCATCCCAGCCCTTGGAACTCCCCCATTTCAGCCTTTGGCTCATTAGATTCTGGGTTCCGGCCTGTTGACCTCATCCATTGGCCCATCCCATCTCCGGTGGCTAGGCTGTCCCATTCTCTGCCATTGTTCAACCCCATATCCATTAGCATCCAAGCCTTCTCACTTGAGGCCATCCTATTCTTCTCTCAGTGGTTGAAGCATTCCATTTTCTACCATTGGGTTGATTTCATTAGCTTGTCCCCATTCTTGATTGTACCTTCATGCTGTCTGCTACCAACGCCTGCCTAAGATCAGCAGCTGGGCTGTCCCTCTTGGTTGATTCCTTCTCATCTTAACTGTTCCCACTGGCTGTCTCAGTCTTAGTCAGTGAGCTGTCCTTGTGTTCAATTGGAATTATTCTGCTCTTGGTGGTTGGGTTGCTCTGGTCTCAGCTTTCCCTTTATTGGCATTCAAACTCCCCCAGGCCCCACCTAAGTGGACAGTCCTGATATCATTCATAGAAGAGTTGTCCTCTTCTTAACTGTAGACCACTCATGGTTGCCAGAGAGGCTGTCCCCTTCTCAACATTTGGGACAGCCTCACTCCCTGGTGGCTGAGACAGCCTCACTTTCAACAGATGGGACCCTCCAATCCTCAGCAATTGGACTGTTCCCATTCAAAACAGTTGAGTATGCCATTCTCAGCTGTTAGGATGGAAGTTCCATTTTCAACTTGTGGAATGGTCTCATTCTTCATAGGTGGGAAAGCCTCACTCTCAGTAGATGGAAATGCCTCTCTCCCCAGTTCTTAACAGTTGGGCTGACCCTTTCTCAGCCCTTTAGCTGTCCTATAGTACTCAAACCAGCAATGGGGGCACCTCACTCTCCTGAGACAGTCTGTTCCACCACCCATAGTTTTTGCCCACTGCTTTTGTCCCTTCTCAGGCAAAGGACTGAGCCATGAGTGAGTTTGCTCTTTGGACCAAGCAACAGGCTGTTTTCTCACTTGACGTCTCCCTCCAGCATGGCCAAGAGGAAACTAAAAACCTGAGCCAGCCCCTGTCTCCTGCCCTCTCAGAGTCAGGCAGCCTGAGCTACTGGCCAGCCCCGGCCCAGCTCTCCAGGAGATCAACTCCGGCCTGGTGATTTGCAATTTCCCCAGCCTAGCCTGGATGCTCTCCACTGGCTTGGGGCCTAGAAGTACCAATTTTAGTCTCCTGTGACAGAGAGGTTGTAAATTGGACTAATTTAGGATGTGATAGAAAACCCAAAAGGAGGTCAGTGAGGAGGAGGAGGAGGAGGAAGCTGAAGTGTCAGGCCTCTGTCCTGCCCTAGGGAACTGCCGGACCTTCCTGGCCTGGCACTGTGCCTTCTATTACCACTGGCTGGACAGCTGAGTGCCATGCCCAAACTGGCACCAGCCTGTTGCTAACAGCCCCAGGGTCCCCAAGGGCAGCAGGCTCTCTGCTGAGACTGTGTTTGGCTTTCTTCTCTCTCTCTCTCTCTCTCTCTCTCTCTCTCTCTCTCTCTCTCTCTCTCTCTCTCTCTCTCTCTCT
>CM053601.1:185119647-185141341 GCA_028646575.1 Pseudocheirus occidentalis | reverse complement strand
GTCAAATTGGTCAGTTGGCAAACCTAAAGTGTTGATGATTCCCCTGCATGCTGCCCTAGACATATCACATTTGGAGCACTGTGTTCAGGTCTTGGTACCATTTCTTAGGAGAGATATTAAAACAAATGAATGACTATGTAGGAGGGTGAACAAGATTTTGAGGATATTGGAGCCCATGCTATCCGAGTGGAGTGAAGAAACTGGAAATGTTAAGCCCAGAGAGGAAAAGATGTGATCTCTCTCTGTCATTAAGCATCCAAAGGGTTGGGGTGGTGAGGTGGCACAATGAATAGAGCAATGGCCCTGGAGTCAGGAGGACCTGAGTTCAAATCCAGCCTCAGACACTTAACACACAAAAAAACTAGCTGTATGACTTTGGGCAAGTCAATTAACCCTAATTGCCCCTGCCTTCCCCCCTCCAAAAAGCAAAAAAAAAATATCCAAAGGGCTATTCCATGGAAGAAGAATTGAACTTATTCTTCATGGTCCCCAAGGCCAAAGCTGGGAGCAATGAGGAGAAAACAGAATGATGTCTGCATGGGAAAAATGCTGGAGCTGGAGTCCCAAGTCTTAAGTTTGATTCCTGACTCTGCCCATAACTACTTGAGCAACCTTGGGCAAGTTGTTCCATCTTTAAAAGGAAGGGATTGGATACCATGACCTCCGAAGTTGCCTCTAGCTTTAAATATAATCTGATGGAAGTTACAGAGGTCAAAGTCAGCCTAATTCCTAACAATCAAAATGGTCCAAAAGTGGACATTCCTTGCTCCCCCTTACTGGAGTCCTGTAACTGAGCTAGATGACCATGTGCTAGGTATGTTCAAACTGGTGATTCCATTTTGGGTCCATGCTGGACCAGATGTCCTCTTGGGTCCCTTTCACTCCTGAGATTTGGGTTGCTGGAGGTAGTTTCCTGAATGGAAACCCTGAACAAGGCCCAGAATCACCAGAATCACTCCCAAGCCTGACCCCATGATCCTCTGGTTCCCGAGGTTCCCACCAGGTGCTCCAAGAGCCTTCTACTGAACCTTCTTCCTCCCTCTCCAATCCTCTCCCTCAGAATGCAGCTTTTGCCCCTTGCCCCATGAAGATCAGCTTTAGGTCTGGGCCATGGACACCTCCTCTCCTCTCCCTCCCATTTTCTCCTTCCACGGCTGTTGACAATGCTGGGTGTTTTTTCTTCTTCCTCCAAAGTTGGTTTCTTACGCTTTCTTCCTCTCTCTTTTCTCTCCCTTCTCTCCTTCTTCCCCCTTGTCTCTTGCTCGCCGCCTCTGGGGCCTCCTCGACTCGCTGGCTGGCTGGCTGGCTGGCTGGCCGGCTGCCCCCCTGGGCAGGGAAGGCCGGATGGTGGTGCTATCCTTGGTCTTAGGGCTCTCGGAACAGGATGACTTTGCCGATATCCCTGACCTGCAAAACCCAGGAACTCAACAGAACCAGAGCGCTCAGGGGGACAAGAGGTATGAGCAAAGGCGAGGCCCCTCCGGCCACAGAAGGAGGAGGAGGCGCAGAGAGGGTCCCCCAGCCCCAGCCCGACCCCGGACTGGAGGAAGAGAAGGAAGAGGCCCCACCCAAGGGGGTCTCTCACTGTAAACTTGGGGGATGCCTCTCCCCTTCCCCATTCCCATCTCATCACCATCTCGGTGATACTCTCTCAGGCCTAAGGTCATTCAGACCATCCTGGGACCAATCTGGATCATGCCTGCTTCCCCAGGCTCCTGCCTCCCACTTCTCTGTGAAGGAGGCAACCCCCAGCTCTGCCCCTTTCCATCTCCCTGTCCAGCTCCCTCCCGCTGCCTACATCTTCCATCTCTGCCTGCCACTCCTTGGAAATCCCTGTTTCTCTGGTGGTTGGTGGGTAGGGAGATGTTAGGGATGTGTCAGGCATGTGAGCCTAAACTCCCTCATCCCCCACCCCAACCTCCTTCTGGCCTCTGGTGTTCCCTGAGCTTAGGGGAACACCAAGGTAGAACCAAAAGTCTAGAAGATGAGGCTACATTCAGGAGAGATCTAAGGGCAGTGGGAAGGACTAGCAGGGGTGGGGGAGAGGCCACCACTGGGAAGGGGAAAAGGGAAGGATCACTGCTAGCTGGTGGGGAGGGATGGCAGAACCCCAGACCCCCCAGGACAGGCCAGTTCCAGGCCCCAGGTCAGGATGAGGCCAAGGAAGGGCTTATGTAAAGAGGCCAAGGTCATGCCAAGAGGGTAGGCAGTATAACCACAGGTAGAGGCTAAGTACAAAGGATGCCCCTGAGCTTTCCAAACTGGAGCTTTCAGGGACCCTGTTAAAAGCAATCCAAGGAGCAGCTGGGACCCAGTACCTTTGGGGGACAGGGTCTGGGAGAGAAGAGGAAGGAGTGAAGTCAAGGATCCCCAGGCCAGAGCAGGCCTAAGGTCCAGAGCTGCCCAGTGCCACATAAGCCTGGCTCTGTCCTCCCCTGCCCAGGCTTCCAGGAGGCTCTGGGCACCTAGTGCAGGCTCAGCTGCCTGGCTTGCTCCTGGGCCCAGCTTCCTTCCAGAGGAGGGAAGACATACACAAAGCCCAGTGCAAAGATCATGGAAGTCAGAGCTAGGTTCCGGGTCTCATGGAAAATCTGACTGTTTACCACATCTTCCCTGATCAGCCTTTTCCATTCAAGTCAGGAGGCATCCACCAATGGAGAAGGGAACAAATGCCTTCTCATGTGACAGCCCCCTGCCTGGGGCTTGGGCACACAAAGCATACATGCAGCAGTCCCTGCCCTCAGTCAGCTTACCTTCTGCCAGGGAACTATAATGTGCACTTGTCATCTCCAGGACTCAGTTTCCCCCTCTGTCCAATGAGGGAGTCAGGCTTGATAATCATTAAGGTCCCTTCCAACAAGTCTGTGATTCCCTAATAAACAGGGCCCTGAGCACGGTGCTGGTCACCTCGGCTAAACATTAATGAGAGTTGCAGGGCCCTGGGCTGTGAGCTTGTCATATCTTGTATGCCAAGCAGGAGGCTGTGTTTCCAAGGGAGACCTTGAAGCTTGGGAAGAGGTCCTGGGGGATAGGAAGGGACTGTGTGACCTTGTGGAGGGAGGGGGGAGAGATGGGAACCTTGTTTGTGGCCAGGCTCAGGGATCCTGATCCCTCAAGCTGGGATGCTGATTCTTCTGGCCCCCTGGTTTCTCCTGGAAATGAGCTGTCTGTCTCACTGGCTGCCCAACCAGACCTGGTGGCTGCATCATCTGGGCCATCCCCACCCAGAAGTGGCTGCATGTCTGGGGTGAGCCAAGTACAAGCCTGGGTAGAGGGAGGGAGGGAGAGGGGAGTCACACTGATTTCCTTTGGTCTGTGGCATGTCTTAGCACCATTCTCCAGCATGCCCAACAAGACTCCAGGATCCTGGTCCCCCTCATGCCCATGGGCATTCCATTTGGGTCCCACCTATCCCCTACCACCTCCATGGCCCCCTCCAGAGATGCCACATTGTCCTTCCTGGCTAGAGCCTTGAAACTGGGAGGTGGGAGAGCCCAAGGGGCAGGGAGGGGAGAGAGGTGGTAGAGAAGGCTGGAACCCTTTTGGAGCCACAAAAAACAAGGTGTGAAGCGTGAGGGAGCAGATGTAGGCTGGAAACAAGATTTCACATTATCCATGTGCTAATTAGCTGGCACCATTTTCACCCACAGCCTATTTTTACCTCCTTGTTACTCGGCTTTCATACCATCCTTGAATGCATCTCATCCGATCCTTACATCAGCTTGGCCCCCTGTCCTTTCCACCAGACACTGGGAAAGGTGGGTGGTGAGGTCAGAGCCCTCCACCTCTTGGATGGCCTCCAGGACTCCCTCCCACTCTGAATCTGAGATCCTAAGAGAACCCCCCTGTTCCATTCTCCTCCATCCCATTTCTCCCACCCTAGCTAGTGTGACCCCCACCTTCCTCCACTGGGCATTCATCTCTGCTCCTGCCCTTGGGGCAATCCCAAGGGGTAAACTGGAGGATATTAAGAATTTTCTTCCTCTCAGTTAGAGCTGCCACCGGCCCACCTATCTATCCACATTGCCTCAAAGGCCCCCAACATGGATAACAGCTCCTCGCTTCCATCTGTCCCCACAGACCCCCAAGTAATGCCTTTGGATGTAACGGGGAGGGGTGGATCCTGAGCTCATGGGTACCAGCCCCCTGAGGAGGCAGTACTGAGGTGGGGCGGGCACCCTGGGCACCAGTCATGAGTGGGGTGAGCAGAGAACTCAACCTTTCATTGTAGGAGAAGATGCTGGCACAGTGAGATCAGGTCTCAGAGGGTGGCAGGGTGCTTCATGACAGCAGGGATGGTAACTGGGGGGGGGGTCTCAAAGCCCTTTCCTCTCTGTTCATGTTCCTTTAGTCCAAAGCCCCTTAAGAGGCAAGATGGTAGGCTGGAAGCAGGGATGAGTTTGGAGTCAGAGGACCCAGGTTCTAATGCTGCTATTGATTATGGCCTTTCTGGGGTCTCAGTTTCCTGACCTGTAAAATGATGACTTACCTTTGTATTTGTAAGACTTCCAAAGCACTTTGTGCCTATTGTCTGCAAAGCACCGTGAAATGAATGGTGCCTTTGGCAGCGGGGGCCTGGGTTCCAATCACAGCTTTATTCTTCACTCCATGCATGAATTTGAGGAACCTGAGGGCCCCTTGGGTTCTGGATTTCATTTTCTTTATGTGTGATGATGGGATGGGGTGGGAGATTCCAAGACTGCTAAGGTCCCTCCCAGCCCTAAATCCACACAATTCTATATGATCGTTCTCTGGCTTTGAGTTTATGTCAAATGCTGGGGGTGGGCCTAAGTAACTGCTAGGGTCCTGCCCAGCTACAAAGTCATGAAAGAGACTGGAAAAACTCCCCTTTCGTCCTCACCAAGCTAGGTGCCAGTAGTATAATTGTCTCTAGTTGTCCAGAGGAGGAAAGTGAGGGTCCAGGATGACCTTGTGGTTCCCTGACTCCCCTAAATCTCGCAGCCTGGCCAGGGAGGCCTTACTAGATGGGCTCTGAGGTCCCTCCCAGCTCTCCATCTAAGACCTGTCCTCCTCCACCCCATCTGGCCTAGCTCAGGGAGGGGCAACACTGTCAAGGCTGCCTGGGTCCCAGCATCTGTCTCCCATCATTGTTGGGGAAAACAATTAGTCTGCTCTGGGTGGTAACAGACTCATAAAGTGAATCTCCCTGGAGACCAAGAAGGCCATGTGTGGGGGTAGGAGTAGGAGGGCTGGCCTGGGGTCCCTGCCACCCTCAATCCCAAGTCCCAGGGGAGCCTGGGATAGGGAGAGCAAATCACACCAGAGGAAAAGAAGCTGGGGGAAATGGTGGGACCAGTTTGGGAGCTGGGCATATGGAGGGTGGGAGTTGGACCCATTGATACCCAAGATCCTCATCCTGGTCTAGATCTATGATCTGTGAGTGGTGTCAGTGACCAGCCCTGGTGTCCTCCCAACAGCCTTGCTCTGGGGGAGCCTTCCTTCCCCCAAATTGGGGCTCTTTGAGAGGGTGAATGGCCAGCTGCAGTCCCTATTGCTCCTGAAGGGGCCTTTCAAATGCCCTGGGCCATGCCCCATCCCCTGTGGAAGAACCAAGAGTTCATTCCCGGCCCAGGTTCTCCTCCTCCAGATTCTGACTTCTGCACCCCCCCCACCATCTCTCCAGCTCTGCCCACTGCAGCCTCACCACTCACTCTGTGCCTCATTTCTCAGTCTCCATTTCAACCTTTCACCCCTTCAGCTCTACCTTTCCACAGCCATTCCCTCAGGGATCCAGATGGTTTCAGCAGTAGGCCCCTGTTTGGGGAAAGGGGGGAGGGGGCTACTCCCATTGCTCTCCTTGCTCAAGACTCTGCCATGTTTTTCCCGTCCCTCGTTGTGTGCTCCCACCCTCCTCTCTGCCTCTCCTCCTGGCCATCGCCGCTCCACCTTGTCCACCCCGGTGGCCCCCTGCCCCAAAGTCTCGTGCCTGCTTTTTCTCGGACTAACCTCTATCTGCCTCTTTTCTTCTTCTTCCATCTGCTCCTCACAGGGGACCGACCCTCAGCCAGTGACTGAGGCCTCTCCACTGACTCTGTCTCTCTGTCCGTCCCTCTCTCTGTCTCTCTCTGTCTCTCTCTCTGTCCCCCCCACCCCGTTTTCTCCCTCTCTGTCCTGTGACCTCTGACAGCTTCAGTGGCCCCATCTTTCCTTCCCAGGCTGCTTTGCAGCTGTGCTGCTGCTCTGGTGTTGCCAAAAGAACTCCACGTTTTTCCATACCTTCAGCCGTCAATCTCTTTCTCTCTCTCTCCTCCTGTCCCACTCTCTATTTTTAACCTGACTTTACCTCTCCAGCTATTTCAGTCTCTTCCTTCCTCCTTGTGCCTGTGTCTGCATGAGCACGTGTCCTGTATGTGTGTGTGTGTGTGTGTCTATCTCCTCTCTGGGAGATGGTGGTCATGGTCTTGGGGTATCTGTGTCTGTGTCTTGGCTGGGGGAAGAGGGTGGGCAGTAGATTGTCATGCTGTGTTTGCTGAGCTGAGAGCAGGTGTGTGTGTGTGTGTGTGTGTGTGTGTGTGTGTGTGTGTGTGTTCGAGCACACCCTGGATCCTCCCTGACTCCCACACACTCTCCAACCCCCACCATCTCAGTTTGTGCTAATTCACACACAAACCTCGGCATGCCCAGGTTCCCCTGGGCATCCTCTCTCTGAATCCAAGTGCTGTGCCGGTGGGATGGTTGTCCCTCCCTGGCTGTCGTCCCAGGGGAGGGAGGGTGTATTTATGTGTGTTTACGTGTGTGTACATGCATATGTGTGGGCCCCTTCCTCCCCCTGTCTGACTGGGGCGTCTCCTTCCGGGGGCCTTGGCATGTCTGACTGCATGTCTGACAGCCTCGTGTGTGCTCGCTGCTGGTGTCTGCTGGTGTCTGCTGGCGCCCTGGCTTGTGTCTGGTCCGTGTGTCTCCAGAGACGGGCCGTGGCCCTGGCCTCCCAATGCCATTCTACTCCAGCTTGTCCTCAGCATCACGCTACCGGTCTCTTTGTCCTCTGCACCTTCACCAATGTCCTCTGCCTGCTCCCATCTCCTCTTCCTGGGATGTCCCAGCCTGGTCCCCATCCATTCACTTTCCCTCTCCACTGAGGGGTGAAGGGGGCCCAGGTTCAGCCACCAGCCAATCGTAAGGACCCTTCCCAGGGAGTAGCCAGGGAGCCTCCTGAAAGGACGTGGTATCCCCCCACCCTAGGCTGGTGGCGGCCAACGGGGCCTGAGGAGGCAGGTGAGCCATACTCAGGGCCTCTCGTAGGATCCCCAGGAGCGTCTACCTTGAGACACCTTTCCTGTGGATGGGAGGTAACGAGAAAGGGACCTTCTGATCCCCAAGAATTCTTAGATGGGTAGACAGCCTCACCAAAGTGTGGGGATCTCATATTGGGGAGCAAGGGAAGGGTCAAGAGACCCTGGGATTTGGAATCCCTGACTCACTCAATGACTACATCATTTTGGTAGGGGTGGGGGGAAGGAGGGGGGATCTCCTTGGCACATTAGAGTCTTCTTACTTCCACAACATCAATCCATCCTTCCCTGCCCCCTGAAGGGCTGCATTGGCGCCAAGTCTAATGCCCTGGCAGCTGTGTCCTATCTGAATCTCCTCCTGCCAGCCTGAGCAAACACAGGTGGGGGCCTCTGAGTGACAGACGGTTGGGGCGTGTTTGTAGAGGGTAATGATGTGTAGACATGACCTGGGAGCTCCCTGCTGGGCCTCCTGCCACCTGGGGTGGGTGGGCCCAGGGAAACTGATGGAGGGGCAGGGTCTTGGGAGGGGTAAGGAGGTGGGTCGTGCTTGGGAGGGATCACCTCCACTGTAGGAGAAGGCCATGGAGAGTAGGGACACTCCCAGAAGGAAGAACCAAGGACAGTAGCTGGGAGATCTAGAAATGAAACCAGAGAAAGCCTATCTCTAATAACTTGAGCCCTGGGGGGATCCTCACAGCGGACGCAGGGCCCATCGAAAAGAGCAGATGGAGCTGATAAACTGAGCCTTAAGGTTTAGAGACAAAGTGGCAGGTGAGGGCTCACACCAAAGGAATGAGGGTGAAGGAGACCCTCCATGGGGACAAGCAGGAGGCCAATTGATGCCTGTGGGGAGGAGATAGAGAATCCCATGGATGGGCACCTGATTAAGGACCAGGCAAGATGAGGCGGAGCAGAAAGCAAGCAGCGCTGTGATGGGGGGGGCGGGGGAGAGCAGAGCGCTGACCCTAAGCATGTAGTGGGAGGTTATGGCCCAGGTCCATAAGATTAATCAGCACAGGAGCAAGTGGATCAGCTGCCCAGCTGGCTCCCTGGTGCCTGCCCCAGACCACACTCCAGCCAAATGTTCATTCAGACTCTTTCCCTAGGTTGCCAGCAGGTGGGAAGGCGGTGAATACAGCCCCTGTCCCAGGCCAAACACCCCATGATGAGTCTGACCGCCGAACGGAGCCACGATCTTCTGTCTCAGACCTTGTCAACTCCCTCACCAGCGAGATGCTCATGGTGAGGAGGACGGGTTGGGTCTGTTGGGGAGGTGGAATGGAGGAAGGAGAGCTATGCTCCCCTCCCTTACCTGTAAGGGAGGTCAGGGCCAGCCTGATGGAGGGGGCTGGGACACCTGACTTCCTGTCAGTCCACAATCTGGGCTATGGGAAAGTCCTCAAGAAAGGCTGAACAGCCTTGTGGGAAGCACCTATTATGTGCACGTGTTTCCTCACTCCTCTGGGGGAATGTGGAATACTGCCAAGAGATGGGGCTGGGATCCGAGGCCCTGGGCTTGAATGTCAGATTGAGAAATGATCCTAGTGAGCTCATAGGAGGCATGGCTGTTTACAGTTGTTCTTATCTGATACTCCCCAAAAATCCTAGGTTCTAGTACTTTCCCCATTTCACAGATGAGGAAACAGACATAGGGAGACTAGGGGCCTTGCCCAAGGCGAACAATGAGGAAGCATCTGGAGCCAGATTTGAATTCAGGTCTTCCTGACTCTCAGGTCTGGCCCTGTGCCCACTCTGCCTCCCTTGACTTTGGGCCAGTCCCTTAGCTTTTCTTTATATGTAAAATGAGGCAGTTGGAGTCCTGACTTCTCAGATCCAAGCCAGCCCTGGATCTCCTGTAGTTTCCCCTGATCCTAACAAGGCTGCGCTCATCATTGGGGGGAGGATGGATAGGAAGTGACCGATGTTACCCGGAGTAGAGCCTAAGCCAGTATTTGTGCAGTGAGGGGGTGAGATTGGACTCTAGGCTCTTCTCTGCCACCAAACTTGAGGAGTGGCATTGAGTGAGTTGCATCACCTCTCTGGGACTCAGTTTCCTCACCTGTCAAGTAGAGGCTGTAGTGCCTGCCCTCAGTGTCTTCATGAGAATCAGGTGAGACCGTAGAGAGCGAGATTTATCACTAGTGGCCCTGATCAAAGAGAAGAAATTCCTGTTCTCGTAGAGGAAGAGACTGAGCTGAGGCCAGAGGAGATCCGCCAGTTATCCAGAGTCATCTTGGGTCTCTGCCTTTCCTCTTTTGAGAGGATAGGGCAGGGGAGGGCTAAACATCGTGGTCTCTCCTGAGGCTGAGCTAGCCTAGAGTGGGGGGCCCATGGGACCTGACCTTCTCCCTATCAGATCTGATGCCAGAATGAGCCCCTTTGGGATATGATCTGACTGGCACAGGAGGATCTCTGAACCACTCCTCCAAGGGAATGCCCCAGTGGGTCCCTGTGGGGTGGGAGGAGAGCACTGGGTAGCAGCAGGCAGTGGTGCTGGGTGGGACCTCAGAGGCTGCTAGGCCAAGCCCTTCATTTGACAGGTGAGGAAAGGGAGGGAGGGGAAGGCCCAGAGAGGGGAAGTGGTGTGCTGAATTTGCACTGAGAGCAAGGGGCAGCTGAGATCTGGACCCAGGTCTCACAGCTCCCACATCCGATGCTCTTTCTGCTGTGCTGTGGCCAGGACAGGGATGTATGCGCCAGCTCTGCCCCTTGTTATCCAAGTGACTTGAGGCAAGGAACACTCTTTGAGACTCGGCTTCCTCCTCTGTACAATACAAGGTTTGAGTTCTAAGTTTTCCTTCAGCTTGGACATTCCCTGTTCTGTTATAGGGTGTCAAGGAGCCCTCCACGTTCTGTGTTTTGAGGTTCCTTCTAGCTCTGACATTCTGTAGGACCATGTGCCTCTCCCTGCTGGTGTAAAAGGGCCATGATGGCCCATCAGGGCCCTCTCTTTTCAGTGGAAGACTCCTGGCTCCCAGAGGGCCCCTGGAATGGCTGGCCTGCAGGGGCAGGCACCATCCTAGCTTCAGTTTGCATGGCGCTGTAAAGCTTGATGAAACACATTGATCATCAGAGGGAAGGAGTTTGGGGTGATAATTATGATTACCCTCATTTTACAAATGGGGAAACAGGCTGAGAAGGAGGCAATGTCTTGACGGAGGTCGCAGAGCTCCTAAACACCTGACACAGGGCTTGACTGCCCAGCTCCGGATTCTGACCCCAGCAGCCATTCCGCTATGAGGCGTGTCTATGCGGAGAGGAAGTGGGGAGGGGGAAGGCAAAGGGGGAGCAGCATGTAATTCTGACATTGGGCTGAATTCCCCTTCCAGGATGTGGGGAAAATCTCTTAGGTGCTGGGAAGGCACAGTGAGGTTTGCAAAGCCTTTCTACATGGAATCTCATTCTGTCTTCACCACGTCCTTATGAGGCGGGTGCTGTTACTCTCCCCATTGTACGAATGAAGGGACTGAGCCTTAACATCCAGGGTGGCACAGGCAGTGGCTAAGACACATTGGAACTCGAGTCTTCCAGCCTCCAAGGCCAACATGGATTTCCCCCGGTGCGCCTGGGTAGAATGGCACAGCAGGATGCCTCTCCAGCAATATATTTGGAGGGGGAGGGAGGGAGGGAAGGCCAGGGCTATTTCTGGAAACTGTGACAGGGAATATGGGGTAAACTGAGGCCCTTTGTGCATGACCTGAGCCCCATCACGAATGGAATGGAGTTAGCTCTGGAAGCCCCAGAGGACCCCATGCCTGGCTCGGCGTCTCCTCCTGTCCTTTACAATGTCTCCTATCTTATCGGATCAGACACAGCCCTGCCAGGCTTGTCTCTTGTTCCAGCTCTTCTCTCCAGCTCTTCTCTCCCTCCCGGGCTCCCCGAGCCTGAGTCCTAGGGGGAGCTCCGAGGCACTGACCTCACCTCTCAGCCTCTCCATCTCTGTCCGTAAAGTGAATCCTGTGGGACGCCTCACCCGATTCCAAGTCTGTTTAGTATTTGGTATCTCTCGGGGACTTGTCTCCTGTCTCCCCATTCTGCTCAGACAGACTGGATCCCCAGGATCTTTCCTACTAGGGGTGTCCTCCTCACGTATCCCTGAATGCCCTTTTGATAGTTTCCTGATAGCAGGTTCCCAGAAGGTTCTTGGAGGCCGAACCCTGATGTGCAACTGCCTCTGGCATTGCCCACTGGAGTCTATAGAGGCAGATGGAGGGAGGAAGGTGCAGACCGGTTCCCCATCTCCCGGTTTCCGGGGAGGAGGAGGAGAGCAGAGCGGAATTAGCCAGAGATAGACTGGGTCATTAGCACTAATAACAAGGTCCAAGGCAACAGCCGAGAGACAGATAATTGCTCCCAAGTTCTTTGCTCCACTGTGCCACTCAGTGGTCAGAGTCAGAGGACCTGCCTATGAATCATGCCTGCTTCCTGCTACCTTTCCAGGGGCAGCCTGACACAGTGACCAGGGCACAGGATTAAGAGTCAGGGGGACCTTTATTCAAATCCTGCCTCAGACACCTAAGAGCTGTGTGACCCTAAGCAAGTCCCTTCACCGCCCCCTGCCTCAGTTTGCATATCTGCAAAAGTGGGGGAGGGGTGTGAGCTCTGGCTTCTGAGTAGAATCTCATCCTACAGCTCTGCGATCCCATGTGTGACCTCAGTCAAGTCAGTCACTTACCTCTCTGGACCTCAGTTTTCCCCAGCTATAGATGGAGAGACTGGATTATTCCTAAGGTACCCTCCAGCTCTGCTATGCTGTGATGGTGAGAGCCCACCAACGGCTCTCCTTGAAGCAGCCATGGGTGGAGACAATACAAGTTATCGCCCCCATTTTATGGATGGGGAAACCGAGGCACAGATGGGTTAAGAAAATTATCAGAGAGCTGATTAAGTATGGGAATCAGGATTCAAGACCAGGTCTCCTGACTCCTAATGGAGCATTCATTCCCTCAATAACATTACTTCCTCTCTCCAAAGGCTCTGAGCCAGTTTCCTCATCTGTGACATAAGAGGTCAGACCAGATTGGGGGATTCCTGACCTGAGTCTATGAACCTGGGGGGGAGGGAGTTAGTCTCTTTTAGTATTTGGATCCCTATTTCGATGTAACTGGTTTCTTTTGTCATTCTGTGTATTTTCTATCCTTACAAAGATTATTCTGAGGAATGGTCCGTAGGCTTCCCCAGATTGCTCCAGGGGCCCAGGACCCCCCAAAGTTTAAGGACGTTGTAACCTCAAGGACCTCTAACGAACCCTCCCAGATAGAGTGCTAAACCTAGAGGGAGAAGAGCTGGCTTTGCCCCTCACACACACACACACACACACACACACACACACACACACACACACACACTCGCCCTTAACCTGTGGCTCAGTTTCTGTGAAATGGGAATAGTCCCCTCCCTTTGGTGGCTCTGCTAAAACCCTCCCAAGCCTCCTTGTGTCTGCACTAGCTTAGCCAGACCCAGAAGGTGGGGCTGCTTCAGGGAGGCTGGGCTGGCTCAGAGGAGCGGAGGGAGGCTGGCCACACCCCCTCTCCAGGGTCAGCTTCTCTTCAGATACAGTCTAGAGGATCGGTTGCCTTTGATATTTTTTTGATGATGCCTTCTGAAGGAGAAGGGTCTCAGGCTGCCTGTCCCCCTGAGGCTCCGGGGGGAGCTGTCCAACCAGGTTGCCATAGTTACGGCTCCGCTGTGCCATCCCAGATCTGGTTAATTAGGGCTCGGGGCTATGGTGGTGCGTGCAGAGCCTGGTGACGAGCTTGCAAGAGACCTAGGAGTCCTCAAGGCACCAATCCTGGCTGGGTGCCACCCCCCCCACATGCACACAAAAAAGGGGCAGCTGAGCCCTTGGCCCTGGGCACCCTATTTTAGGAAGTGCATTGATGAGCCGGGAGCGTATGCAAATGACTACAACTGGGAGGGGGAGAGAAGAGAAGGAGGAGGAGGAAAAATGTTTAGCCTGGTAAAGAGGAGGTTTAAGGGGATGGGGAGGGAAAGACAGGTCCACCATACTCAAATATCTGAAGGACTATTGTGGGGAAGGGGGCTTAGCCTTAACCTGCTTGGCCCAGAGGGTTGAACCAGGAGCTAGGAGAGGAAAGTGTGAAGAGAGGGGCAAGCTTGCTCACTCTCAAGGCTGAGCCAATGTAGAATGAACTTCGCCAGTGTAGAATGACTGCCTCAGATGGTAGTGAGTCTCTCAGAACTGGGAATTTCCAAGGCAGGCGAGATCCCCAGGGCTGCTGTAGGGGCCTCTTTCAGGGACTCAGTGGCCCAGGTGGGTCCTGAGGTTTCTTCCTGCTCTGAGATTCTATAATTTGGTGAAATCCTAGTCAGGAGACAGGATCATGGAAAAGAGGAGGAGCCTAGCTCTAGAGCAGAGCCTTCCTGCTGCCCAGAACCTCCTCTGGTGGCCCAAGTCCTCCCCTCTCCACCTGCCCATCTCCTTGTCCAGTGGGAAGATCTAGGTGATGTAAGTCAGGGACTTTCAGAAGCCTCAGCATTGGCATGAAGAAAGCACTTCATTTAGAAGCCTGAGGTTAAATCCTGGCTGCCACATGCTACCCAGGTCATCTTGGGCATTTGATTAACCAGCACTTCCTAAGAGCCTGCCATGTGCCAGGCCCTGTGCTAGGAATTTCAGATACATGAAGGGCTCTCATGGGGAAGGTGCTTGGTCCAAAAAAATAAAGCAAGCCATGATCCCTCTGAGCCTGTTTCCTTCTCCTTAAAATAGCATCATTGGATGTGTAACAAAAGCTTTATTAGTTGGAACAGAGCAGGGATTCTTCAGCTGGGGCATGGGAACTTTTTTTCTTCACAAAAATATTTTGCTCTCTGTATTTCAACAGAATTGGTTCCCTTGTAATCCTGTGTGCCTTTCGCATTTAAAAACACAATTGTAAGAAAAGGTCCACGGGCTTGGCCAGAGAGCCTTGAGATCCCCTGCCCTAGAGGTCCCCTGCGGCCCATGACCCAACCAGTACATCAGGTGTGTCCCTGCCCAAGTGAGGCCTGGCATGTCCCTTGGCCTAGGCTCTACCCAAGCCCACCATGTTGGGCTCTTTACTTAGCACCTCCATTCTCCAGGCTGGGAAGTCACCAAGTGACTTCACAAGTCCCTAGCCTTCCATTCTAGGGTCCTGGAGGAGGAGGAAAGGCCCTGGAATTGGAGTGAGGAGGTCTGGGTCCAAGCTCTGGCTCTGGGTGAATCACAATTTCTCAGGACCTCAGTTTCCTTATCTGCAGAATGGGGATAATAATGCTTGCATTCCCTACTTCAAAGGGAGCTTTGCCAAATCAAATCAGCAGGAATTTATTAAATGCCTGCTGTGTGCCAGGCACCAAGCTAAGTGCTAGGGATACAAAGAAAGGCAAATCTAGGAATTCCCAGTCATCCACCATGGGGGGACAACATACACAGAGGAGACGGCTGCTGTCTAATTGGAGATAACCCACAGAGAGAAGGTGCCTTCACCATAACCAGAGAGGGCTCGCACCTGGTCCCCTCCTCCAGGACCAGAGGGGAGGAGCCAGGGTAGGGGTCTGGCCCTGATGCCCCCGGGGGTCCATCTCTCCCACCCCAGCTGTCCCCAGGCTCTGAGGACGATGAGGCCCATGAAGGCTGTAGCCAGGAGAACCTGGGCCGGATCCAGTTCAGTGTGGGTTACAACTTCCAAGAGTCTACCCTCACCGTGAAGATCATGAAGGCCCAGGAGCTGCCTGCCAAGGACTTCAGCGGCACCAGCGACCCCTTTGTCAAGATCTACCTGCTCCCCGACAAGAAGCACAAGCTGGAGACCAAGGTCAAGCGGAAGAACCTCAACCCCCACTGGAACGAGACCTTCCTCTTTGAAGGTGAGGCCGTGCCCACCCCCAGGAACCCCTTTGGGAGATGTGGGCGGGGGGAGTCCCAAGTTCTAGCTGAGCTGCCTTTGGGGACCTACAGGATGTGTGAGTCCTGCTTCTTTGTCTGTATGATGGGAACACATATGGGAATTTGTAGGATGGGAAATTATTCCGCATCTGAATGGGAATGATAACAACAGGAAGCATTTATTAAACACTGTCTTTGTAGGGAACATTGTACTGGATGAAATATAGTTTAGGCAAGATGTAGTCTGGTTCTTGGAGCTCACAGTCTGAGAAGGGATAAGAATGGAGAAAATATTTATTAAGTACCTGCTGTGTGCAGATTCCTTTGGCAGATGAGTTACAGAGTTTGTAAAGAAGTGGTCACTCCACTCAGAAAGCTCATCATGTAGTAGGATTAGACCAAAAAACCCATTGATTAAATAACCTGCTGCCTGCAGAACCCCTTTCTAGATGTGTCAGAGCTTGAGATGATGGGATAATGAAGGTGACTGTCTAGCCAGGAAATAAGTCACAAACAGAAGCATTTATTAATAAGCATCAGCTGTATGCAGTGAGCGGGATGGTTAACCCATAGATAGACAAGATACAGCAAGATATTAGAGAGACTGTGGGTATAAGTAGATATTAGATGACAAATGGAGAGAGGTGATAGATGACAGCTAGAGTAGACAGACAGACAGAGAGAGAGAGAGATACAGACAGAGAGACAGATAGATATACAGACAGATAGATAGACAGATAAATAGACAGATAGATGGATAGACAAACAGAGAAACAGACAGATAAATGGAACATCTATTCAGCATTTCCTCTGTGCCAGGGCCTGTGCTGAGATAAGCCGCATGCGGGCCTGGTCACCCTACAATCCTCAGCCATTTCAGATGACTCCCCTGGCCCTCACTCCAAAAGCACCAGCCATGTGCAGGGCCCCTGGGGTCCCTCTGGCCTCACAAACCTCTAGGAGGCTGTGGCCCTGCTTTTAAGGAGTTCATGGTGTTGAAAAGGGCAGGTTCATCCCTAAGTTTGATACCAGGGAAAGGCAGAGGCATCAGACACGTGACCTGTGGGCATAATCAGGACTCCCAGGTGTGGCCTGAACCAGAGTAAAATGTAATTGGGGAATATTTAACAAGATAAATGTTTAACGTGATAAATAAGAATCCGGCAGAAGGTGGGTAATAGGAATATAGGGTTTTCTCAATTGCTCTGTCACTCCTGGGGCTCCTTATTACTGTCTGGTTTTGTGGCCTCCGTTTCAGTTAGACGTTGACCTTCCCGCTGTGGGGGACCCTAAGGAGATCGGGCAGGACCACTCCCAGAAGGAGTAGCCCATGTTTTCATGGGGGCAGGAAGGATTTCCTGGGGTGGGGGTTCCCTGAGCTAGGCTTTGAAGGAAGGGAGAGATTTCAGCTGCAGGAACTGGGCCAGAGCCTGACAAGGACAAGAGAGAGAGGGTCTCTTCCAAGGCACAGAGTTGGGGGTAGGGGTGGAAACACCCTGCAATTCCCAGGGGACGATAGGATTGGAGGGCCCTGCCCTCTCCCCACTTGTTAGTCTAGGCACCCTGAAAACGCTCAGCTG
Source organism: Pseudocheirus occidentalis (assembly GCA_028646575.1). Classification (NCBI taxonomy): domain Eukaryota; kingdom Metazoa; phylum Chordata; class Mammalia; order Diprotodontia; family Pseudocheiridae; genus Pseudocheirus; species Pseudocheirus occidentalis. Next base: position 185,124,635 of record CM053601.1, on the reverse strand, counting down.
TTATTTCATGGAGGTGCCACGTGGCCATTTGGGGCCCTGCTCTGGGGGCTCCAGGAAGCAGAAAAGGGCAGATAACTGGCAGCACCCCCCTTTGGCTCCTCACCCATAGGGCCATGCAGACCTTCGCTGGGGATGTGTGGCTACTGGCTTGACCGTCTTTGCTCCGGGTGCTCCCCTGAGGACTAGTGTGGGGCACAGTGCAGAAATGCCTGGATTAGGAGCCCGGAGGGGAGGCCTTGCTCTCTCTGCCTCTGCAGTTCTCCCCTCACTGTCCCCATTCTGTGTCCTGACCCGTGGGCCCCCTTCTCTGCATCCAGGACACCACAACATCCAGCCTATTGTGGGTTTTGAAGAGGCCTTGGCTAAGCAGGAAAGGGAACAAAAGGGAAGAGAGACGGAAGCGCCAGGCACATGTTTTCCGACTCCCTGGTAGCAAAGTCATGTAATAAAAGAATCTGATTCCTTTTACTCCACCCCAGAGAGCAAAACCAGGAGCAAAGTTGGGGGGAGGGAGATGGGGGAGGAGATGAGAGGCAGATTGGGGCTTGATGAAAGGAGACGCATCCTAGTGGCTACAGACAGACATCTCCAGAAAAGGGGTGAGTGCCCTGCAGCTGGAGGTGAGCCACCTTTATCAGGCAGGTTATAGGAGGGAGGGATCCCTGCTCACCTTCTATCCATGTCCTTCAAAGCCCCTCCCAGCTCAGATCCTGAGCTGATGACCTCTAAGCCCTCCCTAGACTCTATGTGTTAGGTGGCTTAGATTGTTCTGTTTGTTACCAGATAGCAGGATGAGGAGTCATTAACTACCGAATCAACAGGCACTTATTAAGCCCCTGATGTATCCCAGGCAGTGTGCTAAATGCTAGGGGTAGAAAGGCACAAGCCAACAGCCCCTGCCCTCAGTGAGCTAACATTCTAATAGGGGAGACCGCAGGCACATATTTAAGGTTAGCATTGGGGAGATGGGGAGGATCCTAGCACCTGCTGGGAGCAGAAGGCATTGCTGCAGCCAGGGTTCTGAGAGGCAGAGGTAAGGAAGGGAAAGCATTCCTGGAGTGGGACACAGCCTGGGCAAAGGCACAGAGAGCATATGGAGCCTGAAACATTAGGAAGGGACAAGGTTGTAAAGAACTAGAAATGTCAGAGTTGTTTATATTAGATACAGGAGGTAACTGGAAACCACTGGACTCTGTTGCAAAGGAGGGTGATGTGGTTAGAATGACCCTTTAGGAAATCCAGTGAAGTGGCTGTGACGAGGCCAGACTGGAGCAGGGAGAGGCTCAGTCCAGGGAGGCCAGTTAGGAGGCCACTGGAGTCCTCCCCGTAGGAGGTGATGCTGCCCAGAGTCAGTGTGGTAGCTGTAAGGGCGGGGAGAAGGGAACATCTGCCTGAGACAGGTATAGAGGCAGAAGAAACAGGACCTGGCAACTCTTGACATGTCGAGTAAGTGGAGGAGGTGATGTGAACCATGATTTTGTGAATCTAGGTTACTCGGAGGCTGATAGTGCCCCCATCAGAAACAGGGAGGGCCAGGCCCCTGGAGTCAGGAGGACCTGAGTTCAAATCTGGCCTCAAAAGCTTACTAGCTGTGTGACCCTGGGCAAGTCACTTAACCCTGATTGCAAAAAAAAAAAAGACAGAAACAAGGAAGTTCAGTAGAGCTGTGGGGTGCTGGGATTGGGGGAAGGGTGAGAAGAGTTCTGTTTTGGACAAGTTGAGTTTGGGTTGTTGACAAGCTGACCGGTTAGATGATGCCGGATTGTAGCTCAGGACAGAGGTTGGGGCTGGATATGTTGATCTGGGAATCATCTGTTAGTGCTAATAACTACATCCATGGGAGCTGATGAGATTATCAAGTGACAGACCATAGAAAGAATAGCATAAAGGGCCTAGATCAGAGTCCTGGGCAACAGGCGGTTAGTGGGTAGGATATAGACGACAAGCCAGCAATGAGACTGAGAAGAAGCAGTCAGAGAGGTAGGAGGAAAACAAGGGTAGGGGGAGTGAAAAAGACAGAGACAGAGACAAGGAGAGAAGCCACCAAAACCCAGAGAGGAAAGTCTTTAGGAGTAGAGGATGGTCCCAGCCTGCAAAGAGGTCGAAAAGGACAGAGAGAGGGGACGCCGCCGGACTTAGTGCAGGATGACAAGGTTGGAAGCCAGACTGTGGAAGGCTCAGAAGAGAGTGGGGGTAGGAGGAACAGCAGCACCGACCACCACGGCCCCGGAGTCCGGCCAACAAAGAGAAAAGAAGCAGTGGGCGGAAGTCACAAAGAAACGGATTTAGGATCAAACAGGTTTTGGGTTTTGTTTTTTTTTTTTGCAAATTTATACTTTTATTATTATTCATATATGTATCTCATTTATTTTTAATTTCCAACATTCATTTCCACAAGATAGAGAGTTCCAAATTTTCTCCCCATCTCTCCCCCACCCCAGTGAGTTACCCCTTCCCCCAATCTGCCCTCCCTTCTATCACCACCCCCCTTTCTCTTATCCTTCCCTTCTCTTTTCCTGTAGGGCAAGATAGATTTCTCTACCCCATTGCCTGTATATCTTATTTCCCAGTTGCATGTAAAAACGACGTTTAACATTTGTTTTGAAAACTTTGGATTCCATATTCTGTCTCTACCTCCCTCCGCACCCACCCTCATTGACAAGACAAACAGTTTGGTGTACGTTAGATACATGTGTAGCTATGCAAAACATTTCCCTAACAGTCCTGTTGTAAAAGACTAACTATATCCCCTCCATCCCGTCCCACCCCCATTTATTCTGTTCTCTCCTTTGACCCTGTTCCTCCTCAAAAGTGTTTGCTTCTGACTCCCCCCTCCTCCCATTTGCCCTCTCTTCTATCCCAGATCAAACAGTTCTTCAACATTAGAGCTGTCCAAAGGTGAAGGGGACACCAAGGGAGGTAGCGAGTTCCTCTTCACCAGAAGTCTTTGGGCAGAGGCCGGATAGGGACTTGTTGGGGATGGTGGATGGGGGGGTCCCTCCTGTGGGCACAACCCCTTCTAGCTCCAAGACTCCATAATTCTTGCATGCCTAGAAGAAGGAGAGTCTGGGGGTGGGGGCTCAGGGCCTGGTCCCTGACTTTCTTCTGGGTCCCCACAGGCTTCCCCTATGAGAAGGTGGTGCAACGGGTGCTGTACCTCCAGGTCCTGGACTATGACCGCTTCAGTCGTAACGACCCCATTGGGGAGGTGTCCATCCCTCTCAACAAAGTGGACCTGACCCAGATGCAGACGTTCTGGAAGGAGCTGAAGCCATGTAGCGATGGGAGCGTAAGGCCCTTTCTTTTCTGTCCCTTGGGCCTCAGCCTCTCAGTTGTGAGAGAAGGGTCCCCCGCCACAGGGGAGGCTTCCCCTCGTCCTGCGGGCAGGGGAGTGAACCTCTGCTGAGCTGGGATCCGTGAACCAGGGGCCGTGCCTCGTGTGGTCATAAAAGGCAGCTTGGTGCACCAAAGTGCACAGAGTGCAGGAGTCAGGAGAACCTGGGTTTAGTTCTTGGCTTAGAACCCGAGCAGGTACCTAAGCTCTGTTGACCTCAGTTCCCTCATCTGTAAAATGGGATGATGGTAGTACCTAGCTCCAAGAGCTGCTGTGATGATAAAATGGTAAAATATTTGTAAATTACTTTGTGGGCCTTAAAGCAGCGTATGAATGTTAGGTGATGTTACTATTACCCCCAGGTGGGAATCTGAGAATAGGGTGTGTTCATCTTGAATGTGGGTCAAGGTCAGGGCTGTGAATCACTCGTCTCCACAAGGCAGAGCCACATAAGAATGCCCCCCACCCCACTCCTCTCCTTTTGTCTCCTTCAGGGAAGTCGAGGGGAACTGCTCCTGTCCCTGTGCTATAACCCCTCTGCCAATTCCATCATCGTGAATATCATCAAAGCACGGAACCTCAAAGCCATGGACATCGGGGGCACTTCTGGTACTCTGGGCTTTGGGACGGGCTGGGATGACGAGGCTGAGGGACCCTTCTACAGTGTCCACCTGAGCTAGGGCTCCCCAGCCCTCTGACCCTCTCTCGCCAGACCGCCAGCCTCAGCTCCCTCATTCTGTGCGTCCCCCATCATTCACCCTCCACATTCTGGCTAGCACCATCCCATGGAGCGGTCCTTCACAGAATACTCCCAAAGCCAGGGTTGGCAGGCAGGCAGCCAGCCTTTGTTAATTATCTGCCAGGTGCCAGGGACTGGCTCAAGCACTAGGCTCTCGGTGGACCTCCTGCTCACAGAGAAGGGCTTATTCTGGATTTCTTTCTAGAATAAAAAAGGTAGCACAGTAATAGAAAGAGAGCAAGGCCTAGGTACTGGTCCTAATTCTGTTAACTTTCTTGGTGACCCGGAGCTAGTCATGACCCCTCGGTAAGCCCAAGTTATTGGTAAAATTAGGTCATTGAACCAAAGGTTCTCTACGGTCCCTCCCAGCCCTGCCCTCCCCTGTTCTAAGGCCCTCCCAGCCCTCCCAACTCTGACGTGTACCCTAAGGATCCCCTTGGTCCTTTCACGGATGTCTACCCCCAAAGGAAGGAAGCCCTCTCTGCTCCACTTCTCCGGCTCCACATCCTCATGGGTGGGATGGGTCAGGGCTGGAGAAGCCCCACTCCCACTGACTCCTGCCTCTCCCTGCACAGACCCCTACGTGAAGGTGTGGCTGATGTACAAGGACAAGCGGGTGGAGAAGAAGAAGACCGTGACCATGAAGAGGAACCTGAACCCCGTCTTCAACGAGTCCTTCATCTTTGACATTCCCACAGAGAAGCTTCGAGAGACGACCATTGTCATCACTGTCATGGACAAGGATAAGCTGAGCCGGAATGACGTCATCGGCAAGGTGGGGGTCACCAACCCCAGGCAGCCTGCTGAGGCTGGCAGGAGCTGAGAGGGGGAGGCAGGGAGGGAGGGGAGAGGGAGAGAGGGAGGGGAGAGGGAGAAAGGGAGGGGGAGGGAAAGAGGGAGTGGGGAGAGAGTGGG
>CM053601.1:185101370-185119147 GCA_028646575.1 Pseudocheirus occidentalis | reverse complement strand
TCCCTCTTTCCCATTCATTCTTCTCCCTCCTCCCTGTCCTCTCCTTCCACTCCTCCCCTTCCCCTCCTCCTCTTCTCCCTCCCCCTCATCTTCCTCCTCCTCCCTCTCCTTCCTCCTTTCCCTCCTCCCTTTCCCCTCCTCCTCTTCTTCCTTCCATCTTCCCTCCCTTCATTTTCTATCTTGTCCTCTTCCTTGTTGTCTCTCATCTCCCTCCCTTGCTTCCATTGTTTCCTCTTTCCCCTTCTTACTTCCCCTCCTCCTTATCTCTTCTTTTCCTCTTCCTTGTCTCTCTTTTTCCCTCTTCCTTCCTCCCTCTTCTTCCTTCCCCTCTTTCTCCTCTTTTACCCTGACTTCCTCTTTCTTCTCCCTCTCCCTGCCTTCTTTCCTCTTTCCTTCTCTTTGCTGCCCCCCCGCCTTTCTCTTCCTCCTTCCTGCTCTCTGCACTCCCTCTCCTTCCCTGGGATGGGGCTGGGGTTCAGCATAGCCTGACAGTGACAGCTTGATTTCCGCAGGTGGCGGAGCGGGGAGCGCCGAGGCTGGGCTGAGCTGGCTCGGCTCCTTGCTATGCCTGCGCCGGGCTGGGGGCCTCGAGCGGTTACAGCTAAGAGCAGAGACGCTTCAAGATCGGCGGGCCAGATGGCTCGCCGGGGCGGTCTGGGCGGGGCGCAGGCTGTCTGCTGCTCCTGCTTCTGCCCTCCCTCTTGGGCTCGGAGCCCGCCTGGGACTGGACCCAGGCGAGCGATGCTCAGGGTCAGGGGCGGAAGCATCTGTTGAGACTGGTGCCTTTGCCCTCAGCTTCCCCACCCCCACTCCCACCTCCATCTCCTGCCCTTCACTGGGGTCTGGGGGATACCGGAACCTCGGCAGAATGTGGAGTGGGCGTGGTGAAAGGGTTGTTGGGGAGCTGCCTCTCACCTCTTACCCTCCCAGAGGCCTGCAGGGTTAGTCTTTGTATCACCAGCTTTTAGCAGGGTTCCTAACAGATGCTAAACAAGACACTTGGTGATGGATGGATGGAAGGAAGGAAGGAAGGAAGGATGGACCTCTTTCCTCCATCCCAAGGTGAGGATTTGGTATCAGCTGCTGGGAGACAAGGTTTCGATCTCCTTTGACTTCTCAGTATGAAAAGGGTCTGAAGCTCCTGGAATGTTGGAGTCAAGAGAATTCTCAGAGGCCCCAAGAGCTGTCATTTTTCTAGAACATTAGAGTTTGCAAAGAGCCTTCTTCACAGCAATCCCCATTAACAGATGGGTAAACGGAGGTCTCAGAGAGAGAGGAAATGACTTGCCTAGGGCCCACCGGTCTGTAAGGGTGAGATCCATTCTAGCTCCCATTTCTGTCTATCAGAGGGACATAAATGACCCATCTCTTGGAATTTAAGGGCCACTTTCTACACAAAGCCCTTCTTGCTCCCCCCTTCCCAGTTTCCAATGCTCTCCTTTTCCCACAGAGCAGGGTGTTTATTTTTGCATCTATTTTAGTATTTACTATTTGGGGTCCATGTTGATTTGGCCAAGAAGAATGTAAGCTGCCTCAGGGCAGGAGCTGTTCTCCCCATTTTTTCTTTGCCTCCCCACTGCCAAGGACAGCACCTGGCACATAGGCCATGCTTGATAAATGGTTCCTTACTTGAACTGAGCCAGGATTCAGATGACTTCTAGAGCAGTACTCTTCCCTGAGAACCAGCTCCCAGCATTCCATTCAATTCCATAGATGTTGATAAACACCTACTATGTGGAAAGCTGTATGCCCAGTGTGGAGATACAAGGGTATACAATGGCAGAGTCCTTGCCTTCAGGGGATTTATAGTCTGTGGAGGGGAGCAGATTCCTCCCTGTAGGATATCCACAGAAGGCATGAAGTTGTCCTACAACATGCCAACAAGTGAGCCTTTAGCCTTGGTCAACCTGTTCAGAGAAGAGACATTAATTCATTTCCTCCTCTACAAAATGAGGGGGTTGGCCTGAATGATCTCTAAGGCACCTTCCTTATCTGAACCCAATAATCCTACCTCCAGGGGCTGTCAGTCAATTGATAGGTCTAATTGTTAGAATGTAGTTCATTTGAGTTGGAACTTGTCACCCTGTCCCTCCCTCTTGTTGGTCACAAGATTTGGGTTCAAATCCTACCTTAGACAGTTCTTAACTCTGCGACCCTGGGCAAATTACTTAGCTTCTCTGTGCCTCAGTTTCCTGACCTGTAAAATTAAGAGGTTGGCCTTGATGATCTCAAAGAGCCCTTCCAGGTCTGCAGATGCAATCATTTGATTTGAACTGAGATAGGTGCCTGGACCATTTAGTTCAGTTCTCTTTTTCTTTTCTTTTTTTGCAGGGGAGAAGGCAGGGTAACGGGTTAAATGACTTGCCCAAGGTCACACAGCTAGTAAGTGTTAAGTGTCTGAGGCCAGATTTGAACTCAGGTCCTCCCAATTCCATGGCTGGTGTTCTGTTCACTGCACCACCTAGCTGCCCCCAGTTCTCTTTTTCTACATATAAAGAAACTGGGACCTACAGAAGTTAAATTGGTTATTTAAGACCACAGGATCAGTAAAGATTGAAGCTAGAGTTTGAACCTGAGTCCTCCTCCTAACTGCTAGAGGAGGTGGGTAAAGAGTTTGAAATCTGGCAAAATCAGTGAATGGGCCCTGGAGGAAATGTGAAACTCTTTCTTATCCTGAGTCTTGGGCATCTAGGTAATATCCATTCATTTGAATCTATTGATTCGGTACCCAAGTTGGTGTCCAGATACTTACTGGAGCCCCATTAAAAAGTCTGTTGACACTAAAGTGACTCGAGGCTGAGTGGTCAAATTTTAGAAGGGACCTACATGTGGAAAGGTAAAAAAGGAAGTAGATTTGGGGCCATATTTGCTACTGTGCCAGGCCCTGCACTTTTTCCAGGAAGGACCTGTTGGGAAAATAGTAATAATGCTGTCTCCCTACCCTGCAAGGTTGTCACGAATAAAGTACTTTGCAAACCTTAAATCACTATAGAAATTTGAGCTGCAATGTTGGTAATGATGATAATATGTTGGAGGAAGACGAAACAAATGACTTCGGTTTCATCATGGGGAAAACACAAACAAACAGGAAATAACCTCTGCCAGTATCCTTAAATTGTGGCTTGAATCAACACTTATTCCTGGGTGGGAAGCCACCTCGTCTGCCGAGCTCTGTTTCAGAACCATGGACAGCATTACACAACTAGGTGACAGAAGTGATTTCAGAACCACGGAGAGCTCAGAGGCACCTGCTGTTTGAGTACCCTCAAGTGTCCTCTAAGGGCACTGCCCTGAGAACCTCTCTGTTTCAGCAATAATGACTCTGCTCCTCCCACCCCTCATTCTCTCTGAGGCTCAAAAACCTCATGCTTCATTACAGTCCTGGGAGCTTTTGTTCTGGAAAAGCTGATGCCTCTTTCTGCCTGAGCTGCCCCACTTATGAGCTCAGACCAAAGGCCCTGGTGCCAGAGCCAAAGATCTCCAAATCATGTGATGTTCAAATGCATAGTGCATCAGGTGGGAGGCCCCAAGGAGAATGCTCTTGTCCATTAAGAGTTTGACTTCGCAGTCAACATGGGGGGATATCAAAAGTGCTCTGAGATCCTAGAATGCAAAACACTGGATAATTCCGATTATAGCTGCTTCATACCCTGTATATTATTCATAACAATAGATAATGGTGTAGAACTTGGCACAGCAATGCATTATTAATCGTAGTAACTTGTGGTCAAGCCTGGTACTTAATCACAACACTTCTCTTGATCTTGTCCTACACCCCACTGGCCTGACAGAGTTGCCCTCCATCTGGCCTCATTCTCCCCCAGATCCCTTGCTGTTATGTTGGCCATGATCATTTTCACAGCTGCCCAGGCATCTCATCAGGTTCCAGGCAGGGGGTGAGTGGGTTCAGGGCTGTCTTCTTTCTGGTCACCCTTCAGGCCCTCAGCTCACTCCTCAGAGCTGACAGCTTGTCCATGTCCCTCCTAAAGAGAATGCAGGCACCAATGATCATTGGTCTGCAAAGCTGCCCCCAATCTACAGGCAGCCTCTTGGCCTCTCTGTCTTTCCTAATGGCACCACTATTCTCTCAGGCACCCAAGCTCATAACCCTGAAGTCATCTTTGACTTTCTCCTGTCTGTCACTGCCCTCCTTATGCAATCAGTTGCCAAGTCCTGTCTTTACCTCAGCAATATCTCTTGTATCTGGCCCCTCCTCCTCACCTTCACAGAAATCAACCTCATCTCTTCTCCAGATTATGGTAACTGCCTCTTAGCAAGTCTTCCTGCCTCTGTTCTCCTTCTTCTCCAATCCATCCTTCACACCATTTCCCAAATAATTTTCCTAGTGCTGCTCACACAATCTTACTTCTCTACCCCCAACACTCAGTGGCTTTCCATTGTCTACTCAATAAAGTTTAAACCCCTAACTCTGTATTCCGAGTCTTCCATAGTTTGCCTCCAACCCAGTTATCCAGATTCATCTGCTATTTCTCTACCCTCCATCTAAACTGCCTTGCCCTCCTGCCATCCTCCATCTCTACCTGTTGAAATCCTTTCTTTCCTTCAAGGTAGAACTCTACTGCTACATTCCCCTTGAATCTTGCTCTGACCCCCTCCCCCAGGATGTAAGTGATTTCTCCCTCTTTGGCTTTTTTTGCAGCATTTTGCGTGTCTTTCTTTTTGCCTCTGTCTCATTCTGCCTTGCAAGAGACTTGTGTACATGCTGTATTCCATTATTAGACTGTAAATTCCTTGAGGGTAGAGACTATATCATTTTTCATCTCTGTACCCTGAGCACCTAGCACAGTGCCTTCCATGTAGTAGGCACTTAATAAATGTTGATTAGATTGGATTTCATTTCCTCCAGACTCTCATACCCAGGGGTAGGTGACCTTGGGCCACCCCTTGGGTGGGGATGCACAGCAAGGCTGCATGTGACTAGGGCTGGAGGGAGAGGCTCTAGAAGGGGCTGCAGTGCAGCACAGCCTGGTAAGCCTGGATCCCTTCTTTAGAGGGAAGGCAGTGAAGAAGAAAGGCAAAGAATGCTACTCCTGGGTCTGTTTTCAATTACTGTGGACAGTGTGGGGGACAGAGCAGAGTCACCTGCTGCCTGATGAGGAATCCAGGCGCATGTGGATCTCGAGATGGCCCAGTCCAATTTCTTGCTGGAACAGATCCCTCACCGATCAGGATAATCCTTCATTTGCTGTTTACTCACTTGGCTTCTCTTGTGAATGCTAAACTGTCTGCATCCAGCTCTGCCAGCCCTGCCTCCCTCCCTATTTCCCTCCCTCTCTCACTCACACATTATATCTGTTTTTATTTCAGTCAAGGCTGAGGAGGCTTTCTTTTGCTAAGCCCCTATTTTCAGCTGCTTGTAACTTTCCAAAACAATTCCCCTGGGCCTAGACTTTCCCCAGGCTCATTCTTAGCCCTGAACAGGAGGCTCCAAGCCATCAGTTTTGAAGGACACCAGGAAAAAGTGGCCTGAGGGGCTGGAGGAGGGGCAGGGGCTGAACCTTTATGGAAACCCAAGCACTCTCCTACTTTTCTCTCCTTCCCCCTCCCTTCCCTTTGCCTCTTCGCCTCACATGTCTCCTCTCTCTTTTTCCTCCCTTCCCTTCCCCCTCTCTCTCCATCTTTCTCCTTCTTCTCCCCTCTCCTCCACTTCTTTTGGTCTCTCTCCCTTTTCCTTTTCCTTTCATTTACTTTTTCACACAGGAAGGCAAAGTGCCCACCCTCTCAATTTCCCAGGTGGGTGGTCAGGAGGAGGAGGTTTTAATTGGAGAGGAATCAGGAAATTCCAAATAAAAGTAAAGCTGGGGCCTTTGCCTGGCAGTCTTAGCTCTGGGTTTAGCTCCACTCAGGTTTCCACCCCCAGCCTCCGCCTCTGTCCTTCTCCCTCTTCTCTCTTGCTTGCCCCTCCCTGGGCCCTGGATCCAGGCTGAGTACCCACCTCCTCACAGATTCCCAGTAGAGGAATGAGTAGAGAAACACTAAAAAGGCCAGAGATGGAAGCTGGAAGAAAGACAGTTCTACCCCCACCCCCACCCCCAGCAGCTCCTGGGTCCAGGATGTCCCTTATTCTTCACTTCTTTCCCCTGGACCTATAAGACTGCCCACTTCCTCTGCCAAGGTTACAAAGCAATCAATACCAGCCACCCCAAGGGGCTCTTTCTGCCTCCTACATCATTCTTTTGGGGGATATCTAGATCATGAGACTTAATACAGAATCAGGTTGGGAGTAGGAGGAGTTGGGTGGAGCTACCAAGAAAGCCACTTTGCTTTGGGGGAAGTCAATTCCTTTAGGTCAAACCTGCATTCTCTGGCCCCTAAAACCTACCCCTTACCTCAGGTAGGGGCTCCTGGAAACCTTTATGAAGACAGTGGTAGCCGGACCATGGATAGCAGCAAAGATCAGTACAATGGAGAGCTCCAGCTGCCTCAGAACCAAATACACACTCCATGCCAACCTCAGTCCCACCCCACAACTGTCTCTTTTTTCTTTTATTGATACCTGTGGTTTTTTCTGTTCATATCTGAGCTCCTTTCCAGCCCTGGATTAGTTCTCCTGATAAGCTGAGGTCTTGCCTTCTTCAGGGATATCTGAGCCTGACTAGTTTCTTTCTAAGTGGGAGAGGGATTCAGAAAAGGGGATTTAGCAGGGATTTAGGCAGTCCTCTAGTCAGGTCTCTGCTCCACACTGACCCTGGAGCTACATTCTGCTTACGCTGTGGGTATCTTGTGGAGGAGGCTCATGGGCAGAAGGATGTGGGTGGGCAGAAGGGGCAGGAGCAGAACCTGAGGAAACTCAGGCTCTGTTCCCTCTTGGGAATTGTGGGGAGGAAGCAGTTGTGGATAGAAGGAAGTCTGGGCATGTCTTTCACTCCGTTCTTAAACAGAGTGTGCATATTCTGTGGGTGTTGGGTCTGCATTCGTTTTGTAGTGTGGTGGAAAGAACACTAGGCTGAGGACTCATAAGGCCACTGACTCCACTACTAATTAATTCTAAGACTCAGCTCTCTGAGCCTCACCTTCTTCCTCTGGAAAAGGGGGATAATATTAGAAGGGAATGTAGGAAAAATACTGAGTAAACTGTTAATCACATTAAGGGATCATTTCACTTCCTCCACAGCTATTTCTTGGATTACTCATGGAGGGGCTTATTACTAGGAGTTCTCTCTCTTGTGCTAGAGGCTATACCTGGAACCACAGAGCAGAAAACTTCAGGGAGCTTCCCCTCAGATGGGGAGCTGGGGAGCAATTCTGTAATGAGGCTAGAGTATATTGTAAAGTACTAATGATGTGGTCTAGACCCTGAATTGAATTATTTCAATTTATCAAGCAATTATTAAATACCTACTGTGTATAATACTTTGTGCTAGGAGTTAGTATGAAGATAGAAAAGATATGGAGATAGATAGATAGCAATAAGATTAACGTAAAGATAGAAACAAAAACTGAATCCTACCCTCAAGGAGCTTACATTCCACATAGGATGAGAGTGAGTCAAGAAATCTACCCCCCACCCCTGCACAAGTAAGCAAAGTCCAAAGATGACTAAGGAGAGAAAGAGAGCTGTGGCCACATGGAAAGAGCTCTGGATCTGAACATGAGTTCAGATCCTGACTTTGCTACTTACTGTGTGTGTGTGTGTGTGTGTGTGTGATCCTGGGCAAGTCACTTACGATCTCTGCCCTTGGTTTCCCAATCTTCTCACTTAGGGGAGGTAGGAATGGAATGGGTGACCTCTCAGTCAAGCTCTGACTTCTATGATTCTGCAATGCCAGGTGGAATGGGCATCAAAGGAAGAAGGGGGAGATCATTGTGGACTTGGTTAGCAGGAAGGATTTTCAGGTGGAGGGACTGTTTGAGCCAGGCTTTAAAGTATAGAAAATATTTCAACTAGAGAGCATTCTAGGCAGGGGGTACTCAGGAATCTCTGCCCTTGCCCTTATCCCCATGTCCCTATGGGTGTATGGATGCATCTATGTTGTCATGCACAGCTGTGTGTGAGAAGCCAGGATCATGTGCGTATCTCCATGAAGGTGTGTGTGGTAATTTCTGTGTGCAGTGCATACATAAGACTCTGCAGTGGTTAGCATTTGTGTGTGTGTGTGTGTGTGTGTGTGTGTGTGTGTGTGTGTACAAAGTATGCCCATTCCAGCTTTCTCCCCCTCTGTCTCTCAGTCCTGGAGCAATCCCAGAGCATGTCCTCAGAAGTCCATTGCCTGTCTCCTGCAGCTCTCCCCAGGGCCTCTCTGCAGCTGTCTGCCCTTGTTTGATTCTGTTCATCCATAAATCATAGCAATGCAGAGGAGATGAGAAGGAGCTGGGGAGCAGAGGCAGTGCCCTGGAAAAGGGGCAGGGGACTGTGGCCGTAGCTGTCCCCTGAGCTGAGCCTCTCCCCGTGACTATGGACACCCAGGACTGCCTCCTGTACCCTCGAAATCCTCAACTCCTCCCCCCTCACTAGCATCCAGTAGACCTGAGGTGTCTGCACTTGTAAACATAATTTCTTTTCTCAGACTCAGCACTCTGTTCTCACTGCTCTCCTAACTTGTGCCTTCTCTGGATGTCCAGGATTCAGACTCCATGGATTATAGGATTATAGGCATAGAGCTACAAGGAACTTCAGAGGCTATATCATTGACACACACACACCCATTATACAGATAGGAAAATTAAGGCCCAAGGACATTAAATGATTGGCTCCAAGGTCAGGGAGATACCAAGTATCATGAGTAAAATCTGTAGGCTGCCATTGAATGAGAAATGACCTAAGGCTAATCCCTGCCTTTTCTTTTACTGAGACCTTTTCTTTACTGAGAAGGAAGATAATTTGGCCAATGTCACACAGCAAATCAATGACAAAGTCTAGAACCTAGACTATAACCTGGGTCTTCTGGCTTTTAGTCCAAAAGTTCTTTCCATTGCATTATAGTTCCTGAGTTGTTTCTCCAAGAAAAAAAGCACGGGTTTGTGCTGATCCTTCCACCCTCTTGTCTAGTGGCCCTGCCTCTCCCCCATGTCTGTGACTCATTGTGGCGGGCTGGGTTATCAGCTGGTCCTGTCTGTGGTTTTGGAACAGCTTGGTGCTAACTGGACCACGGGATGGAACACATGAACTCAGGTGGCCTCATTAGCTTTCATCAGCTGAGCGAACAGCCATGGCCCAGAGAGAAGGGGTAGCTACTGGCTTGAAATAACACAATTCACAATAGTCCTATCTCCCAGCCTGAGACACCTTCTCCTCTCCTTTCTTCTCCTCTCCTTCTTTCCATCCCCTCCCCTCCTTCCCCTTCCCTCCTCTCCTCTCCTCTCTTTTCCTCTCCTTTCCTCTCCTATTTCTCCTCCACTTCATCTGCTTCTAGAAGGCCTTCCCCCATGCCTCATTGCCTCAATCAATCAACAGCACTTACTAAGCACCTACTTTATGTCCCCAGTAAAAAGAATGTAGCCATCCCTGCTTTCCAGGAGTTTTGTCTTCTCTTTGTCACCTAGGCAGAAGAGCCCTGGTGTACTATGGAGAGGGCTAGACTTGAAATCAGGAGGACCCTGGTTCTGTTGTGGACACTTCCTGGCTGTGATCCTAGAAACTGAAGCTTTCTGAGGCTCATCCCCAAGGGAGGATGATGGTGGTGCCACCTCAGAATCGTTGGGAAGCTCCATTCAGCTCCTATATGTGAAGTGCTTTGGAAACGGTTTTCGAATGGGGTGTTTAAATGTGATCTGGCACCCATTCTCCAGACCAGTGGGGCACATGATTCCCTAGGAAAGTGAGGTTGGAGCTCAGTTATGCCAAGCAAGGCAGTTTACATTTCATTCTCACCATGAGTTTTTTTTTTTTTTAACACTTTTTGTGCTTGGACAGTCTGGCAAAACTTAGGGACTCCTCAGAAACATTTTAATTGCACAAGAGAAAACACGTGGGATTACAAAGTAACCAATTATATTGAAATAAAGTTATCAAATGGTTGAAAAAAGAAAACCAACCAGCTTCTTGGACACCAGCTTAAGAAGCCCCTCCTAGAGGCAAAGGGAAGCCAGGCTCTGCAGCTTTTTGAGCAGGGGAAGGTCCTAGTCTCACCTGGATGTCAGGAATATCACTTTGGCAGCTTAGTGTAGGGATGTTGGAGAGGGGAGAGGCTGGCTGCAGGGAGCCCATTTTGGAGGCTTTTCCAGTGGGTCACAGGTCCTAGGATTTAG
This sequence comes from Pseudocheirus occidentalis, assembly GCA_028646575.1. Classification (NCBI taxonomy): domain Eukaryota; kingdom Metazoa; phylum Chordata; class Mammalia; order Diprotodontia; family Pseudocheiridae; genus Pseudocheirus; species Pseudocheirus occidentalis. The sequence continues at coordinate 185,108,938 of CM053601.1, read as the reverse complement.
GTCTGGAAAGTACTTTAGAGGTCATCCCATTCAACCTCCTCTTTTTAAAGATGAGAAAACTGAGGCTGAAAAAGGGTGTCACTGAAGTGATGGGAGACATTTATTAGTCATCACCTGTTTGCTAGTTCTTCCACTGAAGATTGAGGAGATAACTCTGGTTCTCTCTGATGTTACTAAGAGGGTTTCAGCTTTGGCAGGTGCCACCAAGCCAGCCTGATGATACATGTTGCTCCTGTCTTCCATGGACCAGTGGAGCAAGATTTGGTGATTTGGGCAAGCTGGTCACGAGACGTCTACCTTTCTTGGCCACAACCAATTATGAAAAACTAGGTCTTCAAGGTGGATGGGGGCTGTAATGAGGTAGTGTGCATCACAGAAGGCGAGCTGGCTTCAGCATCTTCTGGCCTATTTCTGCCCCCTTATGACTTGTGTAACCTTGGGCAAGGGGCTCTCCCTCTTCCTCTCTGGGTGTCAGCTTCCTCTTCTGTACAATAACTTGGTCTCTTAAGTCACCTCCTGACCAAAACTTATGAGTCAGTGATCACGAGGGAGTATCTACCAAGAAGGACCAAGTCCTGGATTCTTGGAGGTTTGCTGCCTGAGTGCCGTGAGCTGGGGGCTGGCTGTGCCCCATACTTGGAATGCTCTGCTCTCTCTCTTCCACATCTGGGTGCCAAGGTTCAGCTCAATGAAAGCTTGACTGATTCCCCTCTTCCCCATCTTGCTAATGCTTCCCTCTCTCATTGGCTTTGCATATACGTGTTGTCTCTCCCCTAAGAAAGTAAAGTCTTTGGAATGAGGTTCTGTTCCAATATTGTCTTTGTGTCCCCAGAGCCTGGTATACAGTAGGTTTTTCATAATTGTTCTTTAATAGTTTCATCATCACAGAAGGTAACAGGGGGTTGTCAGAGGCCCTGGTGGAGACAGTCAGGGGAAAAAATACATTTTGTTCCTTGGGGAAGGCTGAAAGACATTATCTTTGAATGAGAGAGAGAGAGAGAGAGAGAGAGAGAGAGAGAGAGAGAGAGAGAGAGAGAGAGAGAGAGAGAGAGCATCCAGTCCTCAGCCTTGGTCTCTAGGGCCAAGTCATAAACTGAAGCAGACAAGAGTCGGGAGGTGGGCATGTCCCAGACAGAACTCCAGAAAGACTTTCTGGAGAGGCCTGCTGGAAGCAGAGAGAGCCAAGGAAGGATAAGAGGGAGGGGGAGGTGCTTTATAACACAGGATAGTAGTAGGAGTACTAGGAAGGGAAGAGAAGAGAAGAGAGCTCCTATTGCCTTGGGTGTGGGGGGGCGGGCAGACAAGATTGAAACCTGGAGAGGGGAAGGAAGAGAAAGAGTTTGAGGTGCAAAAAAGAGAGGGAGAGAGAAGAGTAAGAAAGAGGAAGGCGACAGCTAGGTCACAGTGAGGGGGAGAGTGGGTGGCTACCTGGAAGCTTGGTGAGTGACTAGAAGTCACCTTGTTTCCAAGAGGTTTCTAAGGTGGGGCACCCAGGACAAGGCTGAGGCAGCCCACACAGTGTTCCACAGACCTCCCTGGTGGGGGTGTCTGTTCCCCAACTCACAATAAGGAGAGCTTGGAGCCATGTGGGGAGCTGGAAAACTACAGACCCAGTGCTACAAAAGCATCTTTTCTGCCGTCATTAAATAGTCTTATTCTTCCACAGCCTGCCTTGCCCTAACTCGACCTTGCTGCTGGATTGCAGTAATGACTGCATGGTGATGTGTTCCCCCCCCCCCATTTCTTATGGGGGTGGACAGGAAGTTCAAAGGGCTGCTACTGACCCAGGGGCTGGGCTACTCTTGTTCTTTGCCCCCTCCCTGGCTGTGTCCCTTGGAATCCCTCACTTCCTTGGTCCCCAGTGGTGATCCACCCTTCCACACAGGCTTTAGAACTGGAGGAGCCCATAGAGCTCCTTTAGACCAGCTCCCTTATGACACAGAGAGGGAAACAAAGCAAGCAAAGTCATTTTCTCAATCAAGCTCCCAAGACTGGAAGTAACAAAGGAGGGTTCAAACCTACATCCTTGGATTCCAAATCCAGTGGTCTTTCCAGCACACGGCCCCTTCCCCACTGAGAGAAATTCAGTTCACTGATAGCTGAATGACAATAACATAGGCTCTGGGAAAGCTGAGTTCCAATCCTGCCTCAGACACTAGCCATGTGACCCTAAGTAAGTCACTAAACTTCTGTGAAATGAAGCTAATAATGGCATCTAGCTCCCAAGGGCTGTTCTGAGGAGCAAATAAAATAACACGGGCAAAATATTCTTAAGCCTTCACATGAGGCAGAAATGTTGGTGTTGGTGTATTAGCCAGAAAGCTAGTTCCTCGAAGCAAGTCTGGAATCAGGAAAGACCGGGAAGGCTTTGAGATTGACAGTCATTTCTTAGGAGACTGAAGGGAACGTAGTGGATGCTTAATGGATTGATGAATGAGATGTACAGGAAAATGCAGGCAATAGATTCCTCTTCCCTTTCCCTTCCCCCCCATCACCCACTCAGCCTACTGACCACCCTGTGATGCTGTGGAAGGAGTGCCTGGACCTAGGTTAGGACCCTGGTTCTGCCACTCACTTCCTGTGCAATCTTGGTCTCAGTTTCCTTCCCTGTAAAAGAAGAGAATTGGATCTTGGCAGTCTCTGGTGCCTCTTCCTGCTCTCAATCACAACCCCCGAACCTTCTCTTTCTTCAGGGCCCAATTCCGCTGCTACTTCTCTGAGAACCCCTTCCCTGATTCTCCCCTTTGCATTTTGGAGGCCTCTTGGTTCCTCCCTCATACTTTGCCCATTTATCAGAAAAGAGAAATTGGGAGAGAAGGAGAGAGAGATATACAGAGAGACAGAGAGACAGAGACAGAGAAAGCTGGAGCTATAACCATAGGAAGTTCTCAGGAATTGTTGGGGCCAGAGTAGACGCATTTAACTCTATATCACCTGTTGGAGCTCTTGGTCCCAAACTCAAGGAAATACCCAAATTTGATCTCCCCATTGGAGAGGGTAGAGTTGAGAAGCATCTTAGAGATCATCTCATCCCACTGGCTCATCATATAAGTAATCAATGAGACAGCTGGGCAGTGCAGTGCTGGGAGGGCTGAAGCTGAGTAAGTACCGTTGTGAGATGTTTGGTTTCTCAAAAGCCTCCCTTTCCTCATCTGTCCAATGGGGATAATAATAGCACTTACATTCACAGGATTGTTGTGAGAATCTAATGAGGTATCAGATAAAGCGCCATCTAGATGCCAACCCTTATTATCTTTACTAAGCTTGGAAACTGAGGCCTAGAGAAATTAAATAGGTTGCCCACAGCCATTACAACGTGTCTGAAAGTCAGACTAAGATCACTGCTCTTTCCACAAGTTTGGATCTGAGATTTGAACCTTGAACTTCCATCTCTAAAGCTCCTCCCTCCCCATCTCCCTGGCTAAGGGGAGCCTGTGTGCTTTCCTGATTTGTCCTTAGAAGGCCATCTTCTCAAGGAGCTCCCGTATAATGGGGGAGGTAACATATGTGGAAGGTTTCAGCTGAAAGTCAGATGGAAGGGTTCCTCGGTCCTTAGGGTGCAGCAGCCCAGCAGACGGCAATGCCTCTTCTTTCATGTCATTTCCACAGATAAAATCAGAGCAGTTTCTGATGCTGACCCTCTGTCTTCCCTCCTCTAGGGGCACCCTCCCGGGACGTCCTGCTAGTGTCCGCCATCATCACCATCAGCCTTAGCGTCACCATCGTCCTGTGTGGAATCTGTCAGTGGTGTCAGCGAAAACTGGTGAGTGGGCAGGGAGCCAAGCTGGGCTCTTCAGTCTGTCAGCCCTCGATCTCTGAGCCCCAGCCTGATCACCAGGCTGGAGCCCCTCCCCACTCAGGCTTGTCAGGCTCAGGGTTCCTGGCACGTGAGCACACCAGTGCTTTCGTATCTAGATACGGTCATGGAGACATGCTCACACTTGCCAACAATACCAATAGGCATTTATCTAACACTTGGGGCACTGCAGGTGGTCAGTAAATAATATTTATTCAGCACCTACTATCTATCTAGTATATATGTACATATATATGTATATATACACACATAGAGACAGAGAGAGAGAGGAGAGACAGAGAGACAGAGAGAGAGAAGGAGAGAGAGAGGAGAGAGGGGAGAGAGAGAGGGAGAGGAAGAGGGAGAGAGAAAGAGAGGGGGAGAGAGAAAGAGAGGGGGAGAGAGGGAGAGGGAGAGGAGGAGAGGAGGGGGAGAGAGAAGGGAGAGAGAGAGAGAGAGAGAGAGAGAGAGAGAGAGAGAGAGAGAGAGAAAGAGAGAAGCAGAGAAAGGGAAAGAGAGAGAGAAAGAAACAGAAGGAAAGTGCTATGCTACATACTAGGTAACAGTCAGCCATTACTTTCAAGAAGCCTATAGTCTCTTGGGGGACAACATGCAGAACACTGAGTCCAGATAAGCCTGAGCCAGGATAAATTGGAGGCGATCAACCAAGGGGAAGGCTCGTATTAAGAGGGATTGGGAACGGCTGCCTGCAGAGAATGGGATTTTGGCTGGGACTTGAAGGAAGCCAGGGAGGGGAGGAGGAGATGATGTAAAGTACTTGGCTTATTTGAGATTCACAATAGCCCTGTGAGGCTTGATTGCTCCCATTTCGAAGATGAGGAGACGGAGACTCAGGGAAATAAAATTATTTAAATATAATTGTCACCCAGGTGATAAAAAAGAGTGAGAGGTAAGATTTGAACCCGGGTTTCTGTCTGAATTAGCGTAATAGCGCCATCACTGCTAGCATACGCTCTGGCAGAGAATTCAGGCCACAGCACACCCCAGGGCGGACTCGGAGGGGAGCGGGGATGGGAGGGGCAGAGCCTTGGGTGGGGGTTGGGGGGGAGGTCTTCTCAGGCCCGGCTTGCCATTGGTCTAGCAGGAACCCCTCCTCCTCCCCCACGCTGGATCCCACGGCACATCCATCCTGGCTCTAAGGTTTGTACAAGCACAAACGGCTTCTTTTCATTTTTAACGAGGACTGGAGAATTAACAAGCGGGATTAGACCATCAATAAGTAACGAAGCCTGTCAGGAGAGGCATTAATCACCCCAGGAAAACAGAAGAGAGAGGAGACAGAAGGGAGAGGGAGGATGTGCCGAGCAGCCGGCAGCCAGCCTGCCCCACCCACCGGCCCAAGCCCTGAGAGCAGCCGGTGGGAGGGAGGCGATGGTGGGGAGGACACAGCCTGTCACTGGAGGTGGTTTCTGCTCTCCACTTGGGGAGGTGGGGGTCCCTCCTGGTGATTTTGTTTACTCAAGCCTGGGCTCTCTGTGGACTGAGCGAGGCGAGAGAAGCCCCACCTGGCCTAGCTTTGCAGGCAGTCTCCTTCCTTCTCACCCCCAGCCCAAGGGGAACGATGTTCATTTCACTTCTCAGTTACTTATTCCTTCTTTCCTTTATCCATTTATTTATTTATTTGGGGGCCACTTCCCGAGAGGTGCCTTCTTATAGTCAATGCAGAAAGTGGAAAGCCAGATAGACTTGAGTTCAAATGCCTCCAACTAGTGCTGTCTGCGGAACCCTGAGTAAGCCCCTTAACCTCTCGCATTTGTCCTCAGTTTATCTTCTGCAGATGGGATAATATTAACCCCCAACTCTTAGAGCCCCTGCGTTAAAGGGTCTTACAAATGTGAAAGCCCCAAGGTAGCGGGTCTTTTTATTCGAAGCCCCAGGACAATTGAAGTACACTCTCACTTTCTGTAGTTTTTCGTGTTTTCTTTCACGCGACTAACATATGTTTTGCATGACTGAACCCGGATGGATAACCTTTATGAAATTGCTTACCAGCTCAGGGAATACAGGAGGTCAGGGAGGGAGGGAGAAAATGTGGAGCTCAAAAACAATTTTTAAATGAATGTTAAAAGTGTACAAGTAATTGGAGAAGAGGGTTTTGTTTTGTTTTGTTTTGTTTTTAAGTTGCAGGACCAGAGCTAGTCTGCATTGGCAGATGGAATTCCCTGCCTTAGCTTAGCTCAGTCCATCTACAGAACTGAGTTCTTGAATAGAATTATTGGGAATTCCCTACACTTGTGAAATTACCGGTCTGGTGGCTATCCAGAAGTGCCTGCTATGTCCTGGGCTCTGTGCTGGGCATCGGGGATACAGAGACCAAGCACGAAATAGTTCCTGCCCTCAAGGAGTTTACATTCTGTTGGCACTCAGATCAGTGAACCTCAAATGATGAAGGGAGGGGGATTCAGAGGAACATCTGGAGGAAGCAGCAAGGCCTGAGATCGGAGGGGTTGCTTCATAGGAGCCTTAAAAGAAGCTGGGAATTCCATGAAGCCAAGAGGAAGAGCACACCTGGCAGGGGGGATGGCCTGTGCAAAGGTTTGAAAGTGGAAGACAGGATGTCATGGATACAGAAAATCAAGTCAGCTGGTTTGGCTGGAACAGAGAATGTGAGAGGGAGAGAAACCTCTGGATGGAGGGAAGGACTGGGGTTGGACCTAGGGAGAAGCCTTAGGGGATTCTGACCCAAAAGCTAACTCTTCCCCCACTACCTCCCCATCATCACCTCAGAGAGGCAAAGAGAAGCTCACTTACTTAGTGCCTGGCATACAGTAAGTGCTTAATAAATTCTTATAAACTTGACTAAATTGAGCAACTTCCCCAAAGGTGGGGAGCCAGTCAGTGGGCAAAAGGAAGAGAGCTTGACTCCGGGGCAGCAGCAGGTCAGCATATAGGCTTGCTGAGTGTCTGGAACCACTGGTGTCCATGGCTCTGACTGTGTGTGTATATGTGTGTGTGTGTGTGTGTGTGTGTGAGGGGGGGGGAGGAGAGGGAGAGATGTCTCTATGACTGTATGTTGCTGTGGAGGGATCTCTCTTGCTGTGAATTTAGTGTTTTCCTTGCAGCCCCAAGGCAGGATGGGCAAATAGGGGGAGGGTCCCCCTGGACTGCAGACCCTGAACTGGGCCCTCCTGGCTGCCTGGGGCCAGGCCTTGGCTGTTAGTGCAGCCCTCAAGGCTGGCTGAATCCCCAGAGGCAGAGGTGACAAGCAGGACAGGCTGGCGCCTGGTGGACAGGGAAGGTGAGAAGGACAGGCGGCCCTTCCCATCAGTCTGGGGACTACAGCCGGATGGATGGGCGGTAGTGGGCCAGGAGCCTGGGCTCCTTAAGTGGGTGTCATGGGATACCAGACCACAGAGCAGGCCAAAGCTGTGCCTTCCTTCCCTCCTAGGAAACTTGGAAACCATCGTGTTTCATTATGTCCTGCCTATCTACCCTCCACTCCTACCCCCCTACACACACAGACATACACAGACACCCCCCCCCACACACAGACACACACACTCACACATACACACACAGACATACACACACACTCACATAGACACACACATAAACACAGACACACACACATACTCACACACTCATACCTGCCATTCCTTCCCTAACCCTGGTTCCCTCTCCTCAGGCCCCAGACCCCTCCTCTGTTCCACTCTGGTTCAGGCGAGCCCTTGGGCCTCATCTGTCTGCCTCTTTTTCCCAAGGGGCTTTGAGCTCCCATCCACAGGCCTCCTGGGTTGCCCATCCCCTCAGT
>CM053601.1:185029646-185095467 GCA_028646575.1 Pseudocheirus occidentalis | reverse complement strand
CCCCCCCCCCCCCCCCCCCCCCGTGATGCCAGTTCCCTGTTTTTGTACCAGATCCTCCTCTCAGGATTCAGGAAGCTGACTCAGCCCTCATGGGGGTTGCCTGGGATGAGGAGAGGCCCCAGGGTCCGGGGGCCCTTGTGTGGTCCAGGTCAGGCTTGACCAAAGGCCCAGTCAGCTCTCTTTATCCTCTGCCATGGTTAAAGGCATTGAAACAGTTGTCTGTTCATAACTAACCTCTTGATCCATGGAGAAGTTGGAGTAGAAAACCATGGAGGTGGGAAACTGGGAATGGAGAATATAGTATGTGGGATGTCAGCTGATTTTGCTTAAATGTTTTTGTTGTGAGGGAGAGGTGTGTGTGTCTATGTGTGTGTATGTGTATGTGTGTGAGTGTGTATATGTGTGCGTATGTGTTTGTATGTGTGTGTGAATGTGTGTATGTGTGTGTGTGTGTAGACAATTATGGAATAAAAACAAAAGGCACCAATAAAACTTAGATTGAAGAAAAAGGTCACTGCAACATGAGGATTGAACTGCAAACTTTGGTGACTGATTCTGAGATTCCCTCCCTTCGAAGCCCCTTTGGAGCCTGGTGCTTTGCCAGCAAGTAGACTTCTCCCTGTCCTGGGAGCCTGAGCCCTTGGCAAAGGAGCTTAGCTCCCCTGGTGTGTGTGCCCACAGGCTTCCGGAGGTAGGCTTAATGAAGCCAGTCTGGGCCTTTCTGATGCTGTGCCCAGGCTCTCCAGAAGTCCAAGATGGTAAAGTGATTTGGAGGAGAAGGAGGTGGGATGCCCAACCCTGCTGGGCAGGGCAGCCGCTGCCACCGCGGAGCCCAGTGAAGGGTGGAGGGTTTCAGGAGAGAACAAAAGGAGAGACTTTTCCAGCTTGTGGCACTGAACGGCACTGTGCAAAGGAAGCGAGGGGAGAGAAGGAACTGCTCTGTGTGTGTTATTGGGCAGGCTGGGCTCTGGCCTTCACTCTGACTGCTTCCCTCAGACAGTCCATCAGCAAGCATTTATTAAGCACTTATTGTGTACCAGGAGCTGTCCTAGTCCTGGAGGATCTCAACAGAAAGAATGAACCGGTCCCTACTATTGGAGAGTCTATCAGGAGAGACCCTGTGTGTTCCTCTCCGGCTCGGTGGTGCCACAGCGCAGAGTGCTGGGAATCAGGAAATCTGGAGGCAGGAAGACTCATCCTCCTGAGTTCAAATCCGGCCTCAGACACTTCCTAGTTGTATGACTCCACAAGTCACTTCACCCTATTTGCCTCAGTTTCCTCATCTGTAAAATGAGCTGGAGAAGGAAATGACAAAACACTAGGATCTTTGCCAAGAAAACCCCAGTGGGCTCATGACTGTGAATGCGTGAGAGTCTGGGAGGGAGGGGGGGTCGGGAGAGGCTGGAGCAGAAGGTGGTGCCCGCCCTGCATCTGGGGAGGCTCAGGAGGGCCACCTTTCACTGCTTCAGGAGCAGAGCTTTCTTTGAGTGATGCCGCCATCTGTCTGCATCAGGAGCTAGCGCGTTACTTTCTCCAATTACATGTAAAGAGAGTTTCCAACATTTCTTTTTTATGAGATTCTTGAGTCCCAGTTTTTCTCCCTCTCTGGTTAATTTACAATCCTACAAATGTATCACCTCCACTTTCAAGTGGACAATAACATACAAAAAGATCAATGCTGATTGACTCATTGAATCCTCTTTCCTTCCTCCCCTTTATCGATTCTGTTTCTATTGCATTGACTCTGTATGCATTTTGTACCCCCTCTTCCTCCACAGAACAGCAGTTCCTTCAGGGCCAAGACCCCTTGGTCAAGACAGCAAGCAATCTGACTGAGCTCTTACCTACATCTTAAAGGAATAGATACCTCAGGAAGTGGGGGGGGGAATGAATTCCAGACTTGAGGCATTGGGAAAGGAGGTGGGAGTACTGCAGGAGAGGAACAGGGAGAAGACCAGGCTGGCCAACCTAGAGGATGCTCGAAGGTCACTGGCCATTGATGTTATAACCAGAGTCAAGCAGAAGGATTTCTCTTTTATCCTAAGGGAAACTGTTGGAGTTCCTTAGTAGGGGAGTGATTCGATCACTTTGTTGCAGTGTGGAGTGGGCATTGCCTTGGGGTGGAGAGGAGCTTAAAACAGGAAGAACAATTTGGAGGCCACTGCAGAGAGGTCCAGAAAAGGGGCCAGGAGGGTCTAAATTAAAATGGCGGTCATGAGAGCAGACAAAAGGGATCTGAGGTGAGAGAAGTGTGCCTGGGCAGGTGTGGCAGGGGCATGTGAGGGCTCAGGGTCAACACTGAGGCTACAGACCTGGGAGACTGAAAGACTGAGCATGATTTCCTAAGGAGGCCTGTCATCTCCCAAGCCATTGGTGCCCTTCCCTCTGAAAGACCCTCATTTCCTCTCAGTATCCGATGCCTGATCATTTGCATGTCACCTCCCCTCTTCAGATGGGAGCTGCTTGAGGGCAAGAGCTATCCTCTCCTTTCTTTGGATCCCCCAGGGCTTAGTAAATCCCTAATAAATGTCTGTTGATTGATTTCCTCTAAAAGAAGTAGGTGTAAGCAATACATGTGGTTGCTGGCTAAATATATAGATATGGCTGGCTTATGTTTGGCACTGTAAGTATCCAATCTGGGATATGCTTCACCCTTTTCCAAAGGAAACTTAGATTCTTGCCTTCCGGGGAGCAAGAGGAGGGTTACAGCTAGGCGCTTGCACTTTCCTTCATCATTCTCCAAGAGGGGTAGTGGGCTAGAATTATCTATTGCCTCTGCTACCAATATTGGCAGTCTGGGTGTGCAATACTTCACAGGTCCTGGATCAGTCCTGCTTTCCATGGTCACTCTCAAGGTGGGGACGGGTATGAGGAAGGGGTGATCCTTAGCTTCTCTTTGACTGCTCAGCTCTTACAAAAGGCTGATTACCCAAGTGATTCTCCTATGTCTCCTTTTTCTGGATCCTCCTCCAGATCCCACCCTCTAACCACAGGGGTCCCTCAGGGCTCTGTCCTGGGCCCTCTTGCCTTCTCCCTCTATTCCACTTCACTTGGTGGTCTTACCAACTCCTGTGGTTTCAGTCGTCTGCATGCTGATGATTCTCAGATCTGCTTTTTTAGTTTTTTCCTAACCTCCAGATGCAAATCTCTGACTGTTAGACATTTAAAACTAGATGTCCTGCAGACATTTTTAACCTGATATGTCCCAAACTCCATTTTCCACCAGCAAGACAATCTGATCACCTAAAATCTTGTAATCATTTAGCTGGATTCAGTTTTTGACACTGACACCTTTTCTTGCCTCCAGCTGGGGGGCTGGGAGGTGGGACACGAACTCTCCCCAAAGCCTTCTGTCATAGAGGGCTCCCAGCTTTCCAGCTTTTACTTTCCAGTTGTTCCTGCACTTTTTTTTTCATCAAACAGGGAGTTTCATCTCAGTAATTTATGTTTTCTGATTTGTCAAACACTGGGTTATTGGGTTCTTTTATTTCTGATTCTCCCTTGATTAGCCTGCTTCATTGATCTATCTCTCTATTTTTTAACTGGTGCCAAATGGTTTTGATGACTGCTGCTTTCTAATACAGTTTGAGGTCTGGAAGATCTATTTCCCCACTCATCTCTACTGCTTTTCATTATTTCCCTGGATATCCCTGACCTTTTATTTTTCCAATGAATTTTATTATTTTATTGAGTTCTGAAAAGTACTTCATGGACAGTTTGATTGGCATAGCATTAAAACTGCTCTGACTATTTCTTCAGGCAGTTACCTAGGCAATCTTTGAAGAGTGGTGGATGGGTTTTGGGGGAGGATCTCATGCTTCAGTCTGGCTAGCCTCCTTCCTGTCCCTTCCCCCAGGCCATCAGTGGATGGAGAAATGGGCTTAGAGCTGAGAAGTCTGCTTTTCACTTGATCTCAGCTTCTTCTGTGAAATAGAGATGATTTCACCTGTATAATCAACCTCTCAAGATTTTGGTCAAGAAGAAACTTCTTTGTCAGCCATAAGATGGTATAGAAATAAGCAGATCTTATGATTCCTGCCTCTGAACTTTTGCTTGAACTGTTCCCCAACATCCCACCCCACGCCATCCCCTCTCCTCTCAATGCAGTAGTCAGCTGATAATATGGATTGGCCCAGATGGCCCAAATGCTTGGAATCCTCAGGTTTCCTTTCAAGCATCCTTACTGAAGTGTTCTTATCTCTGTTGATTTCAACTGCTTCCATAGGGTCAAGTATTTCAACACAGATGGATCCCGAGTGCATGTGTAATATAACAGCTAATATTCAGAGAGCCTTTAAAGGTCACAAAGCTTTGATCATAACCATGATCTCCTTCAAGCCTCCCAACAGACCTGTGAGGGTGGTGGTGGATTATTTGCACCCCCCACCCCTTCTGAGCTTTCACCTGTCTGTAGGACACCTCTGTGTATTCCCATCATCGTTGCAAACAGCCTGTCCAGAAGGCAGCCCGAAACTTCTCCCGGCCCTCCTTCGCACGTCCCTGTTTCTGTGGTGCACCCATCCTCTCCGACGCCCACGAGTAACCTCTGACTTTTCTCCTTCATTGCCCAGAACCAATGCCCATAACTGATGTGTTTCTGAGTCTTGCTGCTATCAATGGCACATGGTGCTCAAATCTGTAATAGCTTCCTAATTGTTCTCCCTCATCTTCAGTCCACCTTCTAGCTAGCTGCCAAAAGAAGAGCCCAGGAAGGGAGGGAAAGGAACAAGTCTTTCTAGAGCACCTACTATGTGCCCAGCACTGTGCTAAGCACTTCTTACAGACTTTGTCTCCTTTGAGAATATTTAGGGAGAGCGGAGGACCATCTTCACCTTGGGATGATCCAGGAGTACTTCATTGGAAAAGAGGCTTTGAAGAAAGAAAGAAAGAAAAGTTGAAATTCCTTAGTCTGTCTTCAAAGGGTCTCCATAATCTAGCTCCAACCTGGGGAGGAAGTAGAGTGTAATAGAAAGGGGTGGGGACTGCCTCAAGCTCTGCCTTCTGACTTGAGGTAACTCAGCTCTGGGGCCTACGTTTTCTTGTTTGCGAAGCCTTGGGATTCTCTCTGGGGAAGCGTCCTCACATAAAGAATGAGTGGATTGCTCTGGAAAGCCTGTGAGGTTCCTCCTAGCCCTAAATCTATGGACAGGGCAGAGGGAGTATGTTCCAGGAATGAGGAGAGAAGGTCTGGGGGGGCCGGGGGGGGTTAGTTCAGTATGGCATCTGAAGGCATTGGAGAAATGTGGGCTTTTACCTGAGAAACAGGATCAGAGAAAACTAGACCTGGAAGGGGCCTTAGCCATTGACTGGTGCAAACATCCTGATGGTGGAGCTGAGGAAAAGGAGGCCTAGAGAAATCTCATACTTTGCCCAAGGTCACACAGCCGGTAAACTGTTGAGTCTGGATTCACACCCAGGTCCTCGGGCTTCAGATCCCTGGCCTAACATCATCTCGCTAGAACATGCCCAAGAATGCAGAAGATGTTTGAACAGAAGGATGAGACGGTCCCATTAGACTGTAATCTTCCTGAGGGCAGGCACTGACTGCCTTGTGCCTCTTTTACTCTCCCCAGTGCTTAGCAGTGACTAGCACATAGTAGGCCCTCAATAAATATTTATTGACTGACTGTGAATTCAGATGATTATTCTGGCATCTCTGTGGAGGGTGATGGGTCAGAAAGGGAAGTCACTGGATTCGGCACATCCCGGGTCCCTTGTAACCGATGACAACAGCAACAGCATTTAGATGGCCCTGGAAGGTCTTCTGAGCACTCTATGCATGACACTGCATTTGGTTCACACAACGACTCTGGAACATACATTCCATTATTATCCATATTTGCAGATGAGGGAACTGAGGCTCAAGTAAATTAAATGACTTGCCCAGCATCATGTTACTCGAGAGCCTCCACAGGGCTCGGACTCAGATCTCCCTAATTCCAACACTCTTTGCCCTGCCATGTAAGCACATCATAACACAGTTCTGTGGCTGTGCCCTGGAATATTCGTGTTTGGCTCAGCTCAGGCTTATTGCTTCTTACGCAACTAGTCATGAATTTTTAAACCTTTGTGAGATCAACTGGTCCACCCAGAGGAAAAGGGGAAGGTACAGGACAGCCAGAAATGGAAGCTTAAATAAGCAGAATCTTGCTCTTCCAGGAAGAACCTGAGGGGTGAAGAACAAAGCCACCACAATGGATGGGGATAGTGGCTCCAGGTAGAGGGAAATCAAGCCTGCTGTCAAAGTCATCCCCTTGGGTGACTTAGGAAAGAGAGGAAGGGAGAGAGAGGGGGGAGGAGGGAGGGAGAGAGAGAGAGAGTAAAGACAGAATGAGACAGGGAAGCAGAGAGACAGAGAAAGAGAGGAGAGAGAGGGAAGCAGAGAGACAGAGAGGAGAGAGAGGGAGGGAGACAGACAGACAGAGAGGAAAAGAGGGAGCAAGAGAGGAAGGAAAGGAAAAAAGAAAAGAAGAAAAAAGAGAAAAGAAGGAAAGGAAGAAAGAAAAAGAAAGAAGTACTCAACCTCTTCCACTGGTGATCAGAGCAATGGACATGTACCAAGCACTCTAATAGGGTGGTCTTTGGCCCTGAATCCTGGGGAGAGGAGGGCTACCTTCTACCATGGGATACATTCGCCATGTTGGGTTGAAGGGAGCAGCCGAGAGGAGCCTCAGCTGCAAAGACTGTCTGCTCCTTTTGTGTGACCCAGAACAAGGTAGACTCGAAATGTAGGAATCATGGGATGTCACAAGTGGAGCCCCCTTAGGACATGAGCCAGAGAAGCCTGGAGGTAGATGGAGCCTTCAAGCAGGGGAAGGGAAGGGTGAAGACCTGCAAGCCGTCCTACCCAGTAGCCTTTGGCTAGCACCTCACCTGAGCTGCAGAAGGGTTAAGGCTGATCTGGTGGTGGCCAAGCTAAATGGGCACTGCTGTGAAGATCCCCAGGGGTGGCAATGGGTTTGGCAGCAAGCTGCCTAATTGAGCTGACCCTGTTGGAACGATAGGAGGGACGGTTGCTCCCCAGCCTGGGTCAGACAGGGAGGTATGATCTCACCCCCTCCCCTTGAGAGAAAAACCCTATGTGAGAGCTGATGGTGAGAGCCGAGAGGGTCACCAAATGTCACAACTAGAAAGGTCCCGTCAGAACTAGAAGAGATCCTAGAACACAAAGCGTGGAACATCAGAACTGGAAGGGACCGAAGAACATGGGCTCTAGAATGGGAGAACTGATAGGGATGTTAAGGCTCATTTAACCCCTAAGTGTGCTCACTATCCTCTGGCTCAGCAAGGGGTCAGGACTGGGAGGCCAAGGAGAAAAATCCTCAGATTTCCCAGGCTTCAGGCTAGGCCTGCTCTTTCTCTGCCCTGGGGAAAGGGCCTCCAAGATACCAGCTGGGGATGGGGGATCCACAGCAGCTCATGTCCTCATCCCTTGCTGGGCTGGTCCATTCACCAGATTTACACATCATAGGCCCTGGAGGACAGGCCTGGCCTTGTCATTCTATCCCCAGCCTTGAGCAAGGTGCCCCCACACAGGGACCCCTTAACGAATGCTTGGGACATCTGTCCGGTCCAGACCTCCAAAGAGGGGGCTGTGGGAAGCTGGAGGTCACAGTGGCAGGTGGTGCTGACCTTGGGGGAGGGGGGGCGATGGCTCCCCCCATGACAACAGGAGTTTGGCAGGCCATCTTCAGGATGGTCAGAGGCTTCACTGAAGCAGATCACAGCAACCTGGAGCTCTTCCTTCTGTCTGGGATTGAGAGAGAGGAGGGACTTTGGGGGATGGGTCCAGTCCAATCCCCAGACAAGGGAAGTGAGTAGGTGGCCGAGCAGCTTTCCAGGTCAACTGTCCTACATCCACCTACTTTCCCTTAGTCATTGGGAATCCTTTGTGTCCTGAGCAAGATCGATTGCTGAGCAGAGATGGGGGCATGTCTTTGTCTCTCTCTTCCCTTCCTCTTTCTCTTCCCTCTCTTTGATTCTTTGTCTCTCCCTGAATATGTTTCTGTCTGTCTCTATCTTCATCAGCCTTTCTGTCTCTGTCTCTGTCTCTGTCTCTGTCTCTGTCTCTCTCCTTGACCCTCTTCCTCTCTCAACCAACATCCTACTTCCTTCTGGGGCACTGACGGACCTTAGTTCTACTCAGGTTGGATCCAAGAAAGAGGTTCCCTGTCTTTGGGAGCCCTGAGATATTCCTAAGAGCATTGTGCTTCTCCCATAGAATGCCAAGGGAAAAGTCTAGGATCTTTCACCCTGGCTAATGCAGAACCCAGCTGGTACCCCAGTAGCATTGTACTTCACAAAGGAAAGCCTGGAGCAGGGGGCAGCAGAGATGAGAAGGAAGGCAATCACAGGAAAGAAAGAGGCATTTATTAAGCACCTTCACTGTGCTAAATGCTTTACAAATGTGACCTTATTTGGTCAACAACCCTGGGAGGTGGTGCGCTATTATCCCCACTTTACAAATGAGGAAACTGAGGCAAACAGGAGCTGTGACTTTTACAGAGTGCCTGGGCAGCAAAGTGATGGAGAAAGTGTGTCAGAGTGGGGGGGGGGGACAGGAGACCCTAGTTCCAATCTCCTCTGTCCTAATCCCAGCTAGCCCCATGACCTTGAGCAAGTCACTTACCCTCTACACCTCTGTTTCCCCCAATGGTAAAGTGAGAGTGCTGGATTCTAAGCATCCCTCCCACAAGGTTTTCTAAAAAGGATGTTGAACACACAACAGAGAGAAGATGGTTCTAGAAGCCAGAGAGAAGACATTTCTTTTTCTGGGAGCTGCCAGGCTATAGACCAGGATTCCTCAGTCAACCCACCTTGGTGGGTCCTTCGCCATGCCCTCTCTATCCCCTTCTCTTACCCCTCCAGTAAAGAGTCTCAGTCCCAGGTCCTCTCATACTGAAATCCTCAACAATCCTGGTCCTTGGCCTTCCTGGATCCTAATGTGGGCCTAATGAACTCACCAGGAATAAAAGAAAATTTTTCTGTTGTCCTGGCAGCAGGGAGGCAGGAGGCTTCACACAAGATCAGAGAGAATTCAAGACAGAGACTGAACTCATAGACGTCAGTGCTGGAAGAGAGCTAAGCAGCATTGAATGGAGCCTCTTGATTGTATGGGAAACAGGAGCAGAGGAGGGCAGTCACCAATCCCAGGATGTCTGTGTGCAGGTTGACAGTATTAAGGAGCACCAGTGATGGGCTTTGGGACTGAAGGTGACAGGAGTCACTGGGCTTTACTCAGTACAGGGCTGACATGGAGGGACCCTCACTGACTGGTGAGTCTGGATGGTATTGCGGAGAGACTTGGGGTAGGCCATCGCAACTGCCCAGGTCTGAGGTGGTGAGGGTCCAACCCAGGACAGTGGCAGCATCAGGAGAGAAAGGACTTCTCTGAAGTCCTACAGCCCACTGGCTCAGAGACAGGGCTCTAGACCCAGCCTTGGTCCCCATAGCCTCTGACTCTAGGCCCAGCTTCTCTAGTGTTTTCCTCAAGGGCCCAGTTCCAAAATCTTCATCATCTTGGCTGTTCTTTGTGGACTCCCCTAAAAACAGCCAGCAGGGCAACCATAAAAGAATGGCACAGTGTAACTTTCCCCTCAGAAAGGAAGCTGGGGGTGGAAATGAGCTTTGGGGATTCTAATTAGACCAATTCCTCTGTCCTTCTGATCATTAGGATCAAGCCTGCCTCCCACACCTCGGAGAATCCTTTAGGCTGGCCTCCTTCTGAGACACTTGCCATAAAACAGTCAGGGCTGATCTGGATTTGTGATCTGAGTCTTCTTACTGCCTGTGTGACCTCGAGGAAGTCACCCAACTTCTCTGGGCCTCAGTTTCTGTATTTTAAAATGGGTGGATGGGATTGATGACCTCATGGAACTTAAAGTCTAAGAGAGAGAAAATGCAGAAATGTTCAGTCAGTCAATAAACATTTGTGAAGAGCCTCCTATGGACCAGGTGGTGCTAAGCTCTGGGGGTACAAAGACTGCTCCTGCCCCCAAAGAGCCCCCCCCTCCAATTAGGAGACAGTGTGCAAAGGGAGTGTGCAAAGCTCCCAGATGAGCTCTAGGGATGAACAGGAGAGAACCAGCATCTGGAGGTGCTGGAGTTAAGGGGGATTGGCAAAGGCCTCCTGCAGAAGGCAAGCTTTAGCTGGGACTGGCCAGAAAGCTGGCCTGGGAATCAGGAACCGTGGGTTCAAATCTTACCTCTGGGATGGTCTTGGGTGAGGCACCCCAAGTCTCTGGGCCTCAGTTTCCTCACCTGTAAAATGAAGGGGTAGGCCTGGATAATCTGAGGCCTCTTCCAGCTGGAAATCAATGATCTTAGTCATGGCTGTGGGCCTTCCTAGGCCATGAAACTCATCCCTGGGAATCTCAAACCCTCCTGGTCCTCGCATCTCATAAGGCCCCTGTTTGAGCCCTTGTACTGGAGGGCAGGGCCGTGGGCTCCAGGGGGTCTAATTAACTGGGGACTCAGCCCAGCTTTTCTCCCCATTCCCCACCAGCTGAGAGCCTTTGTGGCTTCTCCCCCTTTCAGCTTCCCTTTTGTATTGTCTTTACCTAGTAGAGTGTAAGCTGCTGGAGGGCAGGGGTTGTCCCCATTTTTCTTTGTCTTCCCCTTGCTTGATAAGGGTTTATTGATTCATGTATCCCATGACAAGGTAATCTAAGTCCCTTCAGCACATGATCACAAGTCCTGTGTACATGAATGTCAGACTTCACATCTAGCTTTCCGTGTGGACGTCTGTTCCTTTCAGTAGACCCTGGGCACCATTCAAAGTCTTTCTTAATCTGAGGATACCCTACTTTTCCAGCATTATCTCATGCCACTCCCCTCTATGCACTCCATTCTACATCCAAAGTGGATCATCTTCTGTTCTGGAGGTTCACCCGGTGTTTTACCACCGCCACACCTTTGCTGCCACCGTGCCTTCTGCCCTCTTTGCCAGATAAATTCCTCGTTAGTGTTGTTCAGTCATCTCAGACTCTTCATGATCCCATTTGGGGTTTTCTTGGCATAGATACTGAAGTGATTCGTCTTTTTCTTCTCCAACTCATTTCCAGATGAGGAAGTTGCAAAGAGTTAAGGGACTTGCCCAGGGTCACACAGGTAGTAAGTGTCTGCAGGAAGATGAGTCTTCCTGACTCAAGGCCTATACTCTATCTACTGTGCCACTTAGCTGCCCTATGATAAATTACTACTTATCCTTTAAAGCCCCCTCAAATGCCAAGACCCACCACCAGTATGGCCCTTCCCTTCTGTGGGCCCCCATGCCCTTGGATTTCAACCAGCCTATGATTGCACTGGCAGAGGGAACCTTCAACGAGGAAATTCTCTCTGCCAATGGAGGTTGGCACTGGCCCTGCAGTTCTCACTCTTGGAGAATTGACCATGGTGCCGAATGGTTAAGTGAGTGGGCATTAGGGTTGGAGTCAGAGTTCAGGGTCATAGACTGGTTCAGGCCTGCTTGACCCTCAGGCCAGCTCTACCATGCCCTCCTTCCAAGCTCTTCTCAGAATATTTTGTATTCTAGTTGTCAGTGTTTATGCCGCCTCCTTATTGGACTTTCAGCACCTTGGGGAGCTCTGGGCTGAGCCAGCATACCCTCAGGTCCTGTGACCAGCAAAGTCAGTGGAGCTGCCTGGCCTTTCCTCACCCCCACCCCAAATCTCTTCTGGACTCTGACTCTGAGCACACAGTGGGTACCTAGCAAGTGGCAGTGACAATAGAAAGTGTGTTGAATTAAAATGAGCAAATTAATAAAGATAAATGAATGAGTCTGGATGTGTGTAAAGGGTCCAAGTTAGGCCCTGAGACAGAAGCGTTTGGGGAAGCTATCCTGGCTCTGGCACTTGAGATGACAGAAATACAGGGCTTGGCTAACTTCAGGAGGCTAAGATAAAGTCAGCTTTATTATCCTTGCATTGTTTTTTCAGGCCCCTGAAAGGGGTAGGTGCTTGGAGCACAAGGGATAACAGCCACAGTGATTCACATCGACCAAGCCTCCTGTCATTTACAAAGCAATTCCCCCAGGGAGGGAAACTGAGGTTCTGTGACATCGGTGACTTGCCTAAGGTCACACCTTGAGATCCTGCCTTCTGGTGGACTTAGCTCCTTGAGGGTGGGGGCTGAGCCCTTTTCCCTCTCTGCAGCCCTAAAGCTGTAAGTGATGCAAGCCACATTTTTTTTTTTACAGTAATAACCAGCGTTTACCATGCCTTAAAGTTGGCAAAACCATGTGAACATGTCACTCACTAGCCTGGATCCTCACAAAACCCCTGTGAGGTAGGAGCTGCAAGGAAGACCATTTTGCAGATGAGGAAAAGAGGCTCAGGGGTCATGACACATCGTTACTAAGAGTCAGAGGTCTAATCCAAACCCAGATCTTACGGCTTTAAGACCCAGTCTGTTCACTGCACACTCGAGAAAGGCTTTTGTTGGTGAACTGAAACAGCCCCGTGCAGACTCTGACAAGCACGGCGTCTGCCCAGCCCTCAGAGCCTCCTTCCACCCCGTACCCAGAAGAGAACTCTTTCTGTTCCAGCCTCTGCTTGAAGACGTCCAACAAGGGCGCAGACTGGGACTCCCAAGGCAGACTTCTCCCCTTTGTTGTTGCTTTGAGTCATTTTTCCAGTTGTGTCCAATTTCCCATGACCCCGTTTGGAGTTTTCTTGGCAGAGACATTGGAGGGGTTTGCCATTCCCTTCTCCAGCTCATTTTACAGATGAGGAAACTGAGGCAAACAGTTAAGTGACTTGCCCAGGGTCACACAGCTAGTCTTCCTGACTCCACTCTAGGCCTGGTGCTCTGTGCACTATGGTGCCACCTAGCTGCCTATGCCTGACATAAAGTATGTGCTTAATAAATGCTTCTTGACAGACTTGACTGCCGCATCACACTGCTAACTCAAAATGGGTTTGCAGTCCACTGAAACCCCTAGATCTTTTTCAAAACCACTGTCTGACTCTTTCTCCTTCATCTTGGGCTTGTGAAGTTGATATTTTGAAGTCAAGTCTAAGACTTTACATTTATCCATGATAAATCTCAGCTGATTGCATTCAGCTCTGTTCTCCAGCCTGCCAAGGCCCTGGTGTGGAGGGTGGTGGTCATACTTCCCAGCTCTGGGCCATGGCCCCTTTGACGAGCCTTTAGGGCTGAGTCACTGACAAGAGATGGCGCTCGCTCTGGTTTAGATGTCTCCAGCACAGTGCTAGGCAGATATCGTGACCAACTAGGGCTTGCTGATTGGTTATATAGTCTGGGAATGAGGTGGGGACCAAGAAGGGCAGGATTTCTAGCCTTGAAGACTTGAGAGCAAGAAGGGGGCCTTTGAGAACATCTAGAGTACTAGACCAACCTTCTCTTTGGATGAGGGAGCTGAGTCCAGAGAAGAGAGGGGGTCCAGCCCCAGCGGGGTTGTGGAGGGGGTCGAGCAGAGAAGCCCCAGAGCCTTGACTCGGCCCGAGGGCTTCCCCGGCCAACGTCCTCCTTTCCAGACCAGCTCGTCCCTCCCATGGGAGCCATCAGCCCTTTTCCATTGAGGAAAATCAAGGCAGCCTTGGAAGGGTCCGGCTGGGCTGGGAAAAGTGGGGAGAAACTAGTCATCTGACTTTGCTCTGTGAATCACTGAAAACTGGCCACGAGGTGTCGCCAGACAGCCAAAAAGCACAGAGCAACCGATAGCCCACAGGTCCAGTGAGGGAATCCCTAGTGACAAGTGGATGGGCCCTGTGGGGCCCTAGCACAAGTTCCCAGAATTTCCTCATGCATCCTCAGTCCAAGCAGTCCCCAGCATCAAGGAGCTGCTCTTCCTCTCCCAAAGGAATGCTGTTTAGCCTGAGGAGAGGGTTCTCCTCACCCCCAGTCTGGTGAGCTAACCCCATCTACCTACCTGGGTGGGAAGGTGGGCTTTGCTCTGAGATCTGGGGATAGGGCTGTGCTGGGACAGAATGGGGCTGAGGGGCAGGACCTCTGAGGTTACCTAGTCCAAGTGTCCTCACTCACTTCCTGAGCAGACTGAAGCTTGGAGAGAGGAAGGGACTTGTCCAAGGTCACACAAGCAGAAAACAGCAGAACTGGGACCTGGACCCCGGCCTCTGACTGTAAATCCAGGTTTCTTTCCAGTCAATCAACCAACAAACCAACATCCATTTATTAAGCACCCAATATGTGTCACACCCTGAGATCAGCCAGGAATGAGGAGACCACACCATCTCTGCTCTCCGGAGCCTTCTGTTCTGCTGACACAGGCTCAGAATCAAGGAGAAGCATCCGTGTGGGAGGGGGAGGGGAGCAGGGGCGGGCCAGGCTTGTGGCCTCCTCTCCCTGGCAAGGCTCTCAGTGTCCTCCCTAATCTGATCTCACAAGACTGCCTTAACGTTTGCTCAGATTATCTCAATTTTTCTACGCCAATTTTCTATGCAAGGGAGTAGTCTTTTTCCTGCCAAACACACCTTGCATTTTTCTAACCTTCTGTGTTTTTGCTGTCTAAAATACCCTCCCTCTGGGCAGCTAGGTGGCGCAGTGAATACAGCACTGGCCCTGGAGTCAGGAGGGCCTGAGTTCAAATGTGACCTCAGACACCTAACACTTACTAGCAGTGTGACCTTGGGCAAGTCACTTATCCCCAATTGCCCTGCCCTCCCCCCTCCAAAAAAAAAGCAAAAAAAAATACCCTCCCTCTCCTTTGCCTGTGTAATTTCTACCCTCTCATTTAAATCCACCTCAAATCAAACGTCCTCCAGGCAGCCCCACAAACGCCCTCAGACTTCACAGGGCCCTTTATTCCTCTCCAAAGCTCTGGGAATAATCATTATCTATGTTTGGATCCTAGAACCCTCTTGGACTAAGAAGCTCAGAAGGGCTGAAAGGAACCCAGCCCGATCTAAAGTTGGCTTTCTTCCTCGGGGTCCAATCCAAGGCTTTACTTGTAGTAAGTGGTGGGTGCTTAACGACGTGATTAAGTGAATTGAGCTCATGCTGTTGGCTTGACAAACATCTCCAAGCAGATGTGAAGCTCCCTTGCTGGCCCGTCCATCTAGACCCCTTCCCTCTGTCTCTCTCTGCACGCCCTGACCCTAGGGGAAGCCGATTCCAGAGGTGTTTGGGAGCTGGTTACTAAGCTTCTGTTGCCAAGCAACGTATTGTTGCTGTTCCAGCCCAGCCTGTCCGCTCCTCTGGGGAAGGGCCAGTCAGTTGGTTGCAGCTTCTGCTGAACTAAGATCCTTCCCCTGACACTTCGGCTCCTCTCAGGGGTCCTTCTCCCTGTCACTCAGAGCCACGAGGGCACAGGTAAGACAATGGGGGATGGGCACCGCTTCTCATGGAGCATTCCTAGTGACAAGAAGCAGCTGGAGATTGGACAGAAGCCGAAGGAAGATGGGAGAAGGAAAAGCAGGTTCATGGGGGTGATGAGAGAGCCCAGAGATCCCGTGAGGCCAACAAGAAAGTGCATTCTAGTTCAGGAATCCCTGGAAGGCAGGCAGCTACCCCTTCATTCACTTGTTCCTTGAATTCAATAGACCTGATCTGGGGTTCTGGGCTGGCTACAAAGATGGAGAAGACCCAGTCCCTACCTTCAAGGAGGTTCCAATCCAACAAGGGGCGGGGGAGACAGGAACACAAACTCCAGTGCTACGTAGTGTGGGCTAAAGAGAATAATAACAGGGAGTTTTGAACCCTGGGAGTCTGGGGTCATGAAAAATCACTTTGGAGACCTAAGTTCGAGTGACACCTTACTAGTTCTGACTATGGGCAAGTTTATCTTACCTCTTGAGTGTGAGTTCCCTCACCAGTCAAATGGGGGAAGGAGTATCTGTGTTTTTCTAGCAGAGCAGTATTGAGGAGACTCATTTGCAAAGTTCTAGAGAAAAGGACTCTTTGTTCTTCAAGGATCTGCAATTTTCTGTGTCCTCCCCTCCCTAGCCCCCAGCCCTTCTTTAGGAGATTCGATCACCTGGTGGCCAGGCTTTTCTGGTGGTATACCCCTCTGCAGTTAGCAAGATGGGTTGGTCTTTGGGCACCTAACCCAATCTATCCCTAAGTCCTGACTTAGAGACTTTCCTACTACAACCGCAGAATCTTCCAGAGGCCAGAATTACCCCCACACCACAAAGACATTGAAGTAAGACCCATTCTAGCTGAGGAAAAATAGTACTAGTGGCCACCATTCATTTAGCTAGGCTCGAGGGCAAGTGAATGAAGCATTTATTAAGTGCCAGCTGTTTGCAAAGAAAACACAGTGCTAAGCCCTGGGGGTATAATTAGAAAAAAAAAAGACGACTTGTTCTCACATTCTGCTGGGGGAATTTTAAGGGACTTGCTTTAATGGAGGGTTCTGCAGATATCTGTGAAGACATCAGTCAATCAATAAGCATTTATTAAACCGTTTTTTTCTCCCATTTGATCTTTGCTGATAATCTCATGAGAGAGGATCATAGATTTGGAGTTGGAAAGGTCATCAGAAGTCATCTAGGCTAGGCTTCACCTCCCCTTGCTACAGACGAGGAAATCAGGACCTGGAGAGGTCAAATAACTTGCCCCAAATCACATAGGTAATAAATGTCAGAGGCAAAATTTGAACCCAAGTTCCTTGCGGCCAGAACCAGCCTCCCTCTGGCTCTACCCTATAGTTATTATAATCGCCTTTTGCAGAGGAAGACGCTATGAGGTGGACAGCGTAGGTATGATCATACCCATTTCACAGATGAGAAAACTGAGACTCAGATTAATGAAATGGCTTGCCCAGGGTCTTGTGTCAGGGGTGAGATTCAACCCTGGGTCTCTCCTGACTTCAGGTTTAGCCCGTTGGTCTAGGTGGATGCCCCTGCCCTGGACTGGGAATCAGAAATGAGCCCAAGGTAGGTATGAAGCACCTACTGTATGCCAGGCTCAGTGCTAAGCACTGGGAATGAAAAGAAAGGCAATAACGAGTTCCTAGCCTCAAGTCGCCCAGAAGACGGAGCTCCAGACCCTGCCCCGCTGCTCATTAGCTCCATCACTTGGATGAATCCTTTCTCTGGGCCTCAGTTTCCACAGTTGTAAAAAGCAGGGATTAAGCTGGATCAATCAGTGAGCATGTGCCTTTGTGTGCTGTGTGGTTATGTGAGGGTCTTTCCCCCCCCTTCCCCTGGACGGGGGCGGGGAGGGGGAGAGGGAGGAAGCGAGCACTGTCAGCTGGGGGATCAGGAAAGGCTTGAATTAAGGTCAAGCTTGAGTAGAATTTTGAAGGAAATTAGGAATTCTGAGGGAATACATTCCAGGCATTAGTGACTGCCATGGCAAAGGTGCAGAGGTGGGAGGTGTTCTGTGTGAGGAAAAGCAGAGAGGCCAATTTGGATGATCGATAAAGAATTCCAGAACTGATTTTATTTTCAGTTCTGAGTTCTCTCTCCTCTCTCTCTCCTCTCCCTCTCTCCTATCTCCTCTTTCTCTCTTCTTCTTCTTCTTCTTCTTCTTCTTCTTCTTCTTCTTCTTCTTCTTCTTCTTTTCTCTCTCTCTCTCTCTCTCTCTCTCTCCATCTCTGTCTCTCTGTGTCTCTCTCATCTCCTTCTCTTTCTCTCTCTCTCTGCTTCTGTCTCTGTGTCTCTCTGTTTCTGTCTGTCTCTGTCTCTGTCCCTCTCTTTGTGTGTCTCTTTCTCTGTCTCTCTCTGTTGTCTCTGTGTCTCTGTCTCTGTCTCTGTCTCTCTCTCCCCCTTACCAATATGTCTAGTCATGCAAACCCAGCATCAATTGTTGATACCTGTTATGTCTCTCCTTTCCTAGGTGGTCCTGGTGCCCGGTTCCTGCTGCCACCATGATGGGCAAATTGCCCCTGGGTGTTGTTTCCCCTTATGTGAAGATGAGTTCAGGGGGCTGTGCAGATCCCCTGAAATTCTATGCCACCAGCTACTGCACAGCCTACAGTAAGGGTTCTTCCTCTGTCCTCCCCTCGGGGCACAGGGCAGGAAGCAGATTTCCAATGGGGGGGCAGTGGAAGCTGGGTCATTGCCCCCCTACCCCCATCAGGCTGTGCTTCAGAACTTCTTGTACAGAGCCACTATTGCCACCCAAACCTTAACACTCTGAGACCCAGAGCAGTACAGTGTGGCAAAGTGGAGAGGGGGGTTGGCCTTGGGGTCAGAACTGGCTCCAGATCCTGTCCATGTGACTGGGCAGATCAGCTGATCTCTGGGCTCTCAGCCTCTGCCCATCTCTAATATTACCTCAATGCTCATGCTGCAGCAGTCCTGTCCTTGGGAGCCCATCACTCAGGTCCTGTAACCTCTTGCCCCATCACAATGACCAATCAAAAGTTGCCTCTGGACCACTGACCCTTGTCACCCCATTCAGAGACTGACCCACTGACCCTAATCACCTCCACCCATAGACTCCATGTTAGGCACCACACTGTAGCCTGGAGGGACCAGACCTTCCTTCCTGGACCTCTTCCGTGATGGTCACATTCAGGATTTCAAGGAGCAAGGTCATAACCATGCTCACCTTAAGCCGAATACAGAGTTTATTTATTTTTTAATACTTTGTTGATTCCTTGCTTTTGTCTCACACCCTCTGTTGTGTTCCTTCCCACTCCCAGAAAGAAAAAGGAGGGGGGAAAGCAAGTCAGCAAAACTAATCAGCAAATTGGTCAAGCCAGCATCATCTGCAGCCATGTTCTGCAAATACAGGAGGGACCTTCTCGGGTTTATTGAATAATGTGCCAACTGAGTAGGCAAAGTCACTCATACACTTGCTCATTTTTCAGTCCTGTCTGCCTCTTCATGACCCAGTTGGGGTTTTCTTGGCAAAGATCCTGGAGGGGTTTGCTAATTCCTTCTCAAGATCATTTTACAGATGAGGAAACTGAGGCAAACAGGGTGAAGTAACTTGCCCAGGCTCACACAGCTAGGAAGTGCATGAGGCCAGATTCGAGCTCCAGATGAGTCTTGCTGACTCCAGGCCCAGCGCTCTGCCCACCATACCACCTAGCTGCCCACACAAGTAGGGTATAAGAAAACACGTACACATTTGCTTCATTGTCATGCTCTGGGTCATTGTCTTTGTTTGATCTGAGAAAATAAAGCTACATTCATTATTGTTCTCCAAAGGGTGGGGTCTGGCCAGTCCAGGAGAGTCCGAGTTTCAGGTGGCTCAGTAAAGTTAAGATCTTGGGCCACCCTTTATGTTAATAGTGAGGTAGGCCTAGAGGCTGATCGTGGCTAGGTCCCATCCGGCTAACCTGGGATTGGTGGGATGGATTGGGATTCAGGGGCAGAGTCCGTGACCTCTGTTGTCCCCCAGGGAAGGCCCTTGATCTAGTCAGCCTATCCAGTGACCCCTATACCATCACACGGACTCCTTCAACACAGCCCTCTCCCTATCAGTGACACACAGGCCCTCTTTCAAACAGACCCTGAACCAGCCTAGAGAGCCTCTCTGGGACTCAGGCTTCTGGTCTCAACCCCCAGAGCCTCCTTCCTCCAAGGCATGATGTCCCTTCCTCTCTGGCAGGTCGGGAGGGTTTCAAACCTCAAGTTGGGCAGCACAAGGGGACTGGATACCAGTCAAATTACCGACCCATGATCAACTACCAACCCAGCTTGGACACCTTGGATAATCCTTCTGCAAAGTAGGCCTTCACCCCTCTTTGTTTATCATTCCTCTCCACGTGAGAGTTCAAATGCTGATGCTCCTGCTTGTTAGCAATGTGAGGAGGCATTCTGAGTGTGAACTTCCCTATCCTCTAAAATAGAGGAGGAGGCCTCCATGACTGACCTCTGAAGGCCTTTTGACTGAAAGTCCTGTGAAGCTGGACTTGGGAGTCAAAAAGCCCTGGGTCTTACTGGGTGCCCCATCAGATTGTAAAGTCCTTGAGGGCAGGGACTGTCTGTTGCCTCTTATATTGTCAGTGCTTTGATAGAATCTGGCACATAGTAGGTGTTTAATAAATACTCATTGATCCATGAGTTAGGATCCTGCTTCTGATGAGGTCACTAGCTAGGTGGCCGAGCCTCCATTTCCTCATCTGGCAAATGGGGAGAATAGCACACCATAGCAAGGTGCTCATTTAGCTCCTGGGAGAGAATGGACATAACAGATTTCAAGGCCTTCTGTAAATATTCCTGCCATGATGATGCTTCAGGCCCCGTGGTCCTTAGCCCATCAATCCATCAGTCAGTCAATTAACAGGCATTTATTAAATGCTTTCTGTACCAAGCACAGTGCTAGGCACTGGGGATATTCAACCTCTTGGGATTCAGGGAGGCATGAGACTGGGGAGCAGACCCAAGGATAGATCTCACCTCATTGGGCCTAGGGGAGCATTTTCCTTGCCTCATTTCTGCCACACTTATCCAAGCAAAGCAGTTGCCTCACTCCCAGGGTAAGGCTCACACCCTTGAAACTATCTGGCTACCTTCTCACCTCGCCCAATGTCAGTCATTGATGAGGGAAAGGGTCTTGGGAAATAGGGGAGAAGGGGTACAATGGAGGGTTCTTCCTATCCCAGGACAGAAAGCCCATGTTGCCCATGGCCCCATTGGGTCAAGGTTGGAATGCCTCTGGGCTTTACCTGAACCAACCAGCTCTCAGTTCATAAGGGGTCCTCTTCCTTGTTTGTCATCCATGATCTCTGACCAGCAGCCTGGCTCTCTTTCTGCCCTGCCACAGAGAACAAATGAAGGATAATGCTCAGTCACTGTTTACTCAGAACTACCGCCCCATAGAGCTACCGGATGGCAGGCACCCACTGCCCTGGAGCGTGTACCAACCTGGTTCTGGCTATGCTCGAGAGAAAACCTACTCCTGCCTCCCTTCCAAAGAGGTGAGTGCTCTGGGGTTCTTACTGAGCCCCTACTATTTGGCCGATCAGCAGGGAATCACTGGGAGACAGTGCAAGTCCATCCTCCCAACTGTCCTCCTTGCTCAGCTTCTCAGGGGCCCTCCTCCACAGGAAATCTAGAGACCTGCAGAGTTCTGGGATCAGAGCTGGAAAGGATTCGAGGGGTCTAGGCCAATTTCCACATTTTATTGGTCGGGAAAGTAAAGTTACCCTGCTCAGAGGTCTCAGGCCGGCTTTAGGCTTTGCTCTGCTCTGGAGGTAACTGCAGGCTCCTTTGTCGCCTCCCAGGTCAAGAAAGTCCATTTCAACACCCAAGATCATGGCTCACAGGTCATCTCAGGACTGGAACCCAAGACTGTACCTTTCCTTCACCAATCTGTGGGCAAGGGAAGTTGTGACGTGGAGAATTACAGATATGTAAGTTGGGTACCTCCAGCTGCAGGCTGCTGCCTTCTAGGAAACCACAGGGCAGGGAGAGAGGACCTTTCAGGTTGGTGGGTGTCAGAGAGCCACAACTTGGGGTCTGACCCAGACCATGCTTCCTAGTAGCCAACAAGGGAAGGCCTTATGGAGAGGTAAGAAGGGAGGCCCTCAGAATGAAAACAGGCATTGAGAGGCGGTCTGTGTTGTGAATATTCCACTAGACCTGCAAATTCAAATCCTGGGTCAGAGGCTTCCTTACTGTATGCCCCTGGGCAAGTCATTTCACCCCTTCACGTGTCTGTTTCATCATCTGTAAAAAGGGGGTGATAATGCCACCTACCTCCTTGGGTTGTTGTGAGAATCAGATGAGATAATAAATGTAGCTCATTCTAGAAAGACTCACTTATTATTGATAATGATGAGGATGAAAAGGTAGCTTTTCTAGGGCCTTAGGGATGCCTTAGGGGTTTCTTAGCTCAACTGAGAAAGATTTCGAGTGCTGGATTTCCCGTCAGAAGGTCTGCATTCGAAGCTGGGCTCTGACTTTGTGACCCTGAACAAACCCCTTACTCCCTCTGACCTCTGTAAAATGAGGAGCTTGAGTTCAGGGATCTGGAACATTCCCTTCATCTTTAAATTCTATGGTCTATGGGCTAGGCTGTTACAAAATGATGCTGCCAGAATCCTGGGATGCCAGGTCATGAGCAGAGCAAGGTCCAGGATACCCCCTCCTACATGTCAGGAGATTGTAAATGGGGCTGTTCTCCCACTCTTCCTTCAAACTTGCTCCCAGCTAGCTGGGAGGAAAGGCCAGGAAGACCAGTTTATACTCATGTAGCAGTGACTTGATAGCCAGTTAACAGCACTGGCCCCCAGGATTACTTCTATTTCCTTCCGTAGGAGATTGACCCTCCAGCAAAGAAATTTATCTGTAATGGTGGAATTTGGGGAACTGTAGCATCTAGGGGGAGGGGAGAGGGCTTGTGAAATGGGGCTGGCTTGAGATTCCCCAAATAGGGGCAAGACTCTGGTCCCCTGCCCTCAATAACCCATTTTCTACTCCCTCCAGTTGGGGGCAGGGTGATGAGAAGAGCCAGGGCTGACCTGGGAGTGGTGATGGTAGGGAGCTGTCTGGCATTGGGGCCCTCACTGATTTTTCCTCTTTGGTACTTCAGGGTCCCAGGTTTATGACCTCAGAATATGCTTCCAAGTACCAATATGATGTCCCAGCCCCACCAGGTACGAAGCTCCATAGATATGACCCTCCCCTGTCCCCAGAGCTCAGCAGCCTCAGCCCAGGTCCCTTCTTTCCTCCCTCCCAGCTACCCCTTTCATCTTAGAAATAAGTGCAGGCAGTAGGTTCCCTGCCCAGGAGGGGTTCAGGCAGAGGCTGGGCACCTGATGGTGGATTCTGAGCTAGACAAGGACCCAGGCTTAAATCCTGGGGCTACTGCTTGTCAGGCCTTGGGCCTCTCTTCCCACTCTAAGATTCCAAGGCCCCAACAAAGGGATTTGAGCCCATCACTCAGAAGATGGGGGCTATCGAATCAGGAGAAGAGGGGAAAAAAAGCTCTAAAGAGATTTTTGCTTCCTCAGGAGAGGTGGAATAGAAGACAGATATACCCTTTCCTGGTCTGTCATGGCCCCAGCAGGGCAAACAAAGCATTTGCCTTGTCTGGCGGCCGCCGGGCCATGACCCTTCTTGGTCGCCGGCTGGTGGCAGGCCCCTGGGGGGCCAGGCAAGCCCGTGCTATATGAGTTCTTTCCAGATTTCCTCCAGAAGAAGACAATCGGTGCCAAGGAGGAGTCGGGCTATACAGAACAGACAACCATGAATCCCATAGCTTTTCAACCTCTCCCTGGAGATCCTGTGAGTTATTACGGACCACCTCCCCAATCCCTCGTCTAGCCCCCATTAGCGCCCACTCCTGGGGCTCCAAGCTGGGAAGCTCCCATAGGGGCCTCCCCCTGCACAGGCTCCTCCTTCCCCTCGATCCCACCCTGCCCCCAAGGCCAGGTCTCTGCCCGTCCCCAGAGAGTTCCTTCCCATCCCCCCTCTCCTTGAGTAACTCAACTCGTCTTTTTCCAGCCACATTGGGGGTGGGTTGGGGAGGGGAGAGGATCCAGTCCCTGATCCTCCAGTTCCTTCCCCTCTATGGGATGAGGTGGTGTCTGACATCCCTTCCCCCTCTGTCATAGGCAGAGGGCACCCTCCCCCCCTGCTCTAGGACTAAAGGGAAACCATAAACAAACAGGGGTCTTCCCAAATGGCCCCAGGAGAACCCACCAATAGGAACAATAGCCAGGCAAAACTGGGTCTAGGTCACTGAACCTCAATCACCCTTGAGGCCCAGGCCAGGCCCTGCCCTTTCCATACCAACCTCTCTCCAAGAGCTGGGACTGTTGCCACATCAGACTTCTTCCCAGCACAGGGTCCAGACCCCTGCCTGGCATGCACTTCGGTTTCCTTTGTTTAAGACCTTGGTGGGTTATCTGTGTCCTTCTCCTCCCCACTTCGCCGTTAGAATGTAAGCTCCCTGAGGGCAGGAAGGCCAGTGTGGCTTTTAGGCCCTGGTCCTGAGCAAGAAAGAGGCGATAGCTTTGTGTGGAACAGACTGGACCAGTCACAGGGCTGCTTCTGCTGGGAAGAGAGGGGCTGGGGAGGGAGTGATGGACCCAGGCTCTGCCCTCATGGAGCTCCTTGCTAGTCTAGACCAGAGTGATGACCTGATATTCCTACTGGGTCTCTCCGGGGTCTCTTTCAGCTGCCTCCTCCCAATAGAAGCACTAACAAGGCAGATTATGGCCCCGTGACCACCCCACATGTAAGCAGGGAGAGGAAAGAGGAGGAAGGAGAGGAGCAGGGGAAGAGGGAAGGAGGGTGACCAGATGAGAGGATGGGGAGGGAAGGAGATCATGGGAAGTGACTTGGGAAGCTGTCCCTTTGTCTGGGGTGGGAGGATGACCCAAGGAGGTGTTGGGAGCCCCTACAGGAAATGTGTGTGGAAGGTGGAGGAGGCAAGGGGATCTGTAGCTCTCAAAAGTTTCTGGCCTTTCCTCTTTCTCCAGGGGAATGAGTATTTACCAGTGCTGGCCAAAGGCTCTGACAGAGAGACAGCCTTCAGCCGACAGCTGACAGAGAAGGTCCTTCCTCCGGTAAGCAGCCCCTGGGACCGGCTCTGAGGCTTCTTTCACTGACTTCTGGCTGCCTTTCTTATTTCTCTCTCCTGTCGTTGCCTATCTTTCCGCCCTTCCCCTCCTCCTTTGCTTTTGACTACAGGGGCAACAAGGTGGTACCATGGACAGATCCAAGGGTTTGGCGTCAGCATAGATGTGAGCTCAGATCTGGCCTCAGAATTTCACTGGCCTTGTGACTGTGCAAGATCCTCTAAAATGGGGGCAATACATAGCCAGCACCTCCCAGGGCTGGTTTGAGAGTTAAAGAGACAATAATTGTAAAGGGCATTGTATAAATGCTCGTTATCATTAGTGTGCCTGTGCCCACAGAATGACTGACCTTTTTCTTCCACCTCCTCCGTGTCTGCCACTGTCCCCGTGCTCTTCCTCTCCCTCCCCCTGCCTCTTTCCTACCACCTTTCAATCTGTCAGTCAACAAGCACTGAACTTCTGAGTGGGGGACACTGGGCTGACACAGACCAATGGGCCCTGGGGGGCACTGTTCACTCCTCAGTCTTTCTACCTATTTTTCTACTATGATTCTACCTCTCTCTCTTTGTCTCAGTCAGTCTCTCCCATCTTTCTGTGTCTCTTTGTTGTATGTGTCTATCTGTCTGTCTCTCGCTCTGTGACTCTGTCTGTCTGTCTGTCTTTCCTTCCCTCCCTGTCTTCCACAAAAGCCTAACTTTACAGCCTCTCCTCCCATCTGCCCATACCTGACCATCTCCCTCAGGCTTTCATCATTGGTTCTTTCCCTGACCTGCAGACCATATCCACTGGCCCTCCTAGTCTCTCTGAACCTAGCAGCATGAGTCACCACCGCCAGTATCAGGGCATGCCATGGATGCCCCAGACCACCAATGCCTTGCTGGGACGGGAGACGATGGTGGCCAAGGTGAGTGCTCCAGTGTTCTTTCCATTCTTAATTGCCCCCTCCCCATTCTTGTTAAACACTGTCACCACCCCCTCTCATCACAGGAGCCCTCTGGCTTCAGCACCAACAACCCAGGCTATAACCGAGGTCTCCCTGATCCTGATCAAAGGTTTCTGACCACCTACAACCAAAGGTGAGCTGCTCCCCCTCTGAGTATGTGGAGAACATTCCTGAGGGTCCTCCCCTGCCCCAGCCCCTGCCCATCTAGAGCCAAGAACAAAGCCTCTCCTCCTTAACAGCTCTTATTTTTCCCAAGGACAAAGTTTGGAGCAGTTGTGAACTTTGTCCACCCTTTGGAGAGCTCAGAGTCACTGTCTTAAGTGGCATCACTAGGCCAGAGGCTGAATGGTTATCCCTATCCTTCCCATAGGCTTGAGAAGCCAGAGATGCAACCCTACCTTCCTCTTCCACTCCCCTTCCATGGCAATACCTGTGTCCCCATTGCCAGTGGTAATATGATAAAGAACCCCTGGTTCCATTATGGAGAAAGACTTCTGGGTTGGAACTCAGTAGATCTGAGTTCTGGTCTTGACCTTTCTCCTAAAGAGCTGTATGACTTAGGTCTGCTCATATGCCCTTTCTGAACCTCATTTTTCACTCATGTCAACAAAGGGGATTCTAGAGAATCCCTAACACCCTTCCCATCTGGGACTTTCCCAGAGAGAATCAGAAATTGGTTTGCTCCTCCAAGCTCTTGCTTGGCATCTTTTGGGTCGTCCTTTCCCAGTTCTCTGGGCCCTTAAGGTCTAGCCCAGGACTCATAATCTCCCCAAGAGACAAAGTGCCTGGAAGAATTAACAACCTCCTGGATACTGCCTAGCCTTGCCAGCTCCCATAGGTGGGACCCCCATCCCTTTGCCCCCCTCCCTCAGAAATCCTGGGGCTCATCCTCCCTCCAGCTCTCTTGCCCTAAGCCTTGAGCCTCAGAGGGCTCTTTGTGACTCACCACCCCTCCCCCACCTCCTCCACAGGGCTGTTACCCATCCTGACCTGACCATGGGGCTCCTCAGTATGTCCCTAATCTTGCTCTTCTCTCCCTCCTCCCATCCCCTACCTCCACATTCCACTGGGTTACAGGTCAAAGTTGGACTTTGTTTGTCTATTCCTACAGATACTTTGAGAATACTCCCAAGGGGCTGGACCGGGAAGGTTGGACCCGAGGTGGAATCCAGCCCCAGCATCCTGGAGGTTATGGAATTAACCAGCCTGTCACTCAGCATAACTTTGAGAGTTACCACAATCCGACTGAAACTCTTCAGAGGTCACATCCCCACGTGGGCAGGTTGGTACCCAGGGCTGACCTTTTTTCTGACTCTGCCTCCTCCTTCTCTGTCTTCTGATTTCTGACTACGCTCCCCACATGTCCTCCAGCTATCTTGTCTATGCTTTCTGTGGCCAGGTCCGGTCTCCTGTGTCTCCCACATCTACTCCTCCCCCATTTGGGGTGAGAAGACATGGGTTTGAATCCCAGCTATGGCATTTATGTCCTATGGGCGTGTCCCATCCTCTCTTTGGACCTCAGTTTCCCCATCTGTAAAATGAGGGGGGGTGGGCTCTCTGGTCTCTGACATCTTTTCCAGCTCTAGACCTGGACTCCTCCCCATCTTGTCCTCCTGGGACGTCTCTCTCCATGCAGAACTCTGACAACTCTGGATCCCTTCTACAGAGACACCCCTCACACTCAAGGCTTTTCTGCCCTGCATGCCACATCCTGAGCTGGTGAGGTGCCCCGGGGCCCTCCTATTGGGACTCCTTTCCTTACCCTTAGAGTTCTCTTGCCAACCCTGGTCAGAGAGGAGCTAGGACCTAATGTCTCCAGAAGAGGGGGTAGAAGGGAAAAGCTTCAGACAGAAAGGGTGTGTAGGGTGTGTATTCTGTTCCTAGTGGTCTCCTCTGTGCCCACAGGTCGTGTACAGCCCAGGAAGATAGGAGCTTGGCACACGGTCTCCTGACTCCTCAACTTCCCCAACAGGCACCTTGCCTGCTACTTTTCTTAGGAAATAAATAATGTTACACCTAGCAGAGTGTTTTGAGAGAGAGAGAGAGAGAGAGAGAGAGAAAAGAGAGAGAGGAGAGAGAGAAAGAGAGAGGAGAGAGAGAGGGGGGAGAGAGAGAGAAAAAGAGAGAGAGAGAGAGAGAGAGAGAGAAAGAGAGAAGAGAGAGAGAGGTGGAGGGAGGGAGGGAGAGAGATGGGGGAGGTGGAGGGAGACAAAGACAGACAGACAGACACTCCCAGGATCACAAAGCTGGTAAATGTTATATTAGGGCCAAATCTTGAACCTGGGTTCTAGAGTCTCCAGCTTTAGAGTTCATTTCCCCATGTTGCTATGTAGCAATGGAGACATGGAAGCATAGAATGTTAGTTAGCACTAGAAGATGGCCTCTAGCCTAGAGTATCATCTGATGCAGGAGAGGGGGCAGAGCTTTAACAAAAGTCAACACAACAAGTCAGTGGCAAGGTCAATCACAGCTGGGATCCTTGTTTGTAGAAACTCTGGGCAATATTTTAGAACTGAGCGTCTGATCGCCAAAGGCTTTAGCCTTCACTATAACACATGAGACTTGCCATGTTGTAAACAAATGCCTACAGACTGGACAGTTGGGGTACTCCTGCTACTCCTGCTGCTGCTGCTGCAAACAAACATAATAGCATCTCACAACACTATTTTATATGTGAGGAACCTGTGGGAGACATCGGTTAAGTGACCGACCCAAGGTCTCACAGCTAGTGCATGTGTGAGTTGCCCGTGTTGATGCTCCTAGCCCCAGCTCTGCTTCTCCCCGGATTTGGAGCTGCCGGGACTTCAGTGCTGGTTCTCCTGCTTTGCCCCCCCGTGTGCTCTTAGGGAAAGGGACCCTGGGCCTCGCTTTCTACATCTGCAAGAAGAACTGGGGTCGGAACAGACGGCCTCTTTCGCTCTGAGGCTGTGATGTCCTGACCTCAGTGTGATCTTGTGCCTTGGAAACAAAGGACCTGGCCTTGTATCCTGACCCTTATGTGGATTGAGAAGCAAGCCCCTCCCACTCCCTGGGTCTCAGTTTCTTTGGCTGTAAAATGATCTGGTTGGAATGGACGATCTCCAGCTCATGTTTTTGCTATCCTTGCAGACACCCAGAATTTGGGAGTCTCACTACCTTACAAGGTGCCAGCTACAGCAAGCAGTGCTTCTGGGGACTGAGCCTTCTCTTCATCAGGCAGTGTCAGCCTGCCTCCATGGCCAGTCCGGGTTCCCAGCCTCCTTCCCTTTCGATCTATCCCTTGGATAGGTCACAAGGGGCTTGCAGTGGGGAGAGGTGCTGAGGATAGTGATTCCAGGAAAGGGCCCCCAGGTCTACAAGACCCTCCTCAGGTGAGCCACTGACACCCAGCCTGCAATCCCACATGGAATGTCAGAGGGTGTTGGACCTGAGGGAGGGAGAAGGCAGGAAGTATCTGGGAAAGGGACAGAGGTACTGAGTGGAGGACTGCTGTAATTATTTGTCTCACTGGCTGCCCAGGCTTCCAACCCCTTGTCCCAGCACTCCCCAGCACCCCACGGGGAAGATGGAGCTTACATCCCCTCAAAGAGGTCTGACTGCAAGAAATGAGAAAGAGCCCTCATTCCACCCATGGCTGGACAAACTGGAGTGAAGGATTGTAAAAGGAAATTCTGTAATACCCCCCACCTTACACCATATTCCAGCTAGCCTGGTCCTACTGCTCCCTTAGATCAGCACTAGCAGTTACGTGTTGTCAAGACGTGCCTGTGCTTGTGCTCTCTGGTGGGTTAGACACAAAGAAATGGAACCTGCCCTCAAGGTGCTTACTAGGAAGAAACAATTTATACACATGAACTACAAAGTAATCACAGGGTGGATGGCACAAGAGAAAATTCAAAGGGCAATTTGTTAACTGAGCAGGAATTCCAGGGACCACATTGGGAGAGTGGGAGTGGGATGGGGCAGACAGTATGAGAGAGAGCACAGGGGAGGGAGTGGAGGTGGGGGCTGCTCAGGGAAGGAAGCTTGGGCCCAGGCAGCTGACCACTTGGAAGCCGGAGTGGGCCCAGAGGCAAGACGATTGTCACGCCTTTTACAGTAGCAAAGGTAATGTGGGTTTGATGATCAAGACCTGAGAAAAAAGGAAAAGAGGAGTGGACAGGGCACAGTAGCAGAACAGATTTCCATGAAGGTCAAGGTAGGGGTTGATGGAATCCTGTACCCAGGCTAGTTAAAGAGGAACGACGCACCCTCAGCCAGCTCAGTTCTGCTCTGCCCCAGAACTCCCTCTGATCTTGAATGAATGTTCTCTCCCAGGATGGAAGAGGGTCTTTGTTCCTAGCCAGGTAGTCAGTGTGAAGTGCGGGCCTTCTATCTGCTCCCCCAGTGTCTTTGCTCAATCTCTGCTCCATCCCTGGAATACTTTCTTAACTTTCATCTCTCAGAATACCTGACTTTCATCAAGGTTCAGTCCAAGGGCCCTCTCCTAGGGAAAGCCTTTCGCCAGTTCCCTCACCCCTTAGTGCTCAAATAATGGTGTAGCCAGGTTCTCAACCTGTAGGTCGCACCCCCTTTGGGAGTCAAATGAGCCTTTCACAGGAGTTGCCTAAGACCATCGGAAAACACATATTTCTGATGGTCTTAGGAACCGAGACATTGCTCCTCTATCTGTCTCCAGGTAGGTTCGCCCACATGCAGATACACCCACATATGAATATTAAAGGTTGGCGGCATTAGGAAGCTTGAGAACCACTGGTAGTATGTACACTGGTAGGATTGTAGACACTCATCAGTGTGTTGTATCCCTTGGTCGAATGTAAGTTCCCTTAGGACAGGGATTGCTCCTTATATTGCCTTGCTAGCTCTCACCCCCTGGCACAGTGCCAGGTACAAGACGAATTCACTGAATGTAGTTCAGCAAAAATGTGGGAAGCCTCTTTTGTAAGGGGCTGTACGCCAAACGCTGAAGAGCCGATGACAAGAAGGAAACTGTCCCTGCCCTCAAGGACTGAGATTCTACTGGGCAGATGCAACATGTAGACAAATGATCATAGAAAATTTATTATAATTACATAATATATACATCTATCTATATTAATATATAAAATATAACAAAATAAATCATAATATATTTTTGGGACATTGGGGAAGGAGCATGGTAGACACAAGAAGCCATAACATCTAACTAATGAGGAAATATGAAGGGAAGTAAAAGGTCTCACCAGGGCAATGTATGATGGAAGACAGGATGGGCTTGACCATGTACTCTCCTGCTACCATTGATGTGGCAGGAGAAACGAAGGCCTCCAGCTTATTGGGTAGATGCCTTGGGGAAAGCTCGTGGAGGGTGGGTCTGACAGTGGCACAGGGAGATCTGCATCAAAGGAGGGATGGATCACAGCTCCATGGGGATGGTGCCAAGGGATATAGTGACAAAGTTGACACTGTCTCTGCCCTCGAGTTTCCAGTCTACTGGGGGAATCCATCATGCATGACTATGCAGATAAGCAGAAATACAATCATGAAATCCAAACCAAAAAAAGAAATGCAGGAGAAAAAGGGGGCCAGAAGGAGACAGAGAAGCAAACAGGACATTTCTGATGATTATTTTGTTAATCTATAGGATTTTTAAAGCAAAATATAATATGGAGTTTATAACTTTTTTTTGAGTCTTTGGAAAGAGGATGATTGGGCTCCATCTGAATGAGCGTGACCAAAGGAGGGGAACTGGGCACCCCCTGGGGCTGTTCTTCCCACGCCTATGCCCAGGCCCTCTCCCTTTCACTGGGACATCCTCTCTGCACTAGTCTCTCCTTACAACAATTCAGTCTGATTCAAATTCAATTCAATTCAACATATAATCAGCCTTTAGCGTATGTAGGATACTAGGATATAATGTTTCCCATTATTAGAACCCTAGAAACTTGTACAGAGTCTTTTTTTAAATGTCCCTCAAGTGGTCCAAATATCTCCATTGATTTTGCATAAACTAAGACACACATGGGGGTAAAGTGACTTGTCTAAGGTCATATAACCAGTAAGTGTCAGAACTAGAATCTGAATCTAAGTATCTTGAATCTAGGTCTACTATGCCACACTATCCCTGGGGAATGACCTTGACCGGAAGCTTCAGGGCCCTTCTCTA
Source organism: Pseudocheirus occidentalis (assembly GCA_028646575.1). NCBI lineage: Eukaryota > Metazoa > Chordata > Mammalia > Diprotodontia > Pseudocheiridae > Pseudocheirus > Pseudocheirus occidentalis. The sequence continues at coordinate 185,063,991 of CM053601.1, read as the reverse complement.
TGCCCAGTGTCATCAGGCACTCCCTTGGGGGAGCCAGAGCTGGCTCAGCTGTCTGATAGCCCCCTCTGACCCAGGACTCAGTTTTCCAGCACACCTGAGTGGAGGATACCTGATCTCCTCCCCAGGGAAGGTAGTCTGGAGACAGGAGAGCCAAGGACATGCAGGGTGGACCGGCCCTCCCTGAGCTGCTCCTGTCTGCTGGAAACTCGGGGAGCAGCAAAGCCTCTCTGCCAGGGCAGGGGACCCAGAGAAGAATCCAAGAAGAATGAGGTATTGTAGTCCCCAGGGAACAGATGTCATGGCTTCTGCCCAGAACTGCATCACATGCCTTGTGGAGACTTAACACATTTGAACTGAGCTGACATCCACCCCTTGCTGTGTGACCCCTGGTAAACTTTCCCCTTCTCTGTGCTTTAGGATGAGGAGGATTCTCTTTTGACCTCCCAGTGGGGCTGAGGATTAAAGGGACAGAGGGAGGGGGGACATTCTGAAGGAAGAATGCTGCCAGAACAGAAGGGACAATTGTCCTGAATAAATCATCTTCTGTCCAGCCCTCCCAGATCCAGGCACGGGACCTTCCCCGCACATAGCCAGTGGGATAGAAACATATATACCGCTAACTTGGCCTCAGAGGTCTGGAGGCCTGGATTCAAATCCTACTCTGGCCCCAGCAGTCTGCAGGACCCTTGCAAGGTCCTTCTAGGCCCACATCCTTTCCCCCTCCAAGCCTAATTTCCTTCCTCCTTTACAATGAGAGGAGCCTTTTGAGGGGATCTCTAGGGTCCTCCTGTGTTCTAAGTCGAGGGATTTAGTCCCTCATTTTACAGATGAGAACACTGAAGCCCAGAGAGGTTGTGTCTTGCCTGAGGTCACACAGCTACTGAGCAGCAGGGGAGTTGACCTTTTGTAGCTCTAACATTCTCTGTTGTAAGGTCTCTCCAAACTCTGAGGATCTCAAGCTTGTGTTCTAAGATTCATCCCCTCTTAGACATTCTGTGTTCTGTGTTCTAAGGTGCCTCCCTCCCTCCCAGTTCTGGCATTCTAGGAGTCTCTGATTATCTAGGAATCAGCCATTACTCCTCCCCAACTCAAATGGTGCTTCCTTCAGGTCTCATAGATTGGGGCTGGATCCCTGAGCTTGCTTTTTTTCTGAAAAATGACCTTGCAGGGTCATAGAAACTTAGAACGGCAAGAACCTTCGAGGCTGGGGAGTCCAGCTTCTGGAACCAGAACCCTCCTGGCAGCATCTCAGGCAAGTAGCCATTCAGCCTCCTTGCCAAGGCCTCTCCTGCTGAGGTTCTCAGCCCAGGGCAGTGAGCTGAAGCTCTGACAAACACTTTAGTCACTGGATTCCAATATGGTTGCTTCCCTTTGCACTCCTATGTATTTGATATTATATTTTAAAAACAGGATTCTGATAAAGGGCCCAGAGGCTTTGCCAGCCACGGCCCAAAGAGCCCATAACTCACAAAAATGTCACAGACTCTGGCATCTCCCAGTGGCAGTCCACTCCATTTGTCTTGTTGGTTTGCTTAATTAAAAAACTCAGTTAAAATTTATTTTCTCCCCCTCCCATGTCCTCCTCACCTATTAAATAAGGAGGGGGAGGGAGACAGAGACGGAGGGGGGAGACAGAAAGACAGAAAGAGAGGGGGGAGAGGGGGAGAAAGAGAAGGGGAGGGAGAGGGGAAGAGAAAAAGAGAGAGAGAGAGAGAGAGAGAGAGAGAGAGAGAGAGAGAGAATGAGAGAGAGAGTCTCATATAAGAAAGGGGCATGATCAAGCAAAATAAATTTCCACAAGGGCCATGTCCAAAAATGTAGGCCTCTTATTTACCTCTCTCTGGTGGTGGGTAGCATCTTTCATTACTGACCTTCTAAAGCTCTGGTGGTGCAGTAGAGTTCTGGGCTTGGAATCAGGAAGACTCATCCTTTCCAGCCTCACTTACTGTGTGACCTTGGGCAAGTCCCTTCACCCTATTTGCCTCAGTTTCCTCATCTATAAAATGAGCCAGAGAAGGGGGTGCCAAACCATTCCAGTATCTTTGCCAAGAAAATCCAAATGGGGTCACAGAGAATTGACCATGACTGAAATTATTCAACAGAAAGGTCATAGTTAGTCATTTCCTCAGAGTTCCTTCGGTATCTTTCCTAAAACGTGGTGCCCAGAACTTAATATCACAGTTTACATATAGTCTGACCAGGACAGAGGACAGTGGAAATGGATCTCCCTCATTCTGGAAACAGGTCTTCTCTCATTGCAGCTAAAGACCACATTAGCTTTTGGGGGTACCATAGAGCAGAATTCACTCATATTAATTGAATGAACATATGGAAAGGAAGGAAGGGGAGGAAAGGAAGGAAGGAAGGAAGGAAGGAAGGAAGGAAGGAAGGAAGGAAGGAAGGAAGAAGGGAGGGAAGGAATAAGCAGTTAATAGCCTATTTGCTAGATGTTATTGTTCAGTTGTGTCCAACTCTTTGTGGCCCCTTTGGGGTTTCCTTGCCAAACATACTGGAGGGTTTGCCATTTCTCTCTCCAGTTCATTTTATAGATGAGGAAACTGAGGCACCAGGGTTAAGTGACTTGTCCAGGGTCACACAGCTAGTGTCTTAGGCCTGGTTTGAAGCTGTTCCTAGTCTGTGCCAAGCACTATGTTCAGTGCTTTACAGATATTATCTCATTTGAGTCTTACAATAACCCTGGGATGTAGGTGCTATTATTCGCATTTTATAATGGAAGAAACTGAGGCATCCTGAGGCTAAATGCTTTGCTCGGGGGCCCAGATCTAATAAGTGTCTGTGGCTAGATTTGAGTTCGGGGCTTCTTGCCTCCAGTCTATCCCAGTGCTACTTAGTAACTTCATAGTCCACTGGACTCCCCGGGTCTTTTTCAGATCACTGTTTAGCTGGGTCTGAGCCATCTTGCACTTTTTAAGAATGATTTTTTCTAATTACATGTAAAATCAATTTTTAACATTTAAAAAATTTTCAAGTTCCACATTCTCTCCCTCCCATGTCTGTTTCCTCCCTAAGATGGTAAGCAATTTTATATGGTTATGCATGTGCAATCATGCAAACCACATTCCCACATTAGACATGTTGCAAAAAAGAAAAACCAATGAAAAAAATGAAGTCAAAAATGGTATACTTCAATTTGCATTCAGATCCCACCGTTTCTTCCTCTGGAGGTGGATAGCATTTTTCATCATAAATCCTTCAGAACTGTCTTGGATCCTTGTGTTACTGAGAATGACTGAGCCATTCATAGTTGATCATCACTCATTACAATGTTGCTGTCTCTGTGTGCAATGTTCTCCTGGTTCTGCTCACTTCACTTTGCATCAGTTCATGTGAACTTTTCCAGGCTTTTCTGAGAACATCCTGCTCATCATTTCTTATAGTACAATAGTATTCCATAACAATTATATACCACAACTTGTTCAACCATTCCCCAATTGATGGGCATCCTCTCAATGTCAAATTCTTTGCCAACACAAAAAGAACTGCTGTAAATATTTTGTACACGTGGGTCCTTTTCCTTTTCCATTGGCATCTTTAGGGTACAGACCTAATAGTGGTATTGCTGGATGAAAGAGCATACACAGTTTAATTGCTCTTTGGTCACAGCACCAAGTTGTTCTACAGAGTAGCTGGATCAGCTTACAACTCCACCAACACTGCATTAGTGTCACAGTTTCCCCATATCCCAGACCTGAAGGTGACCTTGTGCATTTCAAGGGGTTCAAAGGTTTGTGAGTTCAGCGACAGTAATGTCTCTTTCTTCCCCCACCTCTCTTTCCCCCTCCTTCTCCCTCTCCCTCCCTCCTTCTCTTTCTCTCTCTCTCTCTCTCCCTCCCTGTCTCTTTCTGTCTCTGTCTCTCACATCTCTTCCTCCCTCCCCTCTTTCTCTCCCTCTGTCTCTCATCTCTCCCTCCCTCTTTCCCTCCCTCCCTCCTCCTCTCTCTCTCTCCCTCTTTCTCTTTCTCATACATACTCACATGCTTCCGTATCAGAGAGGACAGGTATGTATAGGAGTTTGGACTAGGCCCTGTGTCAACAGTAAACAAGTACTTGGAGTGGAATTTGGACAGCACAATGCAGAGGTGAAATGTAAAATGCCCAATTGGCAGCCTTGCAAAATTGTTGTAAATTCTGATGAGATTTAAATTTTGTGACAGTAGCTATAAGCCACTAAATCCTGTTCTGGCAACCCTCACTTTTTATTTAGCTTTTCTTGTGTGTGTAGTTATAAATGATCTGGCCCACATCAAATTAATACCTTTCTTTATTTACCCTGTTTCGGGAGAGCACCCTAGATCTCTGAGCCATAATCTAATTTACTATTATTAGAATCATCCCTTGGATGCTGGGCTGGGGGGATTTAATGAGCCAAAGAGTGTGTGACAAGAGAACACTCAGTCACCTGAGGTCTCCAGGTCTGAACCACTTGATGAGGTGTGAACAGGAAGGGTATGTGGGCCTTATTCCTAAACCTTGGATTCCTCATTTTTAAGGCAAGGGTTGGCCAGAATGTGCTCTAAGGTCTCATTCTACAAACTGGGGAACTGAGGTCTCAGGAAGCTTGATGTGCTAGAAAGGGACGTTGAAAGTTTTTTACTCAATCTTCACATCTTACGGATGGGAAAACTGAGCTCCAGGGAGGTCAGGGCTTGCCTACTGTCACAGAGGTGAGCCAGTATCAGAGCTGGGTTTGAGCCCAGGACCTCTGACTTTCAGTTCATTGTCTTTTTCTATCACAGTTATCATAAAGGAGGTAGAACTGGAGATGAGCCCTCATGTCTGGGTAGGATGTCCCCAGGCAGGAGATGCCACACTGACTGGAGGATGGCCTGTGGTGGAAGCTGAGGGATGATTTGGAGAAGTCTGATGAGGCAGGCCCAGAGCAGAAAGGTTGGGCAGGCCCAGGTCATCACTGGGCAATGGGGCCATTTGGGACCAGAGGAGATCCTGGATGCCCAGGAGAAACATATCTTTAGTTTTCCCACAATGCCTCTCTCCAATGGGAAGATGGCAGCCCCTTAATACATAATTATCGACAGACTGACAAAAATACCAGAGCCTACACTCATGGAGAAAGCCTGAAGGGGCTGTAGAAGATTATCCCAAAATATCAAGGGTGGGTGGGCTTCCACAATAGCAGAAGGGCTTGGATAGAAGGAGGCACGATCCTGAGCAAGACACACCCTGCTTGGGGTTCAGTAAGACAGGCCCTAGTCCTTCCAGTCTCTCCCCAAGGGGCCTCAGAGGCCAGCTACTCTGTCTCATGTTAAAGATGAGGAAACTGACCCTGGGAGATTGACTTACCCAAGATCCCACAGGCTCCCAAACTAGATCCAGAAGGGACCTCAGGGGGCATCTGCTGCAACTCCTTCATTTACAGATGGGGAAACTGAGGCCCAGAGGTTGGAGTGACTTGCCTAAGGTCCCAGGCAGCGGTGTCAGTCATAAGATTGGAACCCAGATCCTCAGACGACCACGTTTGTGCCACGTCCACAGCATCTCACTGCCTTCCTTCCCTACGTTTCCATAAAAGTTGGCAACACCTTCCAAAGAAAGGCTTTATTTACCCAATATTTTCTTCTCTCTTGTATTTCTATTTTAAAGATGGAGACATGCTGGTCTCAGAGAGATGGGGAGCCAAACCCTAGTGGTAAGAGCTCCAATATCACCTCCTCTCTCCCCATCGTTCTTTGACCTTAATTTTCTCATCTGAAACATGGAGAGAATAAAACCAGCGCTACCTCAGGCATGGAGCCTTCCAAATGCTGGAGAAATGGGAGTCTTTGTGATGACTTTTCTTTTGGACAGAACCTCAGGCACCCCCGAGGGTGACATTCAGCCTCCCCCTGGCTGGGCTCACCTGCTGCCCCTGCCCGGCCCGGACTTTGTTCAGGGGGCCATTCAGTTCCATCCAAAAGACTACAGTTCTCTTTCCTTTCCCTACTTTATTGAGAACCACACTTTGGGCTCCACTGAGTCAGTCTTTCCTGCAGGCACCTATTGTACACCCAGACAAAGAGTTTTCTACCCATTTCTGTAGGTACTTTATGGAATTTTGGGTGGGGGGGCATACACAGAAAGATTATTATTAACCTGTATTAAGCCCCCACAGTGTGCTGGGCGATGAGAGCAGTCTGAAGGTCTAAGTCTTTTCAGGAGGAATACAAAGGGGCCTCCCAGCGGATGTCTGGGGGTGGCTGGCAGGGGTTGCTATGGCAGTGTCCCTATGTGGGCTGCCACTGGTGGGCCCAGAGCATTGATGGGACAGTGGCATTCTGAATGATGCAGTGACACATTGTCAGCCTGACATGCAGTGACATATTGGCAGGTGTTTATGTCCCTAAAGCTGTGTGACGGATGCTGTGGGTAGCTGGAGAAAGACGGGCAGCTCCCCACTCATCTGTGTGGCTGATGATGCACCAGCAGCATTGGACAGGGCAAGGTGTGATGAACTGGGAGTAGGGAAGGATAGCTTCAGTCCTGGCAAGGTCTCAGTTTCCCCATATGAAAATGACAAAAGCCCACACAAGTCTGGTTTCCTGGGTACACGAGAGTCCTACCAGGGAGGGCAAAGATGACAGGGTGCTGGTTGGGGGTGGTGTGTGCCTACAGCCTGTAGGTTCAGTGGTGTGGTAGGAAGCCCTTGGCGGAGAAAGTGTGAGAACTTTGTTTTCCAGAGACAGATGGAGTTATATACAACTCTGAACATTCCCCTCATTCTCTTTTTGACCATCTGGTAGGGGAGGCAGGCACTCTCAGGGAATATTACCCTGGACAACCAGACATTTCAAGAAAGAAACAGACCAACAAATGCCACTGACACTTTGGACCCAGACTGGGGGAGGGCCTGGGCACTGGCTTCAGTCATGCAGCTGACAAACCAGCTACTGCTACTCAGGCCCCAAGATGGGGCTGAATGTCTCTGTATTACTCACTCTCCATATGATTCATCTGGGCATTGTCAGAACCTGGAGACAGTGTAGGCTTTGGGCAAGATGTGGGGCAGGAGACTCTGGGCAATGGAAGGGAAGCATGACCTCACCCCCACCCCACAGAGCCAGCTGGGCAGCAACCAAGGGCAGTTGACAAAACTTACCTTTCCTTTGAAACTGGTGGTTGGGAACTTTCCTGGGGGAAAGAGGAGAAGAATCCTGAATGACTGGAGACATTGCTTGGCATGGGGGGGGGCTTGTCTCCATGACCTGGTAGGGTAGTTGGTCATTAATGCCTATCACATGAGGGGTGATGGTGGTGATGGTGGTGCTCATGGGAAAAATAGTGGTGATAGTAGTGGGAGCATTAAAGATGATGGTGAAAATGATGATGGGGGTAGGGATGGGGACAGATCATGGCAGAGATGGTGACAATGTAGATGACGGGAGGCATTGATGGTAGAGATAATGATGATATTGGGGATGGCAATGAGGGTCAAGATGATGGTGGTAGTGTGCCTGGGAGTAATAGCAGAGATGGTGGGGGTGGGAGGGAAATATTGATGTCATAATAGTGATAGGGATGATGATGAAGGCAGTGATGTTGGCAGTGGTGATGACGGTGGTGGTGGAAGGGACCATGGTGGTGATAATGAAGGCAGTGATGTTGGTGATGGAGGTGATGATGATGGTGGTGGAAGGGACCATGGTGGTGATGATGAAGGCAGTGATGTTGGTGATGGAGATGATGATGATGGTGGTGGAAGGGACCATGGTGGTGATGATGAAGGCAGTGATGTTGGTGATGGAGATGATGATAATGAAGGGGGGGGAGAGCAATGAAGGAGGATTCTGTGGATCTGAATTTGAGTCTCAACTATACCGTAAACTAGTTGGGTGACCTTGGGCACACAGCTTAACTTGCTTTTGGGTCTTACTTTCCTCATCTTTAAAAAGAAAGGATAGAAGGGATAGAAGCAGATAATTTCTACGATTTCTTTCTAGTTAAGTAATGAATCTAAGATGGTGATGGGGACAGTGATGCACATGAGGGTGATGCTAATCTTTGGCACTGGAGAAGGTGGGGACTGTAGCGTCCCCAGCCACATCTTTCCATCTACGGACTAAGAGGAGCCTTGGGTATCACACCCCCATTCTCATTCTGTGCTAGCCGAGTGGGCTACTTATTTCTTATAAGGCTCTCTATATACAAAACCATGAGACTTCCATGGGGGCTATAGGTCCTAGCTTGGACGTCAGTGATTATTCTCCCTGTAAAAATAATAATCCAGAAGAATCCCTCCACCTAAAGACAGGGGCTTTCATCCCAGGCAGAAGCTGTCTAGTCTTTGCTTGCCAAGGTTCATATCTCTAATGCTCTTCAGCCGTTTTCAATCACGCACAATTCTTCACAGCCTCATTTGGGGTGTTCTCAGCAGAGAAACAGGAGTGGTTGGCCATCTCCTTCTCCATCTCATTTTACAGATGAGGAACTAAAACAAATAGGGTGAAGTGACTTTCCCAGGGTCATACAGCTAGTAAGTGTCTGAGGCCAGATTTGAAATCGGGAAAATGAGTCTTCCTGACTCCAGACTTGGAATTCTATCTGCTGCGCCAGACAGATGCTCCTAACCCCCAGCTCCTCCCTATTTGCCTTAGATCCCTGAGCTCTGAGCACTTTGAAAAGACATGTGCTATACCTTCCTTCATCTTTACTTGATTCCACCTTTGTCCCCTGGGCCTCAGGACTGCTGCCAGACTCCTTCCTGGCAGCCGCTGCCCCTCCACTCAGGGATGAAGTGAGCAAGGTCTCGGGCAGCAGCTGAATTACCATTTACATACACACACACATTGACACCCCCCCACACCCACGCACACATACACACAGACATACATACAGATACACGCTCCTACACACACACACACACACACACACACACACACAGTTGGCCCTCCTGACTCCACATCACAAGGACGCACAAATGTTCTCGGTGCCCGGCCCTCTCTGCCCTCTCGTTCTCCTGGCCTCGGAAGCATCTGTTTCTTTCCGTTCCAGCCCAGTTTGATGAATCTCCCCCATCCGCAGACTCCAGGCCCCTCTTCACAGTTTTCACCTCTCTGCATAATGAAGTCCAGACTCTGAACTTGGTTTCTTTCCTACATAAGCAAGCCTGCTGTTTGTATAAGAGAATGATTATGGTAAGTCATGTAACTTTTCAAAGTCAAGAACACACTGTACAGAGAGAGAGACAATTTGTGGATCCTGTCACCACACTGATCTTGGGCCTTCTCTCCTTCAACCCTGGCTAGAGTTGAGTAGAAAGTTCAGTTCAAATTAAAAGAAAGAATGAATGAATAAGAAAACTCTAAGGAGGTCCTCACCAGGAACCCAGCACTGTGCTGGTGCAGAAGGGAGAGCTTAGCTCCAGCCAGAGGGCCTGGGTTCAAACCCTACAGTCACTTAGCCTTCCCTGGGTTTGTTTCTTCATCTATAAATGGATGGAGCTGGCCTTCTTGCTCATATCTATGACTACAAACCCACAAATGAAACATGAAGAGGGAAACTAAACACCTGGGAAACTGGGCAGCACCAACTGCCCTGTGCTAATGCACTGACTGGATCTTCCCTGTTGGATTGTAAGCTTCTCAAAGGGAAGGTCTAGTTTCCACTTTGATCTTTGTGTCTATAGTTCTGACAATGTGACGGACAGAAGGCCTCAGTTCAAGTCTCACCTTTGACATATACTGGACAAATCACCTTGCCTCTAAGATCATATGTAGTAAGTGTCCAGTGGAGAAGGTGCTTCTCTTGGAGTCCCTGAAGCTAATGAAATCACAGGTCCAGACCTCACCCCTCCAAAAAAAAGTCCTTCAAAATAACCCATACATAGTAGGTACCTAATAAATATTTGCTGTTGAAACATGTAGTGTTAATAATGATAATGGTGGCGGTGATGATGGAACCTTCCAGTAAAACGGGTTTGTTTGCTGCTCCCTACACTGGCCACCATGACTTTGCACAGTTTATGGCCTGTGCTTGGTATGTCCTTTCTCCTCACCTCTGGCTCATCCCAGGGGTGACCTTTTCTGAACCCCTCTCCATATAATGATGCATCTCCAGCTCATGTTTTCTGCCAGTAAAGCGCAGGCTTCTTGGGAGCACCACTTCCTCTTTGTCTCTTCGTCCCTGGGGCCCGGCATACAGAAAGTGCTGGATAAATGCTTGTTGGTTGAATTGGACGATGGTGGAAGAGTCTCTCACGGTAATAGTTAAGGTGCTTGTGATTACATTGATGACAGATGATGGCAGATGTTGTTCATCACATTCATGGTGGCCAAGGTGATGTTAATGGTCATTTAGGATGGTGGTGGCAACAGTGATGGTGAGTATGACCCAGTGGCTCTAGGACAGAAGCTTCCTTCTCTTCTTTCTGACTTGGTCTCATGTGGCACGAGGAGGGAACTGTGACTCTCAGGTTTCAATAGCCTACACTGGACAGAGTATTGAGTTACTCCTCTTGGGAGCATCTGAGAAGCAGGCCGTCTCTCAGCTCTGGTTTCTAGCCTGGCCGCTTCAGGAGAATGACCTCAGCTGGCAGCTGCTACATGTTCTGGGGTAATGGCTAAGAGCTTAGGTAGAGTGGAGGAACTTACAGGAAAAGGCAGACTAGAACAGCAAGGACAGCCCTGGTCTTGAACAGCTGGGTTCAGTTCCTAGCTCTGACACTTACTAGCTGTGTGACCCTGAACAAGTCTCTTAACCTTTCTGTGCCTTAGTTTTCCCACCTATAAAATGGGAATAAATTGTGCATTCATTGCCTACCTCACAGATCTGTTATACAGAAAGTGCTCTGTAGCTCAGGAGTGGTTGGATGGGAGGAGACATATCAAATACATTCTATTTACAATATCTTTTGGCTCTGTTAATATCCCATTAACTAGAATTCTCTTTTTTTGTTTCAGTTAAAAAAATGTTAGCCCCAGCCTTATACATCATAGAAAGAGGAACTACTTTCATGATGTGGCTGAACTTTGTAAAGGAGTCTATTGCTCTGAGTCCAAAGTGACTACTTTATGTTGAAATCTCTAGTCGTAAATCTTCAGGAACTCTATCTGAGATGCTCAGTGGACACAGGGGTCCTTTTGCCTTCTGCCTTCTGAACGCCACCTTGTTCCTAAGCTCCCAGGACTATTACACAAGCTCAAGGCACTGCAAACATCAGAAAGCCTGGGTGGGTGGGTGGGATACCCCGGAGGGACATCCCTGGTCGTAGAGATGCTGTTTATCCACAGCAGACTTATCAAGTCTTCTCAGAGTGTGGGAGGAAGCAGGTGGAGGGAGGGCCTAGGTTGCATCATCTCTTGGAGTTAAACCCTGTCCATCTCACTTCATTCAGTGGTGTATTAACCAAAGGGCATACTAGGTATATGCCTAGGGGTACCTAGCGTCTCCACCTTAGCCCTGGGCTGGAGAATTTTCCTATTTCCAGGAGTGTGGCCTCTAGGTCCTCAAGTGCAACCCCTGGAGCCCTAGGGCTAGCATGTAAGAGCTTTTCCCTCTCATTCCAACCCGACCCCATATTGGAAACTGGGCCCAGCTAAGAGGCAGGAAGGAAGGCATAAACGACTCCTTAGGGTCCAAGATACAGGCTGGGAAGAAGATTACAGACCCTCTGAACTCACAAGATCCAGGAATAAGAGGAAGCAGCAAAGAAGTGCATAAAGGAACAACCCATTTTCTAGTCCCCATTGAGACACCCCTCCATATGTTAGATAAAATTATTTATATCTTCCTTTTTAATATCTGTAGAACTCCATCTAGATTATCCCCTCCACCCCCACCCCAGCCCTGCTCCACAGAAACAGCCGTCTTCCACCTTAGACAGGATCAAGAGTATCCCTCGAGGAGTTATCCTTTTGAACACTTTAGCTCCTAAGTCCCTACTAGTGCGCTTCTCATTAACAATCAGCCACTAGATACAGCTCTTAGCAAAGACATCTACTTAGATGGAATGGCAAAGCAGTAGCGAAAAAGCATTCCTTCTATGAATCTTGTAACTACTATGCAATAAATAAACAAATGAAGAAAGTCTGTGTGTGTGTGTGTGTGTGTGTGTGTGTGTGTGTGTGTCCTCTGTGGGAAGCCTGGGCTCAAACTTTGAATATAGTTATAGTGAGACACAGAGGTAAAGCAGTTTGGGAAAACCGACATGTCCACCAAGCCTGGCAGCGTATGTGATATTCCACACCCAGATTTACCCACTTCACAAAGAAAGAACGGAAGGTTGCATCCTTTTTAACTCTTAAAAGTAGGAATCAAAATGCCAAACACAACTTGGCAGAAAATAATGAAACTGTTTTCCTCTAAAAAAAAAAAAGGTGAGACATGTTAAAAATGCCATTCAATATGACACCATTGTTCACCGACAAATTACAAACTGGAGTCTATTGGTTTCTAGGTTCCAGAGCTAGAACAGACCTCAGAACTTATCTGGTCCAAACCCCTCATTTTATTGATGAAGAAACTAAGGCCCAGACAGATTCAATTCCTTGCTGAGTCTCGTAACAAGTAGCCAAGTTGATAATCAAACCAAGGTCCTCAAACCAGATGGCTCAGGTGCCATCTGGAGTCTGAGTCCCAACTCTGGTGCATCCTGGCTATGTGACCATAGGTAAGCACTTACCCTCTCTGAGATTGTTGGTTGCAGGTGGGTTGCTGACCTGCATCAGTGGAGGGAATTTTCACACTGATGAAATCATGGGTCTGGAGCCGATACCCTTGCCCCTACAAAAATGGTTAAGGGAACATAATTAATCCTCCCTGAGAGGCTCTTTAGGAAGTTGAGCAGCAGAGTGTGTGTGTGTGTGTGTGTGTTTGTGTGTGTGGTTTGGGGGGCAGGAGGTGGGAACCCAAATATATAGAGCTAAAGGAGCTTGAATCTCTGGCACATTTCCAATGAGGGGAGAGAGGGAAGAGGGTCTGACTCTTTGGACACTACATATAAGTTCAGTTTCCTGGCCAGGGATCCAGCCTCTTTTCGTGGAAATCCATAGAGAAATGCTCTTCTTTACTGTTCCTACTTCTCAGAGGCTGTGTGCCCCAGTCTCCCCACATTTTGGTGGAGAAAGGATTGAGCTAGAGGCCCTGTACTGGGGGTGGCAGGTATTGGATAGTTCTGCTTTGGGAAGGCCTCAGACCTGCTGTGTGGCACCCAGGTGATTCATCAGCATTAGTCTCGTGGTTGGCAGCCTAAGTAGGCCCAGAACATTAGCACATCCTACCTTTCCCCCCCCCCCCCCACAGAGAGGAGCCCAGTGGGAGGCAGAGGTACAGAATTAACAGAGGGGGAAAGAATGGTGTGTGTGTGTGTGTGTGTGTGTGTGTGTGTGTGTGTGTGTGTGTGTGTGTGTGTGTGTGTTGCCCCCAGCTCTTGGGCTACAGTGCTGAGAGAGGGGAACACAGACTGTCCACTTCCACTCTCTCCAGTGAACCTGTCCAGGAGGGCCCACTAAGAGCCCTTAGGTTCCAGGAGCACCTAGAGAAGGGAATAATTATCCTCCCTTCCTTCCAGAGCAACTGTCTCAACCGCTTCCCCCACCTCACCTCGAAACCCCTCCCAACCCTGCTGGCCAAGCTGGCTTTCATCTATCCTTGAACCCAGATCCCCTGTCATCCAGGAAGTGCTGCCATAGTATTGGGGGAGGGAGGAATCAGAACCTGAGGAACTGGCATCTGGGCCAGTTTGAAACTAGCCTTTGAAACTGAGGCACAGAGAGGCCATGACCAGTGAGGAGAAGAGTAGGAACAAGCGCCCCATGTCTGGGGGGGTCTGGGTGCAAGGTGCTGGGTCCCTGAGGGTGCTGCCGTCTGAGACTTTGGGGAGGGGCCGGCTGGGGAAGGGCCTGGTCCTGGGGGAGCTCACAAGGGCTCAGGAAGGGCTCCTGGCAATCTCTGGCTGACTAGAGAGGGACAGTTCCCATAAATAAATCATTGTGCTGGTATCTCCTGCCTCTCACCCACCTATCAATCTTTATTAAGCACTTACTTTGTGCCAAGCATTGGAGATGCAGAGATAAGACCCAGTCGCTAAGATTGGAGAAGCTTCCAGTCTAATAGAGATAGCAGGCAGAGACAGAGGTTTTTACAAGACATATACAGAATAGGTGCCAGCTAATCTTACATAGGATGGCATGGGGAAGGCAGGGCAGGAAGGAAGGGCCAAGGAACAGTCCTTCCGCAGAAAGCAGAGCTTGATCTGAGCCTTGAGGGACTCCAAGAGTCAGAGGTAAGGAGGGAGTGCATTCCAGGCATGGAGGACTTCGGAAGCAAAGCCATGGAGATGGGAGACGGAGCTGCATGCATGTTCAGTAGCAGACATGCCAGTATGGTTGAACCACTGTGGTCAGCTCTAAGTACTGTATTTTAGGAAAGGTTTGGACAAGGTGGAGAGCTTCCCAAGGGGTAGGGGGATCATGCCACACCAGAATCAGTTAAAGGACCTGGGAATGTTTAGTTTGAAGGACAGAAGTCAGAGACATGGCTGCTATTGTTGTATGGCAGACAGAAAAGATCTGTGAGGCTTGGCCCTGAAGGGCAGAATCAGGGCCAACTGACCCAAGGAAGTAAGGCCAATTTCATAAGAAAAATCTTCCTAACAGTGAAAGTTAGCACATACAGCTTCCAAAATATCAGAGATCAGATCTGGCCCTAGGTCTTCCTGCCTCTGTCTCACACTATCCATGGGGGCAAGAGAGGAAAGCCTCCCTCAGGCACATATTCAGTGCCTTTCTGACTTGATAGGAAGCCTTTCCTGGGCTTGTGTGGCCCCAGGGTCACCTCTACCCACTGGGAGCCAGTAAAGGGGGTACTGAATAGCAAAATACTATAGCACAGACATTGTCACTGAGAGGCAGGGGAGCACCTGTCAAGAGTCCTAAACTGGGTGGCTTGGCCCCCCATTCATTCCCTGAGACCTTGTGAGCACTGCCAGACCCCCTCAGCAGCAGACTGCTCCAGAGCTATGGCCAGTGAGTAAGCTCTATCCCCTGCTTCCTCCTCTTCCACATGCTTTTCATTTTTCAGAGGGAGGGAGTGGCTCAGGTTGAGCAGGAGTGGATGACAGGTTGTAATTACATTATCTTCCCCCTCAATTCTCCTTTCTTCCAAACTTCCCTGTTTCTGATAGAGGCAACACCCAGTCCCCATAGCCACCATCCAGAGAAGCAACTCCTTTGGAGAAGGGGCCAGCAGCCCCTAATTGCCATCAGCCAAACCAGCTTCACTGAAGCTTCCTAAGGCACAGATAGGAAGTGGTATTTATGGGGAACCAAAAGCACCTTGAACACCATCTCCCCTCAGACCCTGAGAGACACAACCCAGGACCCCAAACTCAAACTGGGAGCAGCAGTGTCCCTCACACTGGGCCACTAGCCTTGCTTCCAGTCCATCCCTCCCAGCCAGGAACCATGGGAGGAAACACTGGAGAAGTCCCCTTTCCTTGACACCACTAACACCAACTGCCACGGATTGGTCCAAGAGCCCCAGGAGTGACAGCATCACCCAGTCCTTAGTCCTACTTCCAGCCCAGCCCTTGCAGCCTGGCACCTGCTTCTGGGGATGCTGCAACCACAGCTAGTGAAGGCTGAGAAAAGAAAGTTCTTGCTACCAATGCCTTCGACACTACCAAATGGTTCAGCAACAGAACCTGATGCGATCTTATCAGTGGAAATGACATTCACCAATTGCCATCTGCTTTGCCTCTGTTCCCTAAGGATTATGGGGCCTTTCCATCTGTCCTGCGGCTGAAACTTTCCCCTTGTGTTCTTGTCTCCCTCCTTAGAGTTGTGAGCTGGTGAGAGCAGGAACGCTTCGCTTTCCCATTTTGTACCCTAACAGCACTCGCTCGTTCATATATTGCTTATCCTTTGTGATCCTCAGTTTCCTCATCTGTAAAAAAGGGAATTGGGCCGACATAAGCTCTCGGACCCCATGCAGTTGAGAACGTCTGTGTTCTAAGGTCCTCTCCTTCGCTGCCACGTATGGGATGTTGAGTTTGAAGGCACGCTGAATGTCGTTCAAGGACAATTGCCTCCTTTTATTGATGAGGACAGAGGCAGGGACAAGTAGATTGCCTTCTCAGCTAGGGTCACACCTCTAGGGTGACAGGATTTGGACCCAGCTCAAAGTGGTTTACCTCCAGCACCGGATGCCTCGAATTCTCGGCTTTTTGGGCCATCTCTCTTGGAATGTCCCTTCCGGACAGCCACCTGCCAGATGCCACTGGTCACTCCCAGATGCCACTCTCCGTTCTAAGGTCTTTCCAAGTTCAGACATTTCCCGGAGCATTGGGGGTTAATTGCGGCGATGTCTGGATCTGGCTGTCGTTGACTACTGAGAGAATCCATCAACTTGTCTTATTTTTTTTTCTTTTTAGCTCTGGTGTAATGGTACAGGAAGGCAGTGGGGAGGACGGACTGGGCCGATTTGGTGAGCCGAGCCCAGAGTTGGATGGTAAGGGACGAGTGAGTAAGGAGGCCAGAGCTTGAAGAGATCTGAGTAGGGTGGCGTGGGGTACTTGCTGGCCCGGGTCGTTCTGGTCTAGATTCCCTCCTGCTCAGTTGGGAGGGAGGCGGTGCCCAGGGACCAAAGCTGGCCCTCAGGAGGGGGCGCCCCCCTTCCCCGGTCTCGCTCCCGCCCCTCTCTCTTCCTCCCTCCCTCTCATTGGCAGCTGGAACCGCGTCGGGGGGTTTCCATGGTGACGGGTCGCTAAGCATCGAGTCTGTGGGAACCTAAGTCAGACAGTGCGAGCGGGGGAGTCCCGGAGGGTGATCAAGAGACTGGCGGCGAGCCGCCCGGGGGCCAGCTGAGTGGCCCGGCGGCGCCTCCCCTCCAGTCCCGGGGTCTGGGACTGGAGGGCTGGATCGGGCCGGGAGTGGGGCAAGTCCCATCCGGGCCGAGTCAGAGGGGGGTTACTGGGAGGCTGTGCGGGCATCTCGAACCCTGGATGGGGAGCAGGATTGTGACAGGTGGGGGGAATCTGGTCTTCGGTAGGGGACTGGAGGGAGTGTCCTGAGCCCTGGGTGGAGGGGAGGGGTGCCGCTCAGGACAGTGCGGGGGAGGGAGGCGGATAGCCGGAACCCTGTTAGGGGGCGACGACTCGCAGGACTGGAGAGGACAGGCAGCCCAATCCCCGGCACGGGGCAGTAGACGGCAGCCCGACGGAGCCAGGTCAGGAGATGATAGCCGGCTGGGCAGTCTCTGGCGGGGGATGGGGGCGGGAGGAAGGACCCTGAGCCCTGTCGGGGGTGCACGATTGATCAGGCAGGGTGAGTACCGGGCCGGGGGCGGGGGGAGTGGGGAGTGGGGGACAGCGGGAGGAGGCTGGCAGCTAGGCGGGGACCTGAGCGCGGGCAGGGCGCACGCCGCCGGCGGCCCCCGCCCCTCCAGGGGGCCATGAGCGCAGGATGGGCATCGCTGAGTCCACGCTGGACGAGCTGCCGTCGGACGTGGCGGAGCAGCTGAGTAACGGCGAGCAGCTCCTGGAGCTGAGCGGGCGGCGGCTGCGGCGTCTGCCCGCCTCCGTGTGCGCCCTGCTCGGCCTGCAGAGGCTCTACATCAGCGGCACGGGCCTGCGCGAGCTGCCCGACGAGATCGAGGAGCTGCGCGAGCTGCGCATCCTGGCGCTGGACTTTAACAAGCTGGAGCACGTGCCCGAGGCGCTGTGCCGCCTGCCGCGCCTCAGCCGCCTCTACCTGGGCAGCAACCGGCTGCTCGGGCTGCCCGCAGACTTCGCGCAGCTGCAGAGCCTGCGCTGCCTGTGGCTGGAAGGCAACTACGTGCGGCGCTTCCCGCGCGCTCTGCTCCGCATGCCGGCGCTGCAGTCCCTGCAACTGGGTGACAACCGGCTGCGCGGCCTGCCGGCCGAGCTGCCCAGCATGGTGGGCCTGCGCGGCCTCTGGCTCTACGGCAACCGCCTCGAGGTGTTCCCCAACGTGCTGCTGCGAATGGGTCGCCTGCGCATCCTCGACGTGGACCGCAACCAGCTGGGCGGCTTCCCCGACCTGCGGCCGCTGCGCGGGCTGCGCGTCTTCTCCTACGACCACAACCCCGTCACGGGCCCCCCTCGGGTCCTCGACACCGTCTTTCTAGTGGGCGAGGGCGCCGTCGAGCGCATGGCCGAACGGGACGAGCCGCCGCCGGCGCCACGGCCGCCGCGCCCCCATCCGGCACCGGCTCAGGTGCCGGGTCCGCCTCCAGCGGAGCGCTCAGAGAAGGGGGAGGAGGAGGAGGAGGAGGAGGAAGAGCCAGAGCGCGAGCTGGACTTGAAGGAAGAAGAGGAGGAGGAGCTGGAGGAGGAGGAGGAAGAGGAAGAGATTGCGCTCTGTGCAGGGCACAAGCCCCCGGGCCTGAGGATCCCCAGCAAAGGAGAGCCCACTTGAGTCCTCCAGGCCTTGACTTTCTCGACTTTGCTTCTTTCCAGGTCCCAGAGGGTACCTGGAACCCACTAACAGCCGACCTGGGTAGCTGCCCACTAGACAGTCCACCCACTGCTTGGAGGAGTTGGTCCTACTGGGCTGGGCAGCCCAAAGGGATTCCCCTTTCCACTGCTGCCTGGGCCTGGAACTCTGGCTCCCTTCTGGTGAACATCCCCTGCTAGGGCTAGGACCTCCTGGAGTTGCCAGAGCCTTTAGGACCATCATCTCTCACTGGGTCTGGGGAGGACCATTAACCATTCTCTGGCTGGCCACCTCCTTCTTCCTCTCCTAAAGGTCACTACCTCTCTCATGGGGCCCAGGAACCACAGACCATCTCCTAGAAGCATCCTGCTCTGAAAGGACTGGAAGCTGGTACCTTCCTTCAGAAGAGGTCCTTTTTGGGGTATGTTTGCTTCTGCCTGGAGATGACTCTGGGACATATTAACCAGGCTAATTGGGCAGTATTGAGTAAAGCAGCCTCAAGTTTCTGAGGTCCTGGAGGCCAGGAAAGGTCTGTGTTCAGCACTGAATCACCTCCAACCCTCCATGGGCATCCTACATACCTCTTCAGGCTGTTGGGTGGAAGACTGGCCACCTAACCAGTATTCAGCAACAAGGAAAGGAAGAGTCCCGCACCCCACTTTTCTCAAACTCTTGGCCTTCTGGAGTTTGGAATGTCACTGCTCTCTCCCCCCCCCCCTCCACCCTCCCTGAATGGGAGCTATTCCTTCCAGCTGTCAAGTTTGAAAAGATGCTGGCATTCCCATGTTGGGCCTGTACTAGGCTCCAGTTCGGCTCTCCCTGCCCCCAAGAGAGGTTCTTTGGATGGTGGGAATCTGTCACTTCCCAGCTGCCTGCCTGCTCTTTCCATGCCCATACATGGGCACATCTGGGGCAACTGCTATAAAGCAGGAGGGGATGGGACCGACTGGCCCTGCTTCACTTCCTCTTCCCTCCTAGGCCAGGCACAGCCCACTCCGCATTGCCCCCTCCCCATTCCCCTTGGCCAGGACCAAATCTTTACCATCTCAGCAATAAAGGGAAGGTATCTATGGTAGAGAGGGCAGGCGCTGGAGGTAACTCAGGGACACAGTCAGGGGACACAGCTACCAAGTAGAAGAAGGATATCCTTTAAAAGAAAAATGATGTCTGTAAACATAAATTTTATTTCCTGGAGAAAGAATCCCAGTTTCCCACATGCCTATTTATTTATAAGCTCTGGGAGATTGCTAGGTTCCAGTGAATGTGTGTCCTTCTGTTTCTCTCGGGTGGCCTGGCCAGATTTGGCCCTTTCCCTTTATCCTCCTCCCCCACTCCCCCAGCCAGCCAGCAGCCCTGCCATCTGTCTGTCCAGGCTTAGGACTGTGCCAGGTACCACCGCTTTACTCTCCTTCCATGTGAGCTGGGGCCGGTCGGGCCAGCCAAGTGCTGACCAGACCTGCCTCCTCAGCCTGTGTTCTTTTACTCTGTTCTGTGTCAATGCAGCCTGGATTCAATTGGTCGAGACCTGACCTGTCTTTCTGCTTTGAGTCTCTGGCCAAGCCCTCTCTGGTCTGGCTGTAGTTTTGTTTTCAGGCTCTAAGCCCTTGTGGTGATTCTCTCTTAGCCCAGATTTTCCTGGGGGGGGGTTCCTGCCCCTCTCCTCCCCACTCCTTTATCCCACCCCCACACCCCCTTGATAACTTTGTCACTCCTCTGTACGGGTCTCTGTGTTCTTTGCCTTTCTTCCTTCCCTCCTTTCTGCCATCTGGGCTCTGCTTCTGCCTCTGTTCCCCTTCCTGTACGCGTCCTTCTGTCTCTGCTGCTTTCTGTCCTGATCCTTCTCCCTAGCACTTCCTCAGTATCAGCGCCTCCACCTTTCTCTGCCCCTTCATTTTTCCTGCCCGTTCCCTGGCTCCCTGGGTGCCTCCCTTCTGCTCCCCTCACCCCCGGCTGCATTGGCTGCCTGTTCTCTGTGTCTCTCTGTCCGTGCCCCTCTCTAGCCAGCCTTGGCTTCTTTCTGTCTCTTCCTGTCTGTCTTCCTCCTCTTTGACTCCTTGGTCTTGGCCCCTTGGTCTGCCTTCTACCTCTGTTTCACTTTCACAATTGTCTTTGTAACCCTCCTGCTTAGCAGGGCATTTGGCATGTAGTAGGTGTTTAACCAATGCTCATGGATTGATTGATCCCTCTGTCACACATCCTGCCTCTTCCTTCCTCTCCATGTTCTTGTCCTGCTCTGTCCTGTGCCTCTCTGCTCCTCTAGCCATCCCCTGACACGTGTGATCCCTCCCTTCCTCCCAGGTGCTGTCTGTCTGTCTGTCTGGCTGTCCCCAGTGCCTGCCCTTTGCTCTCTCCATCTGCCCAGCCCCTACCTCTGGGTTTCAGTCCCTCCTCCTGGACTTCTCTCTCCCACCTCTCCTTAGTCTGTTCTCTCCCTCTTCTTAAATCATTCAGGAAAACCAGCTATGCTGAAAGTAAATAAAAAGCTTTCCTGACACCGTGGGTGATGATGCCAAGGCTTCGTTGCTATGGTGATGGGTCATGAGCTTGGACTGAAAGGTCAAGCCTTGCCCAGTCAGGCTGGGAGGGAGCCATGGGGGGGGCAGAGAGATGCAAATTAGAAGCTGGTGGAGAGAGAAGGGAAGTGGAAGCCACCCTCAGGAGTCCAGGCTTGCACTGCCTGGGAAGAGCCAGGCCTCCTCTGCTGCCTCAGAGACCCAGGTCCAGCCAGCCCCATGCGCTAGCCTTGAGAGGGAGGAGAGAGCACAGGGGATTCTTCCCTTTCCTGCCTCAGTGGTCCCTGGAGGGGCTGTGGGCAGGGAAGAGATGCTCTGTGATTCTTAGGTGCCAGACGTAGGGAGCCAGATGCCCACAAAGGGGCGGGAGGGGAGCCATCACCTCATGAATATCTTGGCACATGGTCCACTTGGGATTCAGAAGAGACTTGATTCATTTGTAAAACGAATGGACTGGATTCAGTGCTTGCTAAGCTTCCTCCTAGCTGTATCCTGAAGGATGTCCCAGTCCAGGAGAGAGCAGAGATGGCTATAGAGGACCAGTCACATTAGGAAGGTCGCTGGAGACAGAAGCTGGGCAGGTGATGGGAGGGGCCTTGACCACAGAAGGGACCAAAAACTTAATGACCACTTTTCCATCAGCATGCTCTCCCTGCCCCTGATATAGCTCCATATTACCCCCTCTCATGACTGTGGCTATGAAGAACCCCCTAGTGTGATTCCCAATGGTGTTTGGAAGACTCCCCCACTCAACCAATATATGGAAATGGCTGCCCAAGTGTGGTTCATTCCAACCCAGATGGAAGCTGGGTGGGTAATGGGGAGGGAGGAAGAACAAGTTGTTGCCATGACCCCTTGCCTTGGCTCTGCCTTTTACCCATCCCCCATTGCCTCTCTCTTTTTCTGAGTAGACCAAGGCCCTTTGCAGTATGAAGGCTTCCCTAGCCAATGCTTTTCAGCATTTGGATGTCTCTGGAAAGGTTAGATAGGGGATTTTCATGGATGCCCGAGTGCCCCTTGGACTTCTCCTCACTCCTCCCAAAGGAATCCATGGATAGATTTCAGGGGAATTGTGAACTTGGATGGAAAAAAAAATCTCTATTTTGATTTAATTGGTTTCTTATGCAATCTTATGTGTTTTATGCATTTAAAAACTTGATTTTGAGAAAGGTTTCGTAGGCCTCACTGACAAAAGGGGATAGGCTCCAAAAAAAGAAGCCATTAAAGGCATTAGCTGAAGTGGGCACAATATGGAATTGACGGGCTTTACGGGACCTGGGAAGATATTGAATAACATTCTTGTGAAATTAGATAAACCAGTGAGTAGGTCAGGGCTATTACCCCCCTCGCTGCCACTAGCTCCCTCTTTCTTCTAGAGTCCCTTGGGCCTGCCTGTGACTGCTGGGGCAGCAGCTCTGTCCAGAGGCTCTTCCCTTTGCTTCGACAAAGTAAATGATATACAGAACTGGAGACATTCCCAGGCCAGCTGGCACGTGGACAGGGAGGCCACTGGAATTGTAACAGATCTCTGGGTCTGACCCCAGTCACTTCTGCGTTCTGGTCTAGCAGCACAGCCCATAGCCTCATGTCAAGCTGGATGCCCTGGAGGCATCTCAAATACAACCTATCCAAGACAGAATTCATGATCTTTGTCCCCAAACCTGCCTTTTTTCAAACTTCCTATTTCTGTTGTGGGCTGTCCTTCTAGTCAGGAAAACAGAAAGGCCCTCCAGCTGGGGTACCCTGGTGTTTTCAGTATAAGCTGGGACCTTAGACACTGAGGACAGAGTGAAGGAGGAGTCACATGAGCTGCCGCCTCACTTTAAAAGGGTGGTCCCAGCAGGGAAGCCTCTGCCTGTGTCCTAGCTGTCAGGAGAAAGCTGCTTCTGACAGCTTCCCTTGGCTTCCTATATGCCCACTCCTCAGCATCTGGAGACAAAGGGCTCACCAGAGTGGTTAGCTGTCCTTGGACCCATGAGTTAGGAGGGATAAGGCATTAGAGATAGGAGCAATGATGTGGGGAGCTGTGGGCTGAGTGGGAATTCTCTGGAAGGGTCTGCAGAATAATGACCAACATTTAGAGTGCTCTAAGTTTTACCAAGAACTTTACATAATATGACCTCATTTTAGCCTCCCAACAAACATAGGAGATAGATGCTATTACTATCCCTGTTTTAGCGCTGAAGAAACGGAGGCAAAGTGACTTGCCCAGGATCATACATTTCATAAATGTCTGTGGCAGGATCCAAACTCAGGTCTTCCTAATTCCCAGAGCAGCATGCTGTCTCCTGGGCCACCTAGCTGCCTCTCAGTAATTCTCTTCAGGTCTGGGCCAACCAGATGATTCTCTGGCTAAATGACCTTGGGCACATGCTTCAGTGTCTCTGAGGCTGTTTCCCCAATTATAATATTAAGAGTTTGGACTCAGTGACTCCAAAGTATGTTCTAGCTTGGCCATGGACTTATTTATCATCTCTATGCAGATGCCTCTCATACCTGCACCTCCAGACCCAGGCTCCTTCCTGGGTCCAAGATCACCAACTATCCACTGGACGTTTCTGCCTGGGTGTCCTGGACTAGAGACATCACGAACTCAGCATGGCTGAAACAGGCCTCGCCATCTTTCCCCTAAACCTGTCCCTTTTCCAAGCTTCCTAGCCAGGGTGCTGAGCTCTGGGGCGCCCCGCTCCTCACACTCCCCTACTCTACACAGCCCATCAGTGACCAACTCTTGTCATATCTCCATGAACAAGCTGCCAGATGTGCTTTCTTCATTCTTCTAACCCCTCACTGTCTTCCCTCAGGCCCTCAGCCTCTCTCATTGGCCGAATACAGTGTCATCACAAGGGGCCTCCCTGTCCCCTCTCTGTCCACACTCCCAATCATCTTCCCCACAGATGCCTAAGCAATCGTTCTCAAGCACAGCCTGACCCAGTCCTTCCCTTAATCAACTCATACGCCTCTTTTTTACAGGAGACCTCTCCATCCAAGAAGGCCCTCCCTCCCTCCCAAACTGCCCTGCGCTTTGTGCGCATCTACTCAGCGTATATTCCTATGTGCACACATTGTCTTTCCTCAGTAAGCTCCCTGAGGGCAGAGCCAGGGCACTTGGTGAGGAATTGAGTATCATTCTCTGTTCTGTGTCCTTAGGATCAAAACCTCATTGTATGACAGGCCTAGAGCCCTAGGGGGTATCAAAACCCTTCTGCTCCAACCTCTTCATCTTAAAGACATCTCCTGGTGGCCCAGAGAGAAGTGACTTGCCCAGGGTCCTAAAGAGCTGGGTTTCTGACTTGGGTCCCCAGATTCCAAATACAACACTCATTCCATTGTGCCAGGCTGCTCTTCCTGAATATTTTAAGGTTTCTCCCAGCTCTCAGGCCCCTCCTGACTCTGACCTTTTCTGTTCTTGGGCCCCTCCTGGCTCTGACTCTCTCCTCCAACAACACCAGCCCACCTGCTGCTTCCCAAACACATTTCTTGCCTCCATTCAGTGGTTCAATCTCCCCACGTCCCCTGTGCCAGGAATACCCTCCCTCCTAATTTCTACCCATTACAGTCTTCCTTTATGTGTACACAACCACCCCGAGAAGTTTTCTGACTCTGATTCTCCTCTGACCCTCCTCAGATGTTCCCAGACCCCTCTGTCTGCTCTCTCCTATATCTGTGTTCTTGGAGTGTCCACCATCCCTCCCCCCTTCCTGTTCTTGTTTTTGGAGGACAAGGATTCTGTCCTTTGCCCAGTTTTGTCTTCCAGATGGAACAGATGCTCCCCACCCCACAAGTCTGGTGGCATGCTTGGCCACTGTAGGTGCTTCTGAAATGTTTGCTGAATGCCACTAAGGAAGTGCCCCCCAGATACTCCCCTTGGGTAGAGAATGATTCCCCCATCTCCGCCTCCAGCCCCCATCCCAGGATTCTTCTGGGTCAGTAAAGACATTAGTCTGCACCCTTCCCTGGGGCAGGAGAAGGAAGCCTGGGTTTGTGTGGGTGGGGTAGCTGGGAGCAGTTCTGAGGCTGGCTGGGGTGGGCTAGAGGTACAGATTCTATGTCCTCTTCCCTAGCTCTCAAAGTCTCTGACCGGCTGGGGGTTTTTGTTTGTGTTTTTGTTTGTTTTGCAAGGGGAGGGAGGGCCCTTGTGATAGGATGCACCAGCTGTTCAGGTGGTACCACAGTAGGACTTTATGCTTAGAGATGGTCCTCTGCCCTCCCCTAACAAACCTGCTAATGCACCCCTCTGGGGTCATTGGGAAGGAGAGGATAGACTAGAATCAGTTCAAAAGTTCCACCTCCCCTTCCCTGACTCCCTAGGTTAGTCTAACATTTAGGTTAGCCCAGCCACCCAGGTTAGCCCAGCCACCCAGGTTAGCCCACCTGTCCCACAACCTGCTTCCCCAAGATGACCTGGGCACTCTTGGATCCATGGATTAACATTTATTCACGCACCTGCAGGTGCTGTACAGAACATTGAGTCAGACAGGGGTCCCTGCCCCTGGGGTTCACAGTCTAAACAAGACAGAGACACACAGGACACAGACGAAGGGAAGGGGATGGGAGGCAGGGGACATACCCAAGGGAAGGACAGATGGCCCCAGAGAGCCAACACCCAGAACACAGAGGTGGCTTCAGTCCCATCCCCTTGATTTTGGGTGGGGGTGGGAGGAATGGGGAATTGTTCAGGAGAAGCTTCCAGAGATCAGGGAATATAGAGAGAGGACATGAAGTTAGACAAAGGAAGGAGGAGTGACCCTTTGGGGGAAGCGAGCCCAGCCTGTAGAGTGGGGTTGGGATGAGCTGCATGGGAATGGAAGGAGATCCAGGATCAAAGAGGGCACTGGCAACCAGGGCAGGAAATGCCCCTGCCTCAAATCCTACAGGGGGTTCTGGGGGTCACCGAGGCCGGGCTGGGAAGGGCCTCAGAATAAAGAGGGGGTCTAGTGATGGAACAACAAGGGCCTCTGACTCTCCCTCATGGGACAGAAGCAGGACCCGCTCCCTCCCCCTCCAGGGAAAGCATCTTGCCCAAGGCCCTGAAGCTTTAAATGGTCTGAAACCTCCAGGCCTTTGAATGGGCAATACCTGAGCACCAGGGCTGGTTGCTGTTTTGGATGTATGTTTTTTTTTTCCAGGTACTATTTTCCATGGGAAAAACTCAAGGCCCTGGGCCTTTCCCCCCTTTGCTCAGGGCCGAGTTATTTGGCAGCTGCCTCCCAAGGTTCCTCCAGGCCCCAGGAGAAGGGGGTCACCCTGGGTAGGGAGGTGCTGCAGGTACGCCAGGTACTTGGACTAGATGGTCCCCGAGCTCCCTTCCGGCATTGCTTCCCTGGCTAGGGATCAGCTTCCAGAGAGAAAAAGAATGGAGTCTGAAGCCCAAGTGCCCAGTGCCAGATGCCCAGTGCCAGACACCCAGTGTCGAGCAGGTACAAAACAAGCCGCCCTCACTGCATAAGGACTCCAGAATCAGGGTCGGGGGAGGGAGGAGGATAGGATGGGTAGAAAACTGGGCTGAATTTCCTTTTGTGCTCGTGAGGAAAGCTGATTTAGCACCTTCTTCCAAGAAAACCCTGAGCACAACTCAGACCTCAGCTCCTCCTTGGGAGGGATGGGGGCTGGGGTGCTTATTGCCCTGTTGGGGTGGGGAACTGAGGCCCAGAGAACAGAAGTGACTCGCCTAAGGTCACGCAGACAGTGAGAGGGAGGAGTCAGGACTGGAGCCCTGTCTCCGCAGGCTTGGGCCCCGTGCTCGGGGCCAGCGCTCCCTCTTGGGCTGTTCTCCAGAGCTGGGGTGGGGGAGAGAATGTTTGCTTGGCTATTGTTATTTCTGAAGGGGCCAGGACTACCAGGCCCACAGTCTTGCCTAATTCCTCCTCCCTCCCCATTAGCATCTGGGGAAGATGAGGTGGTTAGCTATGACCAGTCAGGGCTGCAGCTGGGCCTCCCCTTAGGGTGGTTTAGGGTCTTAGGGGACCACCCTAAAACGCCACTCCCTGCTCCAATCCCGGTTGGTCCGCTCTGGCCCAGGTGTGGATCAAGAGGGAGGGAGTCTGTCTCTGTTCCTCCTGGGGGAGACATGGTGGTGGGGAACTAGGACTGCAGGGACACAGCAGGAGGCCCTAAGGTGCTAATAACTCCCCTTGGGGGATGGTAGCCAGGGAACCAGTAAATGGATCTTGGTAAAAGAGCCAGGGCCGAGGCCAGAGACAAGGTGTGTGGTGGAAAGAGCCCCAGCCTGCCCCACCCCACCCCATCGCCTTCACTTCCTTCTCCTGGGGGTGGGGGGTCGCTAAGGTACGGCGGAGGAAGGAGCCGAGGCCCTGCTTTTTCACTAGCCTTTATTAATCAGAACGGCTCCGCTCCACAAAAAGCAGGGGCCATTCCCACAAAAATATGAATCTGCAAACAGGAAATCTCGCTGGCTTAGAGGGTGTGTGTGGTGGAAACAATTTTTATGTTTTTTTTTTTCCATTAGTTTTTCTTCCTTTCTCTTCACTGAGAATGTTGAGGTTTGTGGTTTGTTTTTGTTTGTTTTGTTTTGCCGTGGTGAATTTTTCCTTTTTTTCTTTTTTTATAAAACACTTGCTGGAATAGGACTCAACAGAATAGAAACAGCAGGGTCCCCACCCCTGTGCTCCAGCTGGGCTGGGGGCTGGAGGCCGACAGAGCTTTCTAGGCCCTTGTCTCTCCCATCCCCTCCCTCAGGTGCATGGCTAGGTAAAGGGCTGGGGTCGGGGAGAACTCTGTACAGCAGTTACAGGAGGATGGTCACAGGAAAAAAGGCGTACCTGAAAAAGGTAAGAGCTGAAAACTCTAGCATCCCCCAGAAACCGAAGATGACTCTCACATCCTAATGGGGACTGGAGGGGCCCAGGACGCTGGGGCACTTTGGCCTCAGGGCAAAGCAGGCCTCACTCTCAGGGCAGACAAAATAACACTTTGCCCTTGGGTTGCCCCTTCAAAATCCAAGGGCATCGAGGGCATCCCTGGACACAGGCCAGGTGACCGAAACCTAACAACCTCCTCTGAGAGGTAGGTGAAACGCTAACTGTTACCACCATTTTACAAGTAGAGAAAACATCCCTGGGGCAATGTCAGTGGGGCTATTCCTCTGTCCTGTCACACCTACCTCTGGCCAGCTCCTTGCACCCTGACCCCATTTGGCTCTCCTACCTAGATGGCTAGCTGGACATCCAGTGCACTGAGGACAGCCTGGGTGCCCTGTGCATGGTCTCATCAACCATCCATGCCTCAATCTGATAAAGACCACAGATGGGCTGGGGGGCAAGGAGCTGTTCCTTCCTCCCTCCCTCAGCTGCAGTGACCATGAAGTAGAAACTTCAGCAGGGACAGGAAGGGTCAACGGTATAGCCCAAGATGCAAGGTAAGGGGGAGGAGGAGGTGGAGGAAGCAGGGATCCCCATCCCTGATCCATTTAGTCCCCCTTTCAGAAAAAGTAAAGACACCACCTGGAGAGCATCTTTGCATCTGATTGGCTAAGAGCCGCACAAGCCGAGCACCAGAACGGGATATGCTGGCCCTGTCCGCTCTAATACGATTTGGTTAGACCCCAGCTGGGAATCACTAGCTAAGAATGGCAAGGTTGGGGGCTTGCTGGCTGGCTGGTCCCTCCCTGCCCCCAAGGAGGGGGAGGAGGGAAGAAAGGGGGAGACCCACGAAGTGCCCAGCTGCAGAGCCCAGGCCCATTAACCCTTCATACACCCTCCTCTAATCTAGCCCTGCCCTCTTCTCCACCCTCCCCAGACTACTGATGCCTAGGGTTCCCACTCATCAGGAGACCTTAGAGGCTGTCTGGCTTGAATCCCTCATTTTACAGAGGCCCCAAGAGAAGAAGAGTCTCTCCTGATCAGCTTCTGCATTCTCTTGGCCTTCTTTGAGCTTCCTCACCCACAATCTCTTCTGCCCTGCTGAACCTCCCTTTCTCCTCTGGCTTCCCCTGAGGGCATCACCTACCCTGTTCCACTGCTTCCCTTCTCACAAGCCTGAGACTTTGTGCCAAGGATTGGATCATAGAATTTGGATCTGAAAGGACCTGAGGGATCCCCTTCTAGACTGCTCCCCCAGCCCACATTTCACCAATGAGGAAACAGATGAAACAACCTGCCCAAGGTCACACAACTCATTAATGAGCCAGATCAGAGGAACCCAGCTTTTTCATTCATTCATTTGCAGGAAGAGAAATTCCTGGACTGAGCAGTGGAAAGGCCCTTAGGTCACCTTGCCCAATCCCTGCACTTTTCTCATGAAGACACTGAGGCCCAGAAAGTCAAGTGATTTGCCCAAGGTGACAGAGGGTGACGATGAGAGAGGCCAGAGTTGTGCCCTGGCAAGGCTGGGAGTTATTTTCTGTGATGCAAGGTGGATCAGCACCGAAGCCCACTAAGACAGGCTGGGGTGGCACTAAGTAGGGATTAGATACGGAGCCTGAAGAACTTTGTTCAAATCCCTGCTCTGTCCCTAATTCACGTGTGACCCTGGGCAAATGACTTCTGCCTCATTCAAAGATACTCTACATCAGGGGTTCTCAACCTGTGGGTTCTGTTCAATTTAAATACATCCTGCATACCAGATATTTACATTACGATTCATAACAGTAGCAAAACTACAGTTATGAAGTAGCAACGAAAATCATTTTATGGTTGGGGGGAATGAGGAACATACATGAGGAACTGTATTAAAGGGTTGCGGCATTTGGAAGGTTGAGAACTGCTGCTCTACATTCTAAGAATGCCCCCTCTGAGTGCACTGTTCTATGCTCCTTCCAGCTCTGACATTCTCCATTCGGATGGTCCTCTGTGTCTTGAACTGAGGCAGCTGGACTGGATGCACTCTCCAGCTCACTGATACTCTAGGAATCCATATTCTAAGCAGAAGGCATAGCCCAAGCCTCCTAGCCATGGAAGGTTGGAATCCACCCCAAAATCCAAAGACCATTCTCCCACTGTGGACCTAGGGGAGGGGTCTCTGGGGATCACCTCCAGCCCTTTCTGGGGTGCACTTTCTCATTCCCCTTCCCACCCCGGGCATCCGCTTTTTATTCTCCATTCTATGCCAACTTTTCTGCGAGAGTGTGGGCAGGGAGAGGCTGCCAGTCCATGATGTCTATTTGCCATCTGGTGGCCAGTGTTGGGAACTGCAGGTCTACACCTGCTCCGGGAAGACTCGGCTTTGTGGGTCATCAAATCCTGCTCCTAGGGTGGGGCTGAGTTGCCTATCAACTGGGATCACTCAGAAGCTGGCACTCTGTCGCCATCAGGGAGCTGGCTCCAACTTTAGGGGAGCCAGGCAGGGACACTGGCCTTACCTCATCATCTTGGGGAAACTTCTGATGGTCCCATCCATCCATCTCTTGGCAAGGAGTGGGCAGAGGTGGAGAAGGGAATGACAGAAGGGGCATGGCCCTCCGCAGCCTCCTTTATGCTGGTCTATTAGGTGTTCAGAAATACTTTGGGGGTAAATTGATGGTCACCCCAATTCCCAGCAGTCAGGGCGGGATGGTCCTAGCTGAATGGGTCCTCCTCTGGGTTAGCTGCTGGGCTCAGGCAGGGGAGGGGAGAGGAAGCTAGGGCACCAAGGGCTGGACTAGACAATTTCTGCAGTTTCTTGTAGCTCGGACCTTCTAGGTTCCAAGGTCAGTCAGACATTTTATGCTCTGAGGACTCTTCTTTCCCTGATCTTTTATGATCTAATGTCTGTGTGACATGGCATGATCTATATCCTAAGGTCTCTCTTAGCTCTGACGTTCTGTACTTTCCTCCCTCTAATCCATTCTGATGTTCTGTGTTCTAGAGTACTCTCCAGATCTGATGATATGCAGGCCAAAGTCTCCTCCAGCTCTGAGAATCAGCGTTCTAAGGTCTGTCCAGTTCTCATGCTGCATGTTCAAAAGTCCCTTCCAGTCCTGGCCATCTGTGTTCTAATGTTCTACCTTTTAAAGTGCCTCCTTGGTGCCAATGTTCTGTGTTCTAAGGTCCCTGCCAGCTCTGACATTCTGATTTTGAAATTCTCTCCCAGGTTGAAAAAAATCTATATTCTAAATCTGTATTCCAGCTCCTAAAATCTCCATTCAGAGTTCCAAGGGCTCATATAACCCTCTCATAGGCTACATTTTAAGTTTTCTTCCAGCTTGGACCTTTCATGTCCTAAGGCCCTTCCCTCTGAGCTCAGAGATTCTCTGTTCTAAGGTTCCCTCCAATTCTGACAGTATGGGAAGGGGGGTGATAAGGGGAAGCCTGGGAAGCAGGAATAAGGGGTCTGAGAGAACAGGGGAGAATCTAAAAGGCAAGGAGAGATACCTGACAGGGTTAGAGGGATCACTTTTCCAAGTGAGAATGAAGGCAGTGGAATCTTGGAAGTGGGAGGAGAACATGGGACCACTTATTGGGAGAGGAAGGGCCAGGACCCACTTGAAGGCTCCAGAAATGGACCGAGGTCCACCTGGGCACTGTGTATCCATGCCAGGGGCAGTGGCTGGGACAAGCCTACTTAAAAATTCTCAGCAATGGGGTCACCCAGCAAGGGAGATGGCCCTGGGGGAACTGACCATTTATTGGAAGAGCCTTGGAGACTTAGCTCCCATGGAGATGACGTATCAAGTTGGCCGAACCATGGTTTGAAGCTTGAACTATGGTTATGGAAAGTGATAGCCGT
This sequence comes from Pseudocheirus occidentalis, assembly GCA_028646575.1. NCBI lineage: Eukaryota > Metazoa > Chordata > Mammalia > Diprotodontia > Pseudocheiridae > Pseudocheirus > Pseudocheirus occidentalis. The sequence continues at coordinate 185,032,406 of CM053601.1, read as the reverse complement.
TGGTCTGGGCTGTTCTGGGGGAGAACATGGGGTGAGGGACAGGAGCATATGGAAGCAAAACAGAAGACGGGGAGTGGGATGTAGAGGAACTAGGACCAGATTTGTACAAGTGAAAAGACTTGGCTTCATATCTCAGCTCTGAACTTGCTCCTGCTGTCTTCTTGGCTCAGCGACTTAACCCTCTGGGTCGCAGGGTCCCTATTCCAAAAATGGGAGGGTTGGGCTAGGTGGCCTCAAAAGGGCCCTTCTAACTGACTCCTAGGACCCTACACCTATGTTTACACTAAACAAATACCACATGTACTAAGTCTTTTTCATACATACAGAATTTCCTACTTCATGTTTTCAAAGGGAAATGAGAGCCAGCACGGGGATTTTCTGCAGAAGCTCCATTCCATGGTGGGGAGAGCCAGAAGCACAGTTTGGAAAAGCCTGGCCCGGATCGTTCAGCTACAACCCCCTGGTCTCCAGGAATCAGAAGGCAGAAACTAGAACAGGAAACAGTGTTCTTCTCAAACCAGCAGGAAGGCCCAGTCTTTAAGCAGTTAACAACACTGGACTTGAGAATCAAAGGATCGAGGTTCGTGTCTGAGCTTGGCTACTTATGTCTTTGGGCAAATCTGGGCATCTGTTTCCTTATTTGAAAAATTAGGATCTTGTAAGGATCCTTCCAGCTCTAGATTCTAAGATAAACGATGGGATGTGTGGGACAAGCGAGGCTGTCCCTCTTCCCTTCTCTCTCTTCCTTCCTTTTGTCCTTAAGGATGCCCTTCACCTTTCTCTTCCCCTCCTCTTCCCTTATACCACCATCTTCTCTCTATCCCTTCCCTTTTCCAAAGCCCCACCCCTCAGCACAATCTCAGGATCGGCACAGCGAGCCATCTGGAGCCCCCCACGGGCTCCTCACACACTTACACACACAAAAAGGTTGAACACAGCACATGTACACAGGACCTCACTCTGAAGCCAGGCTATTTATACCCCCCTGACACGCAGGGGCCCCCAGACAGCTTTAAAAAACCCAGCACCCCAGAGGGGAGAAGGGCCATTCTGGCCAGGCCAAGCGCCATGGCCTGTGCCCTCACCCACTTGGACCGGGGGCTGGCTGAGGCTCGGCCAGCCCACAGTTCCAGAAGCCACCTTAAAGAAAATGGCGGATATGTCAAGCTCCGCCAGGTGGGACCTCTGGAGGGATCTGTCTGTCCTGCCATCTGTCCATCTTTCTGTCCATCCATCTTTTTTGCTCTCTCTCTCTCTCCCCCCTCCCGTTTCTTTAGTGTCGGCGAGTTGAAGAAAAGGGGCAAGCAGGAAAATGGCTCCCAAAGGCCCCCCCCCCCAGTTGGGAGGGGGCTGGCGCTTCCTAGAAACATGGCCATACTGAGTCCTGAGCCCCCTCCCCGGCTGAGCCCACAGGGGTCCTTCCCCCCACCCAATGGGGGAGCCACGCCCGGGGCGTTGTGCATAAAGTGTGAAGGCGTGACCCCCAAACCATGGGCCCACAGCCCCACCCCCGGGCCTCCCCAGGCCCTACTCAGGCCTTCAGTTGGTGCCACTGAGCCACAGGCTGCCGAGGACGGGCAATCATATCCTTCCAATGCTTCACCTCACCAGGACCACTCTTCCAGGACAGATAGATCTGGAGGGAGGAGAGTGAAAGGGGGAAACTGATCACTCAATTATCAAACATTTATATGCAGGCCACTCTGCTAGGTGAGCCTTTAGTCTATCATGGGAGATAACAGACACTCGTGGAAAATATAAGCATGCACAGTAAATGCAAAGTTATTGTTTGAAAGGAGGCCCTAACTGCTGGGGGTGGGGGTTCATCAGTGAAGGCCTTACATGAAGGTGGTGGATAAGCTGAACTTGGAAAAAAACTAGAGCAGCTAAGAGACTACAGAGGGGAGGGAGGGCATCCCAGACATGGGGCTCAGCCTGGGCAAAGACATGGAGGTGGGAGATGGACCTTAGGAAAGGAACAGAAAGAAGCCCATTGGGGCAGACTATCAGATGTGTGAAGAGGAGGGATGTGTACTAAAGTTGGAAAAGTGGGAAGGGGCAGGCTTAGATTGACAACCTAGGGAGTTTATAGTTGATTCTAGAGGTGAGAAGGGAGACAATGGGGTTTTCTGAGTGGGGCCATGGCAGTCAAAGCTAATTTTAGGACACAGGGAGGCGCACTAATCAGCTGGTACAGCAACTCAGGCTCTGACCCTCTAGGGCTGTGACCTTTCTAAGCAGGGAAGACGGGGGAATAATTTTTACAGGCTGTCATAAGAAAAGTGCTTTGTGGGACTCCCAAGGGCAGAGAATCACAGATTTGGAGTATCTGGTCCTACCCCTGGCTTTACAGATGAGGCCACGGAGGCCAAAGAGCATCAGGTGACTTGTCCACAGTCACCCTTGTGGGGAGTCAGCTCAGGAGAAACCAGGCAGGAGGAAAGATGCTGGGGAGGGAGGTGAGCCTAACAGGGAGACTAAGATAACCTCAGCACTGGAAAGGAAAGAGACGGACCGCCCGCCAGAGACTTCAGGGCTCAACTGAGGGCTCCAGAGAACCAAGGAGGAACCGGGCTGCCCACCCTTGGGTGGGCAAGGGAAGGACTCAGGCACAGAAAGGGACAGGTGTTTCTAGGCAGGATTGTTACCACACTTGAATGACGTGTTACAAAGAGCAGGGGCGGGGAGGAGAAACAGGGGGGAGGAAAGGGAAGGATGAAGTGTCAATGACACGAAAAGGTGTAGAGGTTCAGAGGGGGA
>CM053601.1:185006409-185029146 GCA_028646575.1 Pseudocheirus occidentalis | reverse complement strand
AGGGAAGGGGTGTCCCCCGCGGGGTTGGGGAGGTAACCTTACATCGCGCTCCGAAAACTTGGGAGGCCCCTCCGCCGGGACTTGGCTCCCCCATGCCTCCCCATTGTTGTCTTCTGGACCTCAGCCCTGGGCCATTCTTGGTGCGTGCCATCGGTGCTCTCGGCTTAGGGCGCTGCATGAGCCCGCCTGGGGGTGGGGAAGGACCCTTAGAGGTTCTACAGCCCAGCCCCTGTTTACAAATGAGGAAGGGGAGTAGTCCACAGTTCAGTGACCCCTGCCTCGTGCAGGGGGTAAACAGGCTCAGATACAGCTTAAGGTGGCAGAGGCCGGCGGGCCGGGTGATCCATGAGGCAGCCAGGACGCTGCTGCCCTCCTTGTCTTTTAAAACCCTTGGGTCAGACTGTCTGCGAAGGAGGGATGCCCTTACCCTACTAGACGGGAGTGCTTCCTCTCTGCTGCCAAGTGGGTGCCGGTGAAGTTTGTCTGGAAAGTGAAGGCACCGGGAGCCCTCCTTCATCAGACGCGGCTGCAGAGCTGGGGGCTCTTAGCAGGCGTCTGTTCCGATTCCATCATTGTGCAGGCGAAGAAGCAGCGGAGGTTTCAGCTTACTGGCTCTCACCTGCGGATAGCATAGTTGAGTCAGTCTGTGAACCCAGGGCTTAGGACTCCAAATAGGGTTCTTTTCCCGTGCCCCATTGTCTCTCCTGGAGGAAGACCCAAGCAGCCCGTCGGCCTTGTCCCTGTTCTGTCCCCTTTGCATGTTTTTCTGTAAGGATGAGTACAGAAAAGAAGTGGGTCTTGCTCTGGACTAGCTTCGTGTCAGTTTGATTCTGCACTGAGTCCCAAGTCACTTGGAAGGGCTCTTTTCTAGCTCCCTCAGAAACCGAGGCTGACTGTGGGGCAGCCCTGCCGCCTGCCATGTGGCAGCAGAGGGACTGAGCTGGCGCTGATGGAGAGCAAGAGGGGGTCGAAGAGCTTGCCCCCCGTGAAAAGAGGGATTTGTTTGACTTCTGTCTGTTTTGGAGGAGATGGGCTCCTTTCTGAAAGGACAAGCTAAGCTAATATGTGTTTCAGACTGGTTTACTTTTAATCTGGACCTGCTGAAGAAGGAATGTAAATTATCTTCCCCTCATTGGATTTGGGGTTGGATTGAATGTGGGCCCACATTAGTGTGGTGTCCTGAGTAGTGTGAGCTGAGGCTCAAGAACCCCATTGAAGTCTAAATAGAATCTCCTTCCCATACACCCTCTGGTTTCTGGGATAAAGCCTGATATTCTGTGACTCTCTCATGCAGAGCAGGGAGCGGCTGCCTTCCCACAGGTGTGCTTTGAAATCCTAGCTTTTCAGAGATTTTTGTTTTTTATTTAGAAATCTGGGGTCCATATCAACTCCACCGATCCAGGGATAGGTGCTGGAAGACCTGTGCTTTCCTGTATTTTGTGAGTGGGTCTCCAGTGCAGCGGCCTTGGTTGACTGCTTCGTTGACCTGTATGGCCCAAGTGATTCTTCTTCTGAGACAGTTTTGTTGTAGATGCCGGGCTCCTTGAGAGCAAGAAATCGTTCTAAGTTTGATACCTGTATTGAGGCCGGCACCAGCTGGCTCTGTGGCCAGCAAGCATGTTCCTTTGGCATTCCCTTTGAGTTTCCTAAGTACGTTGGGACTGAAACAGCCCTGTCAGCTCTGCTCTGCTTGTCTCCTAGGCCCCAGGCTCGAGTGCAGCTTGGGCCTGACTTCTGTTTGACTTCAGAGCTAGGCACAGCTTGATTTATGTAGAGTGAGGGTTAACCAAGAATGAGATCTTTGAGTGAGAAGTGAAGCTCTTGTCTGTGGTAGAATGTAAGCCCCAAGAGAGCAGAGGTGGTTGCTTTTGTTTAAAATTGGTATCCCGCTGCTTCTCAGCCATTGTGCCTGGCGCATAGTAGATACTGGGGGGCAGGGGGGCTTTTTGGAAGGGGGAAGGCTGGGCAGTTGGGGTTAAATGACTTGCCCAAGGTCACATGACTAGTGTTAAATATCTGAGGCTGGATTTGAACTTAGGTCCTCCTGACTCCAGGGCTCGTGCTTTATTCACTGCGCCACCTACAGGCCCCATAGTAGGCACTTCTTAAAGGTCTATTATTAAAGTTTGTGGTCCAGTCACCTTTTTTCATGTTAAACAAAGCATTAAATAATTTGTGTTTTAAGTTTTTATACTTAAGAATGTTTTGAAGATTTGTGACATCAGACCTATATGATGTTTTACACAGAACTAAATAACAAAGGTAATAGCTGGTCTGGCCCCAGCCAGCCACACCACATTTCCATCCATGTTGTGTCTTGTCCCATTTCTTCATACACCTCCTATTTTTGGTGTAAGATCTTGATCTACCATCTTGAACACCTGAAATAGCATCTTCCTATGTTTTGCTTCATTGATTCTCTATCTTGTCCCAAATCCCAACCAGAGACTCTTCTGGTTTTTTACTTTAGATTCTCTTAAATTTTATTTTTCCTTGTTCTGATTATAGTGAGCTGGACTATATACTTGGATGCACATTTGGAACTGTATTTCTGTAGTACAGGAAAAAATCCACTATGGAATGCTTTTTGCCCCAAGAGTGTCCTGTTCTTTTGTATAGTCAGAAAACTCAGAAAACTGAAGTCTGAAGAAGAGGGCTTTGAAAGTCAAAGTAAGCCTGTGATGAAAAGTAAGAAATAAAAATGACAGAAAAGGGGGACTTGAATTTAGTTGTAGCCTGCTTGTTTGGTCCTTGTTAGCTTTGATGGTCTTGTTTATTACTGATGTCTTCTGTTTGTACATGGCTTTTCCCTACAGGTGTAGTGTTCTTCCCTCCCTCAAAAGTCATGCCTTGTGACAGAATGAAAAAGAAAAGGTAGTTTGGTAAAAGCAGCCAGTCTGGGGGAGCTGAGGCTCTGGATTCAAATCCTCGTGATGGAGCCTCCATGTCCTTATTTGTAAAATGAGAATTGAGCGAGATGCTCTCTGAGCCTTCCAGCTCTAGGTCCCTGGTCATGTGATCAGCTCTCTCACCCACAGATTCTATAAAAGGCGGGAGGCGCATTCCCCTCCCTGGGCCAAGCTTGGTTAGGTTTCTCTCTTCCACTCGGTTACCTTGTTGACATCACTGATGTTTTTCCAACTTTGTGTCATTCTGTGTCAGTTCACAGAATGCTCACAATTGCTCAGGATTCTCCATATTTCTCTTTCTTAAAGTATAGTAGTAGTATATTAATTATATGCCAATTTGTTCTGCCATTCCCTAATTCATGGGTATCTACTTGTTTCCAGGTTTTTTGTTTTGTTACAGTTTTTTTGCTCCCATGAATTTTTGAGTGTTTGTAGGACTTTATCTTCAACCTTCTTAGCATATACACTTAGCGAGATCTCTGGGCTAGAGTTCGTTGGACATTTTGGTCACTTTTGGCTTAATTTCAAATCCCTTTTCATAATGGCTGAGCCAATTAATACTTCTTCCATTCGTGTGTTAGTGAGCCCCTCCACCTTTGCTCTTTTGTCAGAAAAGCATTGGGAGGCACTCCCAGCTCCACCTGTCCTAAACGGAGTTTGCCAGTAGAGTTGGTAGCATTCGACAAAAGATACGTCACCTCATTTACCCACTCGTAAAATGACCACAAAACATTTAGCACCCAACTTCAAGGTAGGTGGCACCCTTGGGCACTTGATGGGTGTTTCACCACCACCTCGTGATTTTGTAAGCTCTTGTCCCTGGCCCTGGAGGTGAAATGACAAGAACTGGTTTTTCTCCAGTAGACAGCGGTGCCAGTTCCCCTCAGGAAGACCCCACTGTGCTTTGTTGACTATTTTCTAGATTAAGTCAGGTTTTCCAGATTTTCTCCCATATGACTTTCTAATAAAAGCCCATCTTCACCATTTCTGGTCTAGGTGTTCATGTTCCCCTCTGCTTGCACTGTGGTAAAGCATCTGCTGTCTGTCATCTCCTTGGAGGTGCCTCACAGCCATCCTTCCTGTGTACCAGTGGAACGCTGCAGGTCTGAATGAGTTGGGAGGGTGGAGATTCCTCCCTGACGCTACTGCTGCCTTTGAAGGATTTTTTTGTTTAATTTTAATGAGCTGATAGCTGATGATTCTGCGAGAGAAGAGGTCATTTTGTTGCGAGCTTTAAAGTTGGCTCATGTTTATTTGAAACGTATTTTCTTGTTGATTGACGAATGATTTTGAAGTTGTACTATGCTAAGGAAACTGCCCCCTCCATAGGTCTGTGTGGCGTTTGATGCCTAAAGTAATTTGGTCGGGATTTTCTTCAGTGATTTTTGAGAACTTCGTAACGTAGTATAAGAAGCATTTGGGATTGTTTCAAACAAAGATTTTCTTTTAAAATACAAGCTAAGTTTAATTAAATTATGTAATTGGTGTTGGGGGTGGGTGTAGTCCTTCTCACCTACATGCCCTGGAATAGAAGGTGTCTGTCTCACATAGGAAAGTCACTTTCACAGTTTGTCCTGAACAATCCCTCACAGACGTCGGCCTGTGGGGGTTACTCTCTGTTTAGATGGTGAGTGGAATGAAGCAGGAGAAACGGACTTGCAGGGAAATCCTCCCCTTCTGAGGTGGGGGAACGTCTTGGGTCAGTTCAGCAAAGGTCTCAAGAACATAAGTTCCGTAAGGTCTTAATCCCCAGCACCTCACACTTAGGAGGTGCTTCATTTTTGAGGGAATGAATGAAGAATCTGCTGGGTGCAGACGACTTCCTTTTAAGTAAGCCTGTAGGCCTTCAGCAGCGGCTTAAGCAATGCTGTCTGGTTGTCTGCCCCACAGGGCTGCTGAGTTCCATGTTTGGGGAACTCACTGTCTTCACCCCTCATCACCTAGGATCCAGAGTTCAGCAATGCCGATCAGATTGACCTCTACGATGATGTGCTGGCTGCCAGCTCACAGCCATCTGATGACCGAAGTAGCAGTGCTGAGCCGCCACCTCCCATCCGGCAAGAGCAGTCTCCCAAGCCCAACAGCAAGTCACCGGCGATCCTGTACACCTACAGTGGGCTGCGGAATAAGCGAGCCGCGGTCTACGTGGGCAGCTTCTCCTGGGTGAGCCTGGATAGCCAACAGCCCGCAGGGTAGAGCTGCCTTGAGGTTGGTCATGGAGGGGCTGCCAGCTTCAGAGTCTACTCTCCGATGATCTCAGGTCCTGAGAGTGGGGTCAGGTTGGATTGGAAGATCCTCAGGACCTGAATGGTGCTGGAGAAAGCAGGAATTGAGTGGGTGCGGCTCTCTCGGTCATTGTGGCCGCCCCTGACCCTGGGGCTTTATATCTAGCAGGGTCATCTCTGGGACGAGCTTTCAGTGAACACCTTGAACTCTTGGTGGTCATTAGATGGTCCTGTGATAATGGTGGGTGACGGGGATCAAAGGCCCTCGTAGCTCTAGTACGCTCTGGGTAGGTGGCGACTCTTGTTCTGCAAAAGTCGTTTCTGTTCTATGGTTTGGGCTGGTGGGGGTGGTATGGCCACAGGAGCAATTCTCTGTACTCAGGGAAAAGCTCCTGACTATGGTACATTCTTACTATTCAGAAGAGGAATTTCAAAGTCTTGCAGTCACCACCTGATTGATTTGCACTGATGATTATTAGCCAGGGCACTCTGGAGGCCAGTGGTGAATCAGCCTGCTGTGTCCTTCACCTCTAGAAGTGGGAGGGGGAACGGGATGAGTGAGGGTTTCTGGGACTCTTGCCTTGACTGAAACAAAACTGGTTTGGGGCCATGGTGGTGATTGGAGTTGTGGTTTCAGGGAAAGGGACTTTTAGAAAACCTCTAGAGGAGTTTTCTAGCCTTTGACTTCTCTTTTCTACTTTACTGACCCCAGTGGACAACAGACCAACAGCTGATCCAAATCATCCGTTCTGTGGGGGTCTATGATGTCGTGGAGCTCAAGTTTGCAGAAAATCGAGCAAATGGCCAGTCCAAAGGGTAAGAACCAAATGGAGGGATTTCCCTTCAAGGTGCCTGCCCCAAAGAGAACCTTTGTCATTTGGGATCATTAGGCAGATAGACGTAGCTGTTATTAGAGGCCTGCCCTGTTCCCCACCCCTGCCACACACACGCTCTTATAGTCCGTCAGCTCTGCTTGTCCTCATAGCATGTGCCCATGAAATGGTGACCTAGTGAGGCCAATGTGGAGTTGGAGCACCAGTGTTTTCTACTAGGCAGCAGAGGGAGTTTCTTTAAATATCATGGAGATGGGAAGATGACAGGCCAAAGACCTTCCCTGATTTTTGACTGGCTTGGGAATTTAGCACTGAATGTGGCCAGAGTTTTCAGTCTCCCCATTTATTCAGGTGGTTGTTCCCTCTTCCTTTCTTCTTCCCTTCCCTTGCCCAAGGTATGCTGAGGTGGTGGTGGCCTCTGAGAACTCTGTCCACAAACTGCTGGAGCTACTGCCAGGCAAGATTCTCAATGGGGAGAAGGTGGATGTGAGGCTGGCCACCCGGCAGAACCTATCACAGTTTGAGGCGCAGGCTCGGAAACGTGAGTGCGTCCGAGTCCCAAGAGGGGGTACGTGGAGATGGTCTGTATGGAGGGGGAGAGAAGGGAGGGCTTTTCTGTTGCACTGTAGGGTTAGCCTGCAGTGTGAGGGAGGCTGGGGGGGGGGGGGCGGTATAGTCTGTGGGGAGAGGGCTATAGCCACTTAACGAGGGACGTGCGTCCCCAGATGTGGACACCAGTTAAGCAAGTGCCCCTCACTGTCCAGCAAACCATTTAGCATGCCAGCCTGGAAGGAGCGTTGGACATGGGGTTGGGAGAGCTGGGTTCTAGTCCTGACTCTCGCACCAAAACAAGCTATGGGCTCTTGGACAAATCAGTCAATTTGGGCCTCAGTTTCCTTCCTCATCTGGAAAATGAGGGAGTTGGATAAGATGACCTTTAAGGTGCTCTCCAGCTCTGAAATTCTCCAATTCTGAGAATTGACTTACAATGGATGGAACTGGCTGTAACCCATCTAATGTTGTAACGTGGAAGTAGTTTAGTTATGAGATTACTGTGCTTTCCCATGTGTCTTTGGGAGCAGCCACCCAGAACGTAATGTCTATTAAGCGAGCTGTAATCTTGGAAGTTGTCCTGTGTCCAAAGGGTATGTGGAGAATAAAACCGGTGCTGTTGTAGCGACGAATGCAAGCAGAAGGGTGGTCTGCATGGAGAGTCGGAGAGCCTCCAGCGCTGTCCAGGGGAGAGGGAGCCCTGACGGCCACCCTAAGCATCCCGGGGCGCTTGGCAGGTCAGGGGGCACTGGGCTTCGAGAGCCTGACGCAGGATCCCTTAAGTTCATCTGATTCTGTGCTCACCGAGCAACCTTCTGATCTTGATTTGGTTTCCCAAATAGGCTCTCCTACTGGGAAGAGAATGCGCTGACCAGCCGGCAAAAGTATTCCGGTCCGCTTGGCAGTTATATTTCTCATTGTAAATTAATAAATTGGCATTCTGGTTTATGAATCAGTCTCTTGTGAGTTTGGTTAGCGTGAATCAATCCCCCAGGGTCCAATCACCCCTGGGTGAACTGATCAAATCGAGTTTCTGAACCTGCAAAAGCTGAGGACCAGACCCTGGACTGTGGTGACCCCACCAAGGTGCAGCCCCTCTTCGAGGCCCAGCCTGAAACAGCCAGCTGGCCTTAATCTTACTTAATCATAGTGGGGAGATGTCTGAGGGTCACCAGGTGTTTCCTGTCACTATTTTAGGGCCTACTTGCCAAGCCCAGTCTGCATTGGGTCTCAGCCCCCTGCGCTCTCCTCTGCTTAGGTTTAAAGGTTTGATTCTTAGGGTCTCAGCTCCTTGTGTTCTGGGTTGTAGTCACACTCCTCTTCCTTGGCCACTGTAACCTTCCCAGTTCTGATTCCTTTGGTTCAAGTGCTGTCCCTGCCTTGCCAGTCCCAGCTGCCTCACTTTGCAGTAAGCCAAGGGGGGAGACCTGTGCCTCTTTTCCACCTCTCACTCTTGTGGGGTCCTCTGCCCTGACTGAGGTGATGAGGTGGTGGAGCAGTGTTTTCTGGCCACCACATCTTCCAGTTTGGCCTCGGGGATTCCTTTAAGCCAGAAGCCTAAATGCTGCGTGATACATGTAAGGTGGCTACTCTTGGGGCCTGGCGAGAGCTTAGGCACAAAATGAAAACCTTCCAGGTTGGAAAATTGTCGCTAGAAGTCAGTTGATCCTCAGAAAGGGAAAGTTGATCGTTTTATTTCAGGCTTGGAGGCTGTTGAGGCTTGTGAAGAAATGAGTTACAAAGATAGTTTGTGGCATGAGAGGGTCAGGCGCTTGGTGCAGTGATCACTGAGGTGGTGGGAGAATTCCAGGACTGGCCAGACAGGGGCTGCTTGGAATGGTCCACTAGTTAGGTCTCCAGGGTCACTGGCTGGAAAATTCTCTAGCATTTTTGTGAGGACACCTGTTACCCTTCCTTGGATACCTCCTCCCAGGTGTCGAGCTCTGTCCTTGTATTGAAATCCCTCTTTGGGTCAGGCTAGAGAGTCTTCTGGTGGAGTATTTTCAGAGCAGCGCTTCTGAGTGCTCTGGGCAAAGCAGCAGATTGGTATGCCCGGGCCTCCTGCAGCCCGCTGTGCTCTCAGAGGTGTGGGGACATGAACTGGGGGGCTCTCATCAGCTCCAGGGTATGCTCTGTGTGCAGCTTCTTGGTCTTTCCTGCTGGCGGTGCTGGCACTGAGCCTGGTCAGAGGCCCTCATGACAGCATCTTCTCATCTGTCTCCACCTCCTTTTTCCTCAGCATTTCTTCCCTTTTTGATCCCTCTGGCATCCAGCCCTTCCCAAGCCCAGCTGGCGGTTTCTTGTCCGTAGGTGGACTCCAGCCCTCTCAGGTTGTGTTGTGGCGAGTTGACTCGCTTGTAGGTGATGTGTAGTAAGATGAAGAGGCTTCAGTACTAACCAAGAGGAAGGATGTGGGTTTGGTCTGCGTTCTTGTGTCAGCTCGGTCTTGCTGAGTGACACCCAACACATCTCCCCTTTGCTTTCTTGCTTGGCCCCTTCCCTTCTTGAAAGAGGTGCCTTTGTGGAGTCTCTGGGAGTCTCAGGATAGATGAGTGACTTGTGAGCCTGCCCTCTGGGTGTCCCCAGTGAAAGGCCCCACCAATAGGACATGCAGCAGTGATGGGCACATCTACTCTCGGAGCCTTCGGCTTCACTGATTTGTACCGTGGGGGTCACCGTGCCAGGAATTCACCTTGCCCTCCTGCACTGTAGGCATTTCCTTAGTTAGTCAGTCCTGTGCTTTGCTAAATGGAGACAGTGCTATGTTTGTGTCTGGTGCCCGGGGCAGTAACGCTAGCTGTGTTTTGCTTCGTAGGAGTACCTCCACGGGCCCACTCCCGAGATTCTAGTGATTCTGCTGATGGACGGGCTACACCCACTGAGAACCTTGTGCCCCCGCCCCCCCGCGTGGACAAACCCCCCAGTGTGCTGCCCTACTTCAGTCGCCCTCCCTCAGCTCTTCCCCTGATGGGTCTGCCCCCACCACCCATCCCACCACCACCACCTCTCTCCTCGGGCTTTGGGGTCCCTCCTCCACCTCCTGGTATCCATTACCAGCATCTCATGCCCCCACCTCCCCGACTGCCTCCACACCTGGCTGTGCCTCCCCCAGGGGCCATTCCACCTGCTCTGCACCTCAACCCCGCCTTCTTCCCCCCACCAAATGCTTCAGTGGGGCCTCCACCAGATGCTTACATCAAGGCCTCTGCACCCTATAACCACCATGGCAGGTAAGGGCTGCCTTGTTTCCTTCTAAAGAATCGGGCTGGGTGTAAGGGGAGTCAACAAACAGGTCGAGTATCATCTTGGCCTGTACTGGAGCACGTGACCCTTTTTGCTGGAGCAAGTGCCCTTCCGTGGGGGCTTTTCTTGTCAGCTTGACCAAGGCCCTGTCCTTGTTGCCAACCTTGATGGGCTTGATTAAATGTAGTTCTGTGGATGCTGGACACTGGGGGGAGGGGGGCAAGGTGCATAGTGCCAGCCTGTTTTCAAGGAGGGTGTGGTGTGTTGGAGGAAATGACACGTGAAAGAGGAGAGGTCAGTGCAACATCATACCCAATAAAGTGCCCTGCTGTACGGTACAGATCTAAGTGCCACGGGCGGTCAGGGATGGTGTTGTCTCCGTGCAGCCGAGAACTGGGCCCTCCGCCCCCAACAGCATGCGAAGCCGAGTTTGAGGAGATCATGAATCGGAACAGAGCGATCTCTAGCAGTGCCATTTCCAAAGCTGTTTCTGGGGCCAGCGCAGGTAACTGCTTTTGCCTTTGCTTCCAACTCTTGTCTCTCTTCCCTCATCTTCTTGGGGTGGGACTGATCAGTGCATGCTTTTCCATCTTCAGGGGTTTTGAGAGGGACAGATAACATGGGCAAAGACAGGTTTGCTGTTAGCATATAGCGTTTGGGGAAGGTATTTGTAGTAGGTTGGAAGTCATTCCCAAATTTACTTTTGTACAATAAATCCAGCTTTGTACCTGGAACAGAATGTTACACGTAGCGTTTCATTTCTGTTCTGGGCTGAAGAAGGACACCTCTGCCTTGCAAATGTCTGACTTGAACAAGGGACCACCTGACGTGTGCAAAGATGGAGTGGTCTAAAATAACAGTGCTCCAGATCAGATTTGCCATTCCCATGTTGACCTTTAGAGTTATGAGAGTGTGATTTCTGACTGACTTTGCTTGAACGCAGTCTCAGCATCACAGTCAGGACTTTAGGTAAAGATGAACCGAGGCTCAGCACATGCCAGGCCATCCCAGTCGATACAGGCTAGCCTGGTGGGTCTGCATGGAGCCAGAGTTGGGAGAGGCCTGGGCCCTGCTGGGCGCCAGGCAGTGCCAAGCTTGAGGGCTAGTCTCACTGCTGCCTCCCAGGGCTCCTCTGGGTGAGTAGGTGCCCCTCACGAGGTAGATGTTTGTTAAGAAATATTCGTGTGTAGTGGACCTTTCTTGTTTTATGCCGGGTCTAGGGCTTCGGGCAAAGTTGGCAGGTTGGGATGCCAGGAAGAGCACTGGTCTGGAAACGTTAGCATCATCCTTCCAGGGATGGTCTTTTCCTGCCCTTGGGCCGTGAAGCCTGAACTGCTCCACAGGGCTATTTGATGGATCTCTTCCCCACTTGCTGGTGTGGGTCAGCGGCAGGAGGAGCAGGCCTGCACCTTCCTGACCTTTTTCTAAAGGATCTTCTTTTGCATTTGATTAAGTCTTTATCCAATTTTTCTTGCTCTCCTGCTGTATTTCTTTGCTGTTGTTGTATCTCTCCATCTCTGGTCTTTCCTTTTCTCTCTTGCACAGCTACCTTCAAGCACTCATTTCTGTTCCCTCAGAATATCCTCAAGACTTTGTAATTCTCTGTGGTCGCTATTCTCGGCCTCTTTCCTTCTTTACCTTGCCTTCTGTCCCAGAGGGTCTTGGTTAAGGCTCGATCCCTGGCTCCCTGAGCGTGAGTCCCTTGCTAGCTGGGGCCAGCTGGGAGCTGTGCATGGCCGCGTGGCTTGCCAGGCAGTCCTGGGGTACGCCTCGGCACCTCTAGTCTGGCTTGTCTTCCGTCTTCTCCCTCTTGGTCCAGCTTGCTTCCATTGCTCTCCTACTTATTCTTGGCCTTTCCTACCCATCCCGCATCAGGGGACTATAGTGACGCTATTGAGACGCTCCTCACAGCCATTGCTGTCATCAAACAATCCCGGGTCGCCAACGACGAACGTTGCCGTGTGCTCATCTCCTCCCTTAAGGACTGTCTTCATGGCATCGAAGCTAAGTCTTACAGCGTGGGTGCCGCTGGGAGCTCTTCCAGGTGAGTTCTCAATTGGTCTGCTGGTCTACCAGCCCTAACAGTCCTCTCCTAGGGATTGGTGAGGGGGGACAGAAGGCTTTAATAAGGTGCCTAATAAAGTCAGGATCTCTCTAGGAGGAGTACAGGAAGAGAAAGGAAGGCAGAAAGTTTTTATTAATAATCATCTTAGGCTAGCTAGGTGCTACCAGAGGCAGCTCCATTGAGAAAATACATTGACATTTATGTAGGCTTTGTATTCTGACATAAATGGAAACCGTAGCCTAGGGCCGGTTAGTCAGATGCTCATGCAAACAGCAACACCAAAAAATTGTTCTTGAGCACCTTGAAGAGACAGTGCCATTGAGCCCCTCTGGAGAACCCTGAAGGAAGAATCTTTTCCAACAGGAAAAGACACCGGTCCCGTGAGCGATCACCTAGCCGGTCCCGTGAGAGCAGCCGGAGGCACCGGGACCTGCTCCATAATGAGGATAGGCACGAGGATTATTTTCAAGAAAGGAATCGGGAGCATGAGAGACACCGGGACAGAGAACGGGACCGGCACCACTGAGAAAGGTGAGACTGGCTCCATTCTGGCAGCCTTTCCTTTGGGGCCTCGATGGTGAAAAGCCAGCTTGGGATGAGCCGCTCTTGGGCTGGCTCTGCAGGTGGTAGAGAGTTGTGTAGGCATAGCTTCTGCCTTCCCTGCCGCAGCCTCCTGGGACTGTCCACTATCTTGCCCCTCACACCGAGTTAGGAAGCCAGGAAGGAAGGACGGAGAAGCAGATCCAAGGTCACTCGTCCCGCCCTGGGCATGTTGATCTGTGGCACGCCAGAGCGATGGTTTTGAACACAGGGCTGGTGTTTGAAAAAGATGACATTGGGGGCTATTTTGCTTAGGGAAGGGAAATGGGGGGAGGTGGTTACCTTTAAGAATGAGGGATTATTTTATAAGGAGTGATAGTCAGCTGTTTTCCACTTTGAGTATAGATTGAGAGGGGGGAGGGGCTTCAAGATGGTGGTGGGAGGATTTAGGGTAGTTAACAGGCATGCTTGCTGAAATACAGGATCGCAGAAATGGACGTTACCGAAGAAGATGATCAGTTGCTTTCTTTGAGGTCTTCAAAATAGATTCAAATCTCCATTTGTCTGGGATGGGCTGTGCTTGTTCTCTGCTTTACAAAGAGCATGAACTGGAAGGCCTTCAGGATCCCTTCCTAGCTCTGTGGCTGGAGACTCTTTTAAGCCCAAGCATGTTTTTTCCGCTATTTCCCAAACAGTGCATTTGTAGTCCTGTTATATCATGTATGTCAGCATATTTCTGTGTTTCCTCTTTCCATATGGCCAGAGCTAGAGGGAAGGTGGAAGATGTAGAGGTGGTTAGCACAGTAGGGAGGAGAGAAGGGAGAGTGATTATGGGGGGGGGGGTGTCTGTGTACAAGCACACGCAGTTTGAGAGACAATGCAGGCAGACGACTCAGGCTGTGGCCCCTGCTTCTGGGGCGGGGGGAGCGGGGACTGGGTAACAGGTGCACAGGGGACTTAAAAGCAATGTCATTACTCTGCTTAATACCAAGAGCTCCTCTTGTCTGATGAGCTGTGTGACTGCAGGTAGTGGAAGGTCAGAAGTGACCCTGAGCAGTCTCCAGGGGCTGTCCTCTCCTCCCTCAGACAATCACATCAGGAGGCACTGTACCTTAGACCTGACGAGTGTCGGGATTTGGTATGTTTGCTATTAGGAAAGTCTCTATGTACTGATGCGTTTCTGAGCTGACTCCTCTCTGCTTTGAAAGCTTCCTTTTCTTGCTTCATAAAGACCGGTGGTGGTGGAAGGCTCTGACCCTGGGCTGAGCTGCTGTTTGGTCTTGTATGATGGCCCCAGAAACCTTTCTGGAGTTTGCCACTGGGGGAGTTTTGATAAAGGAATTTTGAGGGCAGGTCCTTGCCTAGGTCATGTCTCCAGGATAAATGGAGGAATAAAACTGCTGACTTTTTTACTTGGATTTGCTGTAAACTAGGCACTCCTGTGTGACACTAAGCCTGCTCCTTTTCTAGAAGTAAGTGCCGGCTTCTCTTTCTTTGGACTATGCCCTGCACTGCATAGAACAACAAGATACTTTGAATGAAGCCTGCACGCCAGCTTGGTTTGCCTCCATTGTCATGGAGCTGTGTGTTCCCCTGGGCTGTCTCCTCCGTGCACTGCTGGCTGCCTTCCGGCTGCTGCCTGTGGCTCCTGCCTGTCAGATGACGCTCTTCATTTTTACTGTGATGAGGGTCTGATAGGCATCTGTAGCATTTAGAGATCACCTTGGCCAGCCAGGGAGTGCAGAGGCTCCCACAGCAGAGCTGGGGTACACTGGGCTGCACTGTTCCTTGATTGAGGGAATGATTGAAGATCTAGAAATTAGGTAGTAAGAACTCTGGTAGCAGCTCGTTCAGTGAACAGACTGAGCATCTGCTCTGCGTGCAGCCCTTGGCCTTGGCAAAGAATGATTCATGTTGAACTGCTTTTAAAAAGGTGATTTTATGATTATTCGATGCAAAAATGGAAATGAACAATGAAGCCTCTTTAGCTTTTTGGTAGTCTTTAAAGCTGAATTCCCATTCATGATTGTTTTAATGGTAAATCATTAAGTGCTCTTAATTAAATTTGTCATAGATCTGTGGGCAGGTTTTCTGCCACCCCGGGTCCTCTTCAAATGTGGGTTCTTCGTTAACACCACGACTTATCCCTTCATAGGCGGTTGGGATGAAATTCAGGGGCCAAATGTTCCATTTGCTGTTTTTATGGTCACTTTTTTAGGTTGGCTTAGTGACCCTGGGGGAGCAGATTGTTCTCCCTCCTACTCAGAATGTGCAGAGTCAAAAACTACATAATGTCCGGCTTTCAAATATTTATCAAACTCTGGTACAGAGGTTCTTAATTCTCGCCAGCTGCTCATAGTGTGTGAGGTGCTGCCCATCACCCAGAGAAAGTTGGAGCAGACCCCTCCTCCCTACCAAGCACTTGGTTCTGAGCTCTGTGGCTTCCAGCGCTCATTGGAAGATGTCACCTTGGTCTGAGCAGGCGATAATGACTTTTCCTCTGCTCCTGGACAGCAGGAGAGGATCTCATCCTTCTCTCCCATGTGTCTGTTACCCATTCGCATTTTAGGGCCCCACGTATAGGCTTCCTTTCCCAAGAATCTTTGGCCTTTCTAGCCTCGGCTGAACACTCCCTGCAAGGGGGTTAGAGGTTGGTTTAGAATGACTCTCCATCTCATTCCCTTTGAAGCTGCTCAGCTCCTTCTCCAGTTGGGCAGGGATACTCCAGAAAAGGAACATTTCATTTGTACTGGAGATGTCTGGGTTTTTGGTCGCTTGAGGGTCATCTAAGATTGTCTGTGGGTCAGACTCAATTCTCATATTTGGCCAGTTGGCACGTTATTCAGGGATATACAGAAATAGTCTTCACATTCCTAGAAATATTCTCATTCCCATTATTTGTCGTGCACTCGTGATCCAGTCTGACTCGGCAGAGCTGAGGACATTCCCTTGCAGCATTATCACCTCAGCTGGCTGTTGAGTTCCTCTGCTTTCCCACCTGTAAAATGAGCTCTTGCATTGTTTTGTATACTTTGCTTTTCAAAGGGAGGGAGGAAGACTTTGAATAGTGAGAGTTCCCAAGATGAAAGTACAAATCAGAAGAATGTACAGTAGATGTTTGTGGAAGGATTCAGTAGCATTTCTGTCTCTCATGTGGATTCATTAAATAGCACGGGACACGTAGGCGAAGTCTACATTTCACAGAGGAGAAAACAGAACAGAAAGGTCCAGTGACTTGTTGAAAGGCCCTGGGGGGATCACAAGCAAAACTGGGATTCGCCCTCAGTTTCCTGGGCTTGAAGGCTGCACTTGAGTGGGATGGCTGGCCTCCCAAGGCCTTGGAGGTGTTCAGTAAGAGGCAGCCTAACTACCCTGAGCTCGTAGCACAAAGAAGCTCTTGGGGCGTCTGTTCAGGAGCGGGCTGGAAGAGTCCTGCTGCCGACACCCCTCCCAGCTCTCCGGCCTGACTCAGTTCAGTCCTCCCCTTCCCTCGGCACTGTCCTGCCGTGTTTGACGTAGGAAGGGAATGTTTCTGGGCCCTCTTTTGAAGCATAGATCAGCACTTTCACATTAGGGGGACTTGGAACCCATATGGAATTCTTTACCCAGAGGCTAAGTAGTTAGCCTCCTCTGGCATCACCTGCAGCCTCCCAACTGTGGCCAGAACTCTGCCTCTGAATCTGAACAGGACAAGGTTTCCAGCCCGTGTTCGCAAAGACAGCCCTCTCCCCAGGGAGCCAATGCAGCCTGGCCATGCTGCTTGTGTCCATTCTCTGATACCCTTGGGGTCATAACTCTGTCCTGTTGTCTTGGAGATTTTTGTCATCTCAGCCAGCCCTGGGCCCTTGTTTTCCAGTCTGATTTGGAAATGCCTTTGTGCCTCTTCCTCAAACTAAGAGTACTTTGTATTTGATCTACATATAGAACTCACCCTCCCAAGCTGGTGGCACCTTCTGTGAGCAGGGCAGGGCTGGCCCCCACTGGGTCTCCTTTCAGGTGCCTACCCAGTGCTTGGACTTGGTTCTAAACTTCTCTTGCCCTCCCTGCCCTCCAAGGAAAGCTCTAGAGCCTGCTAAAGCAGTTTTTCAGTGCTGAGCCCCAGGAGAGGCCAGAGAGCAGCTCCCCTGCTCCCCGCTGGGCAGAAGACAGCCAATGGGCCATGAGCAGCTCCATTTGTCTTATCATCAATGTAGCCTCTTGTTCTTTCTTCCTCACCACTGCCTGACCTTGCTGTCTGTGAGAGCTGCCATTTACACTGCCTTTAAGATTTCCATGATGTTTGATCTGATTAGATAGTTCTTCTGAGCTCTTCTCATTGTTTCTATCTTCAGAATCACCCCGCCAGGCCTTTCTCCTTTCTTTCTTTTTCTCAGTGATAATTATGTTCTTTCTTACTTCCCATAGCATCCTTTGACCTCATGGGTTTCCTGCTTTAGAAAATGCTGGTGTAATCCAGATAATCCCCAGATAACCAAATATAAATCTCTAACTTGTATTTTCTCTCCCTCCCCCTTCTGCTATTCTCATTGCAGGAGTCTGGTTGGAAGTAAATGTTTTTTTTAATGGACTTGCATCTCCTCACCTCGATCAGGACTAAAGGACGGAGGCCGCTCCACCCCTTCCCCCTCCCCCAAGTCCCCATTTCCCTCCAGACACCCAGGGAACACCTGATGCCCCACCAGACCGAAGAGAGCTTGGCAGCCCTCCCTAGCCCTACCCAGGCCCCGGCATGACCCCTGCTTGCCTAGGGAAAGGGCTGAAAGACTTGGTGGGGTTGGGAGGGGTAAAAGAACAGAAAGTGAAGAATGTAGAACATATCTGGGCCCATGATCCACAAATGCTTGGACTCCAAAAGAACGGTGCTTTTTTTGTCTTGGAAACTTGTGAGGTTCTTAATTCTCTGGGAGCAGCTTGAGGCAGGTGGGAAAGCCTCCCAAAGACCCACCAAAAGAGAATGGATCCTCATTGCATAGGGCAGTGGTACCCAGAGGTGCCCAGGCCCTTGCCGCACTAGCACTAGACTCCCGGGGCCCCACATGTCCACCTCACCCTACTCACCATTCTGAAGTGCTGCACGCCTCCAACCCCAGATCCCTCTCAGCCCTTTTGGGAGGAATTACAGGAAGAAACGTTATCTGGTGACAGGCTGCTTCTGCCCTAACTTGCTCTGCCTTCCTCTCTCATTGACGGTTATTCTCCTGATCTCCCAGGGAAGGCTTGAGGCCTTCATCACTCCCAGTTTCCTTGGTCCCACTGGTCCCTTGAGAAACAAGGGACCTATCAAGTGTCTCAGTGCACTTGCCCCTGCCAGGCAGAGAGCATCCCCATAAGATGGCTTTCTCTGCCTAGGGCCCTCTCCCTGCTTTGCTTGCTTGCTGCTCGTGAATTAACAAGCTCTGATAGGCGCTCTTCCCCTTGAGCCCTTAGCCCTAGAGGGCCGTTTCCTTGTTTTAGAGGAAGGCGCTGCACCACATCCCCACCTTGGCAGCGGTGATCCAGTGAGAAGCTCCAAGCAGGGGAAGAGAGGGGGACCTAATCACTGACCACGTCTCAAAGCTTTTCTTTCCAAAAGTTATACGTGAGCATGCACCTTATATTAGGTCGCTAACTGGTGTAGCCCGGTTCTAGATATTTGAACCTGTACCCTGGATGTCTTGCCTGCCTTTGGCTTCTGGCAGACTGGCCTCCCTCTCACCCCTCCAGGCAGGTCCAGGAAAGAACTAGAGCCTAGCTTGTGTCTGCTGTGTTCCGAGCTCCATGGACACCATTCCGATGGCCTAACTCCTTGAGAGGCAGGGCAACAAATCTGCTGCTCCATAGAATTCAAATTGTGGCGAACAGGCTTCTCTGCCCGCTCGTGTTCCATGGGACAGGGCTACCTCCACATCACCCACAGGGCATCCAGCATTTAGTATGAGAACAGGAGACTTGGGTCTCGAGAGGTCCTTCTCAAGCAGAGGGGAAGGGAGAGCCGTGAGGCCCGACAGACTTCGGTTAGGCACCGAGTGTGTTTTCCCCAGGGTCAGAGGCACATTCCCTTGGGACAGAGGGAAGGGGTGGTGGCTTTCTCCCCTCGTACCCCCATCCCCACCCCCACTTCCTCTAAGGAGCCGAGCATCCCCAGCCGGCTAGTGTTAAGTGACGCACTTCTCCCAGAGAGCAGCTCCGGGTGTCTTTTTAAAATGTAGAGAAAACCAAATGAGGTGACTATTGTTTGAGGAAGAAAACGTGAAATACCAGAAATCCGTTTGCCCGGAGAGTTTGTGTTTTTTTTTTTTTTTTACTTAATGACACAATTTTTAGTTTTATTTCCAGATAGCAAAAGAAATACCTGAGGGAAAAAAAAAAAGGCCAAGGCCCCGTCCCCCTGTTGTCGGTGATTCGATTTGTTTGTCTCTTTCTGATAGGTTGGAAATTGTGTAATAAACTTGATGACGCTGTCAATCTTTTATACCGCATTGTATGTTTTTTTCTTTCCTTTTGTAACAAAATATTTTAAATAATAAATGGGGTACGAGCTGTTTTGTGGACCCTGCATTGGAGAGATGTGTCTTGGGCCTCAAACTTTGGGTTTAACTTCTAAAAGGTGGGCTCAGCAGAAGCAGGTGGTTTTGCTTTTAGCCAGGCAGCTCCTTCCCTATAGACAGGCCTAAGGGAAGCTGTTCTCTGGGCTGGGCCTTCCTTGAGCTTGAAGGAAGAAGGATGTAGAAGCCTTTGCTGAATCAAATGCAAGGCTCTTTCCCAGCTAACCCAGAAACACTTTTCCTATGATAGGTAGAATAAATAGTTTAAAGAGCCGTAAGTGATGTCCTGGAATGACTCCAGGGGCGTTCCCCATGGGGATTTGGGGGGAGTGGGGGAGGTACCCAGAACACTTGGCATGGGGCATGAAATGAAGCAAGCGTGGAGGTTTAGATATCTTGAAAACAAAGATGAGACCAGGCAATCAGTAATCTGGAGGAGGTACAAAATTTAAGGGAAAAGCCAGGCAGAGTGCTACTGCAGGCCATCTCCGTGGCTTTTGTGAGGTCTTTGGGTTGTTTCAGTCACATCCGGCCCTCCAAGCCCCCATTTGGGGTTTTCTGGGCAAAGATACTAGAGTGGCTCATCATTTCCTTCTCCAGCTCGTTTTACAGATGAGGAACCTGAGACAAACAGGGTGAAGTGACTTGCCTGGCCAGGGTCCCACAGCTGGCTTCTGAGGGCACATTTGAACTCGGGAAGTCTTTGGATTCCAGGCCCAGGCTCTGTGACCATGGCACCACCTAGCGGCCCCACGTCTTCAGCCTTCCTGGTCACACAGGCAGGCCTGGGCTGGAACTTGTGAAGAAAGTACCTGAACATCCTAAAACCACCTCATGTGAACAGAACCTGCTTTCACCCCTACCTAAAGCAGCTCAAATTGAGAAGCTGAGCTGATAGGAATTGGAATTTTAGATGTGAAAGGGATTTAAAAAGACGAGATGAAGGGCCTTGCTTGAGGTCACTCAGGTAGCAAATGGAAGAGCAGAAACTGGGTCTTGTAAATCCAGATGCAGTATCTGCCCCTGCCCTTTCTCTTCCCCCCATCCTGATGGGAGCGAACGGAAAGCACCAGACAGGAGGACTAGTCTCAGTGCCATTTTCTGGGTGTAAATCACTTTTTCTCTGGGCCTCAATGCTATGTTAACATCATCTGAGAATCCCTGGAGCAAGCGAGAAAGCAAGGCCACCCTAGCGAGAAGCCAACGATGAGGTCAAGTTGGGCCCCACAGGACCTTGTGAAAATCAGCCAAGTCCTAAGACTTAAGATTCAGGACATCACGATGAACTTGGTTTGTCCCACAGCCTTTGCCTTTTTCAAATGAAGTTAAATCAAGTCTACTTTCACATTAGATAGTGGGAAAAATCTATGAACTGTTTTTTCCCCAAATATGAGTAGAATTTTAAAAGCTAGCACCAAGTGCTAACACCACAGTGGAGAAAGGCAAGCTTTTACAAAAACACAGCTTTACAAGGGACCAGAAGGGGCCCTGAGAGCCCAGTCCCTTCAGGGGAGGTGTATGGATTTTGGGTCATCCTCACTGCTACAACAGGCTACTAGAAAGTGACATGTAACTGATTTGGAGGGGATGGTGGATTTGAAACTAGAAGAGACCCTAGGAGTGGCCACCAAGTCCATTTTACTGATGAGGAGACTGAGGTACAGAAGGGACAGGACTTGCTAAAAGTCTCAGCACCTAGCAAGGCCTCAGGATTTTGTAAAGAAAGGAAGAGGGGGCAGGCACTTAGTTGATCTCTGAAGAGGAACAGAAGGCAGCCAAGACTGCCTACAGCAGGAGAACAAAAGGGGGCCAGATCAATCAGCTACAAATGATGGTCAACAGAAGATTTGGGAATTGCTCCCCCTACCCCCCACCTCAAGCCGGCAGGGCTCTTCCTTTGTTTTCCTTCTCTTTAAATAAGGGCTAACAATTCCAGTCTGTCTACCCAGAGAGCCTGTGGCTTCACCACAGGATCAAATGAAACAGCAAACCTAGAGACAGGAGGTTTTGCAAAAGCCCTTGGTTCTTGGTGACTGAGTTACTGAACCAGGCCACAGCAGGCACTAGTAAGGGAGACAAGCAGAAACTTATCGAAGCCCAATGCTGCAATGTCACTGCCTGCAGGAAAGATCAATGAGTCTTCCTGGAGAGCTGTGAGGCAGTAACCTAGTACTGTCCTCAGGCTCTGTGCAGGAGACAGTGCTGTAAGGAAAAAGCTGCAGCCCCCACAACAGAAAATAAATATTTATTGTAAATAAATAGTGTTTGTCCCAAGACATAGTGTAAGAAAATCCCCCCCAACATACTGAGTGTTGCTGCCTGGTCCCTTCTGAAGCTCACCCACTTCAAGGAATGAATGGGATGAGGTTTTGGTTTGGGGTTAATGGAAGAAAAACACCCTTGTGAAATGCAGGTCCACAGTGCTTGTAGGGGCACACACAGCACACAGAAACACACAGACACAAAGGACAGACGCAGGGTCTAGCTCAAGCTGGGAGCCCAGGAGGCCTAGACAATCCAAACCCAGTGCTCTGGTTGTGATAAACGGGAGTGCTGAGTAAGGACCATGCTTGAGGGCCTAGGAGAGGGCTGTGTGCTCTCTGCTATCCTGAAGGACATGGAGAACACATTCTGTAGGTTGGTCTAGAAGATGCTGCCGGGAGTGAGTCAAAGGGCCATCCTCCCCAAGAGCACGCGCCTCTGGGGCACCAGGGGCCTGAGTCACCAGGGCTCACCAGGCCACTTCAATATGAGTCCATGCTACGGCAGGAAAAGACCACAAAAGGGTAAAGATCAAAGAGCAGCAGCTAACGTCACCTGTCCCACTGCTGGCACCTCAGCATCCAAGATCTCCCAGCCCTATACCTACCCCCACTCCCTCTCCCCTACACAAGACATTCCCAGGGGGGAGACCTGACACCTGGCTGAGGGAACGGTACCTGCTGAAGGAGGTGAGTGTGATCACCTCAAGCACCAGCTCTAAGCCACAGAAAAGGAGCAGGATGGTGCTCATCACAGCTTCGAGGCGCAGAACGTAGGTCTGCAGCAGGAGGTAATAGGAAGCCATCATGGCAGACGGGAAGGTCATGGCCAAGCTGATCCCAAGAGGCATTATCCTTTGGCAGAGGTTCCCTTTTGTAGCTGTCAAGACACGTACAAGACAGGCCTTAGGGGGTCACCTAGGGGCCTTCCCTGAGCTACAAGGCCATGGCCAGGTAGACTGCAAGGGGGTGGAAGTCCAGGTTTAGAAGACGGGGTTTCTAACCATCCAGTCGTTGAGTCCACAGCCATCCAGGCTTGTAGTCATGAGAAACCTGGCCTTGTGGAAGTGTTGCTCCTATTAGAGGGAGCATGTTTGGTGCCACATGCCAAAGGGAGCACGTGGGACAATGACAGCAAGGAAGCGTGCCCAGTCCCACATACACGAGGGGCTTTGGAAAGGAGCCCACTGCCAGGGGGACGGTCCAGGAAAAGCGAGTGCCCTGGTCCCATTCTGTAGGGATGAGGTTCACAGAAGCAGGAACTGCCCTGCAGGCAAGGCAGTCAGTAAAGGGGGGAGCCCATGTTCCTGCGGCTTTTTCACCTCTTGTGCCCTGGAGTTTCTTGTTGGTGGCCTCTGGGTCTGGGTTTTGTCCCACTCTGCTAAGTAAGCTGCAGGCATCAGCCACTTACCAAAGAAGATGCGGATGATTTCGATGCCCAGGTAAAGGAAGAGCATGACCAGGTCAAGCACTAGGTTGGCTGTTGGGTACGGCAACAGGAGACCTGTCGTAACCAAAGCCAAAGGCTGCAGGAGGCGCTGGACCGTGAGGAGAGGAGGAGCCGGCCTGAACACCCCCCCCCCCC